>CM053623.1:129008529-129049514 GCA_028646595.1 Phalanger gymnotis | reverse complement strand
GCTAATTTTGCCTTTCAAGGCATTCTTCTCCTCATTGGCTTTTTGGAGCTCTTTTGCCATTTGAGTTAGTCTCTTTTTTAAGGTGTTATTTTCTTCAGTGTATTTTTCAGTATATTTTTGGGTCTCCTTTAGCAAGTCTTTGACTTGTTTTTCATGATTTTCTCTCATCCTTCTCATTTCTCTTCCCAATTTTTCCTCTACTTCTCTAACTTGCTTTTCCAGATCTTTTTTGGGCTCTTCCATGGCCTGAGACCAGTTCATATTTTTCTTGGAGGCTTTTGTTGTAGGCTCTTTGACTTTGTTGACTTCTTCTGGCTGTATGTTTTGGTCTTCTTTGTCATCAAGGAAAGATTCCAGAGTCTGAGACTGAATGTGGGTGCGTTTTCACTGCCTGGCCATGTTCCCAGCCAACTCACTTGACCCTTGTGGTTTTCAGCGGGGTATGACTGCTTGTAAAGAGTTCTATGTTACAAGCTTGGGCAGATGCTCTGCCACACCAGCACTCCTCCTTCCCCAAGAACCCCCAACCCTGACTGGACTTAGATCTTCAACAGGCTCTTCACTCCTGCTCTGATCCTCCACTTAATTCCTCCTATCAGGTGGCCCTGGGGCCAGAAGCAACTGCAGCTGTAGTTCTGTAGCAGCCCCACCTGAGCTGCCCCTGGAGTGGTGGCCAAAACACAAACTCCTTTTTACACTCTGTCCCCAGCAGCTTTTCCCACTAACCTACTCTGTTGTCCTTGGTGTTTGTGGGTTGAGAAGTCTGGTAGCTGCCACAGCTCACTGATTCAGGGCACTAGGGCACGCTCCGCCCAGCTCCTGGTCTGGCTGGTCCGTGCTGCCCACACTGGGCTCTGCTCCGCTCCCAGCTCCGTGCGCGAAATACCTTACCCAGAGACCATCCATGCTGTCCTGGGCTGGAGACCTGCTTCCCTCTGCTATTTTGTGTGTCCTGCAGCTCTAGAATTGGTTCAGAGCCATTTTTTATAGGTTTTTGGAGGCACTTGGGGGAAGCTCACGCCAGTCCCTGCTTTCCAGCCGCCATCTTGGCTCCTCCCCCCCCTACTAATGAAAGTCTTAATGAGAACGTGGTCAAAGTATTCTTGGGTACTCCACTAGAGATCTTTCTCCAAATTGACATTGATCCATTAATGAATACTTTTTCCATCTAGACATTCAACAAATTCCAAATCCTTGTAACACCAGCAATCACACAACTGTCAGGTTCATGCCTCCATTTCTTGTCCACGAGATCAGCTTGAGAAACCTTAAACACTTTGCTGTTATTCATTTGTATTACTTAGACTAATGTTCCTGCTAAGAAGGAAAATGTTATTAGCTTGGCATGGCTTATTCCTGATAAAAAATGATTCTGGCTATTAGTGACCATTGCTTTTCTTTCTTAATGTTCACAGAACTCTCAATATTCCATTCTTAAATTTCATAAGGTATTAGAAAATCAAAGTCAAGCAGTCTTACAGTTTGTTGAAATTGACATTCTTCTTTTCCTTGAAGATCTAGACAAAATATACTCCTCCATGGACCTGTGGCAAACTCTTCTATTCTCCTAGTCTTTTCAAAGATTACTGAAAGCTGTACAGGAATCATATTTGTTTTTACCTTGATATAAAATTCATCTGGGCCTGATGACTTGAACTCATTAAAGGTAGTTAGGTGGTCTCTGGCAATAGTCTCACTTCTCTTAGGTTTCAGTTCTGTTAAACCCTTTTTAATTTTATCTTTTAGAGTCCAAATACAAGAATCTCTGCTTTGATCTTCCTCTAGTTTCTGAAATAGTTCAAAATGCCATTTCTTCTTTAGTGTTTATAACCAATCTATGACCATTTTGTGCCTTATCACCATAGTCATAATTCTTATAGGACCATCACATGATTTCGTATTCATTCTCCATTAATTGCCCTCTTTTCATATATATACACATGCATATACACATACATACATATATATGTATATACCTTAAATATATAAAATTTTTGATGAGTTGCCTATGCATCCACATTGTTTCCTTTAACCATATACCCCTCCAGATGGGAACTGTTTGTTTTCATACCACATGTATTTTATTCCTGAGAGCTTCAACTACCTCTTGAGCTGCCTTTGCATTTGGCATTTTAGGCCATAAAACTCTATCTCTATTTTCTCTTAGTTCTTTGAAATTCTTTCTTTCCAACTCTCTGGTGCATGTCTGGCTTTCATCTCTTCTGTCATGAATTTTAAAATAGAGTGGTTGCTTCTTACCAAGGTTTCTATCATTTCCACTTTTGTAACCATTTCATCTTTGTCAGTCCAGATTAAGTCTAGAATAGCAGTTCAGTTTGCCTCCTTCACCCTCTGAAAAATGAAAACTATCATTAAGCAAAATCAGAGTTCTATCTGTTGCTCTGCTTTTTGCTGCAAGTATGTGCTAGATATCTAGGTAGTTGAAATATATTATAATTATATTTGTAGATTTTATTGATACGTATGTATGTATACGTATGTGTGTATATATGCATATGAGAGAGAGAGAGAGAGAGAGAGAGAGAGAGAGAGAGAGAGAGAGAGGTCTATATTGTTTATGTTTCAGAGATCTTTCTGGAGCCTTGGAGTTAAGTGACTTGTCCAGGGTCACACTGCTCATATGTGTCAATGACAGGACTTAAACCAATTCTTCCCAATGCTGAAGCTGGCACTATATCTACCAGGCCATATTTACTCTCCTTGTCATATCATTATTATTATTATTATTATTATTATTATTATTATTACTATATCTGTGACCTAGCATAGTCAACCAAGTATATCTGGGTTGTTGGGTTCAAATGTTTCCAACCTGACCACCCTTTTTAAGCTTAAAGGGAGGCAAGATGTCATTGTATTAATTATGTGGCAAGAAAGTTCAATCTTAGTTGCCTACCAATTGATAGAGCACTTGAGCTACCAATTCAAGTGGTTTCGTAAGAGTTTCATTGACTCATGTACCTTCCTAAAATGCTACTGTATGCCAAATAGCCACCTATGGTTTCAGACATCTGTACTGGGGCTTCAGCAATGGTGGTAGGTCAGTCTAGCATTAACATAGGAAATAAAACAATATTATTCAAAATATCAAAAAATGAAGTCTACAATACTTACATAGCTCTAAATTCCCTACCATTGCTGTGCTGTCCTCTCTATAGTCATTCACATTCATAAGACAGATAATTAGCACACTATGATCATACAATTTATATAGCAAATATGAAATGAAATAGGTCAAGTACTCCTATATGTAACAATCTTTCTCCAGCTGTCTCCTAAACCTCCTCTTGCTGCCTTCTCAGGGCATCTTATGGGGTCATGGGACTCCCTGAACCCATAGCTCATGGAGACACAATAAGAGAAAGAGAGTGTTTCAAAGATTTCATATCAGTATCACAAAAGAAAACAGAAGAAAAATGAAAGAAATCAGTTTCCTCTTCCTGCTCACCAGCCTACTAGGCATCAGAATAGCTCCCAAATTTGAAATAAAAAATCCTCCCTCCAGTCTCGGTATTTTCTTCAGTATCTAAACCAATTTCAAAGTTTTGATCTCAAATAATAACATTCCTGGTTGCTATGGCCTTCCTAATGAAATCCCATTAGCCTAAAATCCAGGAATAGTGGCTTTTAACATCCTGTTGCCCATATAATGATTTGGAAGTCTGACTTTCAAGAACAGGAGAACGAAGAAGAAGGTAGCTAACCCTTTATGGCAGTGTACAGGTCTCATAACAACCCTCTATCATCCTATTGCATGACTTCCTGCTCTCTCTTATAAAGAACGGGTCTCCCTATCTCACCAAGGCTGGAATATAAGAGCTGTTCATAGGACCAATTCCACTACTGATTGATCAGTTTTAGAGTTTTTACCTATACCATTTCTGATGTGGGCTGGTTCAATCCTTGTTTAGCAACCTGGTGGCTCTCTGCTCCCAAGGGTTCACTGTAATCATGCTGGACTTATTGTGAACAACTGTTCAGCTTAGCGCAATGCACCTTAAAACTCCATAGCTAAAGAGATCCCAGGTACATTGAATTCCAGGCATGTTCCCTAACACCCGTCCTTACTGTTCATCTTGAGAACATTTCTAAAAACTACCAATAAAGGGGGATAGCCATCATCTTCTTATGGCTGCCAGGATAATCCCAAACCATTTTGCCAATTTCTCCCCGATTTACTCTCAACCCAGGGCTGGAGTGAAAAAAAAAAGACACGAAGGAAAATCATAGGAAAGGGTTATATATCATCAGTATATATCAAGACTTTCTTTTTTTTCCTCCATTGAGCCTCACTCAGAACTCTCTACCATATGTTCCCCATATGATTCCTAAGTTTCCTTACATGAGATATTGATCTTCTAAATATACAATTCTGCTTCACCTTTTTTTGTATATTATGTACCATTTGACCATGCTCTAATCTTCTAAAGTCAAATTCCTGTCTTGGATTGCATTCTACTGAGTCTCAGTGGTATCCAAGAGAACAAATCAGCCTACCTCACTTGAAGTCCCTACCTATACCCCTAAAGATTGTAATTTTTCATCCAAGATTTAATCTCTAACTTTCCATTTTCTTCTGGAGGCATAATTTGCCCTCTCATAAATCACTACGCACTTCAGGTTTTATGATCCTCAGGGACTCTCTAGCATATGCCAAATATAGAGCATGGGAAGACAACATCTCTCTAATTATATTTATATGAGGTTGATAAATAGCTATATTGGTACCACCCTGCAGGGAATTACCAATGGCCCATATGTGTCTCTTCTTTCTCATCAACAAGGAGTTATTTTTTCTTCATTGGATAAATCTCACCCTCTATGGGAAGAGCTTGATATCTGTCACATGTCAGATGTAACCATGTGCAGCCTTCTTTCTTCTCTTCCTTCTCTGTTTCACATACTCCAGCTAAGGCAGCCAGGTGGGGTGCAGTGGGATGTAGAATCAGGAAAACTTCAGGAAAGATCCTCCCTTAGATATTTACTATTTACTACTACTAGCTATGTGCCCTTGGGCAAGTAATTTAAGCCTCATTTTTCTCAGCTGTAAAATGGAGATAAAATCACACCCACTTCACAGAGCTGTTGTGAGAATCATATAAGATAACATATATAGTGCTCTGCAACCTTTAAAGTGCTATACAGATACCACCTATTATTGTTGTTATTGCTATTTCATAGTCTAGTGTTCAGACACAGGTGAGGATTCCTTTCAGGGGGAAAAAAGTCTCATTGAAGATCTAATCAATGACTTGAAATGCTTGAAGGATTGCCATATAACTTGGCAGTTGCATTAGACGTATTCTGCTTATTCTCAGAGGGTAGAAGTAGGACCAGTAGATGGAAGTTTTTTTCCGGGGAGACAGGTTTTGACTCAAGATAAGAGAGAACTTAACAATTAAAGAAGTATAAAAATGGAATAAACTGCCTTGTAAGGTCATCAGCTTCCCATCATTGGAAAGATTCCAGCACAAGTTGGATTACTTGTCTAAGACTCTGTAGGCCAAATTCTTCTATCAGCCACACATTAGGCTAGATGAGCTCTAATGACTCAACAAAGCTCAACATTTGGGGTTACTTGAATTTGTTCTAGGGTATTTTAGAAAAGGTTTATTCCAACACCTATTAATTCCTTGTTAGCAGAAAATGACATTTCTATAATGACATCAAGCCATGGTTTTCTTAAAGCCCTTCTTAATGTTTGATTTTAACAGAATTTAGCAGATTTTAACAACACTAAAACTGTGTTTTGATATGAGTATTTGACTAATATATGTAATACATAATGGCTTCATGATGGATCAGCTATTTTAGTGAATCTCTTTTATAACATTTCATATTCTAAATAATAACATTGGTATATGTCCCTATCCTAGTTATGAAATACTCTACAAAACTGTTTCCTTACAACAATTACGTGAGGTAGGTAGAGTAAGCATTACTATTGCCTTTTGTACAGATGAGAAAACTGAGGTGTAATGTGCTTTGGGATTTGGTTTGTTCAAGTCACACAACTAGTAAGTGGTAGAGACGAGATTCCACCCCACTTCTTCTGACTCCAGAGTCAGTGCTCTTTCTACAGCCTCAAAAATGAATCAATAAGTAACACAGTACAGTGTTGTGGCCCTAGACTTTAAGTCTAGGCACCTGAATTCAACCCCTGCCTATATGACACTTATTACCTATGTGGCCAAGGGTAATTCACTGGTTTTCTCTGCATATCAGTTTCCTCATCTGTGAAAGGGATCAATATGATGGAATTGGGGTGAGGCTCAGTGAGGATAAGGTAGCCAAAGTGCTTTGCAAACCTTAAAGCACTATATAAATGTCAGTTATTATCATTAAAAATGGTGAACATATTACCAGATGCTAACCTTGTTCCCCCAGGGTGAGCCCTACAATTATCTAAGCAATAGAATAGCTGTTCCATGTCTGATGTGGCTCTAGCATGTCAAAGGACTGACCTTTTCAGGCTGCTAAAGCATAGATGAATACTTGCTTAGCCTCTCCTCTCCCCTCAGGCTGTAAGCAGAGCTTTTCTATCTTTGGTCTCTTTACCTCTGGCTTTCTTCTCTCCTTTCAACATGTTTTCTGATTGTTATTGGCATTGTGGCTTCTAATTGCCACCACCTGTACTGGGCTGCTGCTGATCTTCATGGCTGTTTTCTTTCCTCTTCTTCTCCCTGCTTTTCTTTCTTTTTGTCTCTTCTGTCTCCCATCACTTCTCTCATGCTCCTTCCCTTTTTGTCCAGGAAGGCTGGCTTTTTATGGACAATGTCGAGAATCAACGTTGCTGAGTTCTCATTGAATGCTTTTTCACTGCCAAAGAAGATTTTGTTTCTATGGGCTCCCCACCCCCATCTGCTTTCAAATTTAGAATTTTTTTTGGAAAAACTGAAGTTTTCAAAAAGCAGGTGCCTAGGTAGTTGAGAGCTTTTATTTTTCTCCAAAGTGGCTACGCCGCCTTTTTAGGGTAAATTGTGCCATTTGTAAATATTATGCAGCATCTTTAATACTTTAAGCCAATACTAAAAATTCTATGTAAAAACCTAAGAATAAATATAACATTAATATTTTAAAATTTAGTTTGTTCTCTATGATTAAGAAAGGTTAGTCTGATAAAGTTTTCATATTTGAAGTAAACTGATTACATTTATGCATTTTATAAATTCAACAAAGGACAGAAGTACTGTACCAGTTCACGATCAGCTGTTTTAGTGAATCTCTTTTATAACATTTCATAATCTAAATAATAACATTGGTATTGTATTCTAACTCAAAGAAGTACAATGTTAGTCATGTGCCCCCACTCCCACACTAACCCCCAATGGAATGAGAATATACTGAGGAGTCCTAGCAAAGCAGTGTACCAAGTAATAAACCAATAGTTTTGAAGACTTTTTAGGACAATCTTGTCTCTTGAGCTTTCCATATAAGCTTGGATAGAGTCCAGTGAACAATTCAGATATGAATCTTGGCTTCATATCCAAAGCAAACGTGCAAGCAATTTGAGGTTTTGCATTAGAAGCTGTTACTACTTTCCCATATCAGTTTATAGTGAGAGTCATTTTAAATTCATAATGAAGCTCTGTTCTGCCCTTTGTTACCAGGAGGTTACTAGTAAAGCTCACAAGAGAAAAGTTTCACCACTGTCCTGGATTTCTCCAAGATTTACTACTGAGAAATACTGCTGTGCTATGGCTGGAAGTCAGAGTTAAATTATCTTCATAAGACAATCAAGCATTTGCCCAGTGACCTATGGAATAATCTGCAGTTTTCTGGGTGGAAAGGGAGTAGAAACTGACTTCAGTGCCTAAAAAGTCTGCCTAGCTGGTTTGAGTGGCTTTATGAAGCTCATTCAACTCTGAGGATGACTCAGGATGAGAATTACAAACATGAGAACTAGCTCAACAAGAACACACAGTTTTTTGATAAAGATATGAAAGAACACTGCTGGAGGGATATTGGAATGACATTTTATTAATTCTTATCATTTAGACATGATTAGTTGGGATGAGTTTTTATGTAACTAAGACATTTTACCTTTTCTCATTCCTTAGTGCTGATCCATAGTTTGTGGAATAGTTCTAGCATCCAGACTTCTGTGTTAAAATCAACCAGCATGAAAGCATATGTTGACTTAATTTAGAGGGTGCTATTGAATTCTTCATAGAGTTTCTCTGCCTCTTAACTTCTGCAATAGATGTTGGTGCATAACCTGTAATTGGTTTTGTAGAAATATTGTTGCAAATGCTCACCATGAATCTTCTTTTGAGATGATCAACCATCTCAGATTATCATCTCATCTAAAAATGACATTTCTTATTGCATATGGACATATAAAAAACAAAATCCACCAACTACTTTATTTGCTTCTCTAAGGAGAATCAATAAGCCGTCTTTGCATTTGGCTCTTTCTTCTATAAGTCTTGTGGTTTCATTTGGATAGAGCACTATACCTGGAATCAGGAAATAGGAGTTCAAATATGACTTCAAAAATTCCCTAGCTATGTAACCTTAGGAAAGTCACTTAACCTGTCTCCTTCTGTTACCTTCAGTAAAATGGAGATAACACCACCTACCTCCCAGAGTTGCTGTGATAATGAGGTAACATTTGTAAAGTGCCTTGAAAATCTAAAATGCTATGTAAATGTGAGCTCTTATTAATTTTTTAATTGTAACAAGACACAAAGATTGATACAATTCAGTTCCACCAAAAGTAGGTCTCTATGTGGGTCAAAGGATCTCACATTTACAATGATGCCAACAGCTCAATTCATGTTTATATTCAACCTCCAAACTGTGATTCTTAGCGCTTCTGTTGCCCTTTCTGCCACTCTGCCACTGTCATAGAAACAGAGGGTCACAGAGGACTAAGGGCCATTTTGCACTTTTCTTTGTTTCCTTTAAAACGGCCAAAGGATTTATAACCAAGTGTCCAGATTACTGGTATTGGACCTCGTCATAATTAACTAGTCTGGTCTTTGTAAAGCAAACATTTCTTTTGCCAGGTTCATACTTAAAACCTTTCCAGCAAGGTAGGATTTTTTTTGAGCTAGTGCTCTATCAGTAGGGCTTTTGCCAATCCAGAGTCACCTCCATGCCATTGATGTAGGACAATTGTCTCGTTTCTTTCAAGAAATATTAAATACAACGTACAAGGCACTGTGCTAAGTGTTTAACATGCAAAGAGTGTTCTAAAGGACAGTTCCTTTCCTTAAGGAGTATGAAGTATATCAGGAGAGAGAGTCATACAGATAACTATAAAACAAGCAAAAGCATGAGAAATGCAAAAGAGAAGTCCAAACCAATGAATATCAATGATTCAAGCCATCTCTTTTAGCTGGAAGCTTGGTGGAAGAGATGGCACTTGAGATAGGTTTTGGAATTTCTGGAATTTCAGGTAGGAATTAAAATAATTTGAAAATAGTGGACTCCTTTCTAGACAATGAAGACACCATGAATATAGGCGCAAAGGCAGGGGCGGGTTGGATGACACTGGGAAATGGCAAGTAATAAGGCCAATTGGGCTGGAACAGAGTATGTGAAGAGGCACAGTTTAAAACAAGGCTGAAAAAAATTGGTTGGAACCACATTGTGTAGTGTTGTGAATGCTAACCTGAGAATTCACATTTTAATTATTAGGCAATAGAGGGCCTAGGAAAATTATAGAGAGAAATGATGCAATCAGAGATGCATTTCAGGAGATGGCAGCAATGCGAAGATTATACCAGAGCAATAAAAAGCTAGAGGCAGGAGACTATGTAGGAGTCCTTTATAAAAGTCCAGAGAGGTGATAAGGTGGTTGCTGTCTGAGTGAAGATGGGAAAGATGTGAAAGATACTTTAGTGGTTATATTATTAGACCTTGGCAACTGAATGGATATGAAGAATGAAGGAAGGAGAACAATTAAATATCATATTTTGAGCATGGGCAGCTAGGAGCATGGTGGTCCTTTTAACAGAAGTAGAGAAGTTAAGAAGGTCAAGCTTTGAGGGAAGGGTGTCTTCCACTGTTTTCTTTGTAAACCACTGGCCCTGGCATGATTGTTTTGAGAATTCAGTTTTACTTAATGCCTCTTCCTCTTATATTAATGTTCTTTCCATCACAAGCCTTTGACCTGACTTCTAAATACTATCTTTGGTCTTTGCAATAGGACACATCTGAGCAAAATTAAATTGATGTTCCAAGAAGTACTTACATGATCATGTTTTAATAGCCTGGGGAGAGATCTCAATAGCAAATGTTGTTTTCTTAAAAGCATTTCCAAACAGAAAAGTTTGTTTGAATCATCAGAGGAAAACATTCCTTAGCTCTTAGGCCAGTAAAAATCATGTAATAATGCCTTTGCATTTGTTTCAAAAGAGTGGCTGACATTGACAGCCTCCTCATCAAACTTTTCTATTTGTGAGAAACTCTCAAAAGAATGCCCATTATTTTCAGTATGGGCCTAGTGTACATATCTTCAAAAATTCTCTTTGCATGTGGTGAGGCAGTGTTTTAAAAACATGCTTAGTTGGCTAAAGTAGATCGCTTCAGCTGATTTTCAGGGATATTTGTTTGGCAGCTAAGGACAATGAGTTGCTCTTTTAGTCCACTAATTCAATTAACTTCTCCAAAGAAGCAGCGTTCCCAACATTTTATATCCCCTCCCAAGTTGACTGGCATGAAACATTTGTTTTCTTTTTGCACCAAGCCTCTGGGATATAGTTGGCAACTTGTGTTAAGAAAGCAGAAAAGGTCTTTTTTAATGCTTCAGGAAGAATTAATTCTATTTTAATAATAATGTATTGGCAGCAGCAACATGTTAACCTTCAGTAAGCTGGTCACTCATTATCATTATAATTAACTGATATTTACTGGAGACTTTTTTGAAGGTTCTGTACAAGGGTACAGTGATAAATTTTTAACAACTTGCTCTCTAGAAATGAAAACAAATTATGTGTGTGTGTATTATGTATGTATATTTAAATATGTATGCACATATTCACACATATACATATGTGTAAGGCATGAAATACAGTTTAATCTATAATATTAGGATTTTCTTTTTCATTTTCTTAAGTCTAGACAATCAACAAAATAATAAATCAAACCTGATTTATAGCGTTTGCCAGTTTCTGAGTGGTAAATGCACATGCCGAAAATTTAATAATCAGCTATTTTGAGCTGGCTCCAGCTTGGAAAACCTTCATTGCTAGAAAAATCATTTTAATAGCCATTTATTTCTCTTACAAATAAATACATTCTCAGCTATACTGCTTTCTCTACAAATAAACAAAAGAACTATTTGTTTTGGGGCATTTAATTACAAGTGTCATTCCTAGGAACTGAGGACCAAAAAGCACATATATAACTCAATCAATTTCAGAAGATTTTTTTGTTTTGTTTTATATAAAGAGAGAATCTGGCTTCAATACTGATGGCTTGTGGGTCTAATCAGGGAGAAGTAGTTTCACTGAACTAACCACAGGAATAAGCAAAACTGTCTTGTGGCTGAAAATTACAATTTTTTGAGATAAGGATGATTATACCAATTGTCAGTTGGAAAATGCTGTTAAATCTGAGTTAACTTTATGCTCTGATGAAGCCCAATAAGACACTGATATTTATTCTTAGAAAATGCATCTCATTATATTTTAGCTATGTTTGTATTCTTCTAAATTTTTTGAATCCAGAGTTTTTATAAACTTTTCCCTTCCCCACTTCTTCCTCTGGCAAGAAACTGTTGAGTAATTGGAAATATGAGGGTTAGTTTTATTTTTTCATTTGTTTACATTTGTGTGGTTTTGAGATTTTTTTGCTTTTGTTTTTATATTTTTATTTTTTCCCCTGAAGGATTCAGTGGTTATCGCAACAGCCACTGTGAAAAGTTTAAGAAAAACATACATGCTGAAAAGAAGCAATTAAATCAAAAGAAAGTGAAGTAAATGACCCAAATTATTATCTCATCTAGATGTCTGAAACATTTAAAATATATATGTTTCGTGATTTAAATATGCCCTGGATCATCTCAATGCCATAATTAGCATCTAGTTTTCATTCCCTAGTGCTTTGTATTGACCTTGTCAGCATTTTGCAGGTTACATATTTAATACAGATGGGTAAATAACCTCACTCTGGGGCACTTTCTTCAACTTTTTTTATATGAATGGTTCATTATTCAACTTAAGATTTGAGTAACATGTTAAATCTGTTTTAACTATTTCTACATCAAAAAGATTATCATTGTAATTAAGGTATGGAAAATGTCACAATCTCTTCTTTCAATGTATTTTTTACTAACCAAACATGAATATGATAGAGAAAATTTTTCATGATTTAGCCCTTCAGATAATAATAATATGCCATTTTCAGAGGCAGGGGCTGGAGTGGGTAGGCCAGGAGCACCTGGGATCAGGTCTTGCCTTTGCTGTATACTGGGTGTATAAAATCTGGCAAGTGACTATCTTTCAGTGGTCTACCAACCTTCTAAGATTAAATGTTGCAGAAAACATGATAACCTGTACTGGAAGAGGGAATTTCCTATTCTCTCTGCCAATGAAATCACAGACCTGGTCCCTAATCATTAAAATATAAAGTTATTTTGAATATCCAGCCTTAGTCAGGTTGGCCAATAAACATTTATTAAGTGCTTACTATGTGCCAAACACTCTACTAAGCAGTGGAGATGCAAAACCAAAGCACAGTACCTGCTCTGAAGCCATCCACAGTCTAATAGGGAGTGAATGCATAGAGAACTATATATAAAGAAGATATATACAAGTTCAATATGAAATTTTTAACAGTGAGGAGACACTAAAAATAAGAGGGAAGGAGGAAATAGAAGTTGGGGTTTCAAGGAAGTCAAAAGAAGCCAGGTGGTGGAGGCAAGAAGGACAAACATTCCAGGTTTGGGAAGACAACCTGCGAAAATAGATTTTCTTGTTCAAGGAATAGCAAGGAAGCCAATATCATTGGATTGTAGAGCACATAGAGGGGAATACAATATAAGAAGACTGAAAAGGTAGGAAGGGTCCTGAAGGACTTGAAAGGCCAACCAAAGAATTTGTTATTTGTTCCTAGAGGTGATAGAAAGCCACTTTAGGCTATTTAATAGTGGGCTGATGTGGTCAGATCTGTGATTTAGAAAGATCATTTGGATAGCTGAATGGAAGAATGGGGATAGATTTGAAGCAGAAAGACTCACAAGCACGCGCTTTCAATAGTCTAGGCTTGAGATGATAAGGGCCTGCACTAGCATAGTGTCAGTGTCAGAGGAGAGTTGGGGACATGTATGAGAAATCTTATGAAGGCAAAATCAGTATTTCTGGATGTAATAATTTGAATCTAAATATGCATATTGATTTACCTCTTTGCATCCACTCGAATACATAAGATACCCTGTACGTGGAGGGGGAGAACTTTTTCTTTACTTCCTTTGACATTTGGAATCTTGTACCAAGTTTATAGCCCATGTTCACCACAGAATTATCTGGCAATTATCTGGCAAGTTCTTTTTGCATAGCATTGGGTGGTATCTGGCAAATGTCACTATTACACATACTAATAGGGTGAGGAATCGGATCCCTACAGAGAGGTTCGTAAGACCAGTGAGTAAGTTTCAAAGTATTCCAAGTGAGTATACTCTTTCTGGCTTTTCCCTTTCCCCTCACTGAAGGAGTCTGGAGGCAACACTGAGTTCCCAAGTATGCAAGTATGTATGTCTGTACCTTTGGGGATAAATATTTTTAAAAATGCTGGCATTATAATTTAAAGTAAATTAAATGATGAATTTCAATGGTAATTTTCTTATTTATATCATAATCCACAAATGGAAATTAAATATTTTGAAATAATCTTGAATATGTGTCATTTTTATGTTCTAAGCTTACAAAGTTTTACCATGTGCTTTCCCTGTTTCATCCAACTAAAGGATGGTAGGTGCATAGATCTACTACCTAGATCTAAAGAAGTTAGGGGTCATCTAGTCCACTCTGTCAATGAGGAAACTAAGGTCTTTTGAGGTTAAATGACTTTCTCCAGATCATACAGGTAGTAAGTGTCAGAGGTGGGACTTTTCATTCCTAAACTAGATCTCTTTCCACTGAACTCATGCTACCTTTTAATCCATTTATAGCTAATTTAAAACATTAGAAATCCAGTTGTCTATAGAGTTGAAGTAATATAGATGTTCCAGTTCTGTTGACAATAGTACTAATTAGCTCCAAAGCCTTGTTGATCAATATCACTAAACTCATATAACAGCAAATTGACCAGCATCGACACATGCATGTCACTTGCACAGATACCAATATTTTTATTCTTCCATTTGCTTGTCTTGTATTAGTTGTCTTTTAGGACAGGGTTCCATGTACAACCAGCTCTTGATTATCTTATTTGTCAATTATGTAGTCACTGTCTCTTTGTCTATTAAAAAAGTATTTTAAATACTAAGGCTACAGCCTTCTCTATGTTACCTAATCTGTCTCTGGTATATAGGTCATTCTGCTAATATGTGGTATGTAGGTAGAAATTGCAAACCAATTTTAGTATCAGAAAACTACATAATGCATTCCATAGTATAATAAAAATGATTTTGTACTATTAATCAGCCTCAGATCTCTTTTGTTTCAAAGTAAAATGGGTTTCCTACTTAAAACTTCAGTTATATTCAATCAACAAGCATTTATTAAGCACCTAATACTTGTCTAGCACTGTGCAAAATTCTAGGGATACACAGACAAAAATGGAACAGTCCATGCTCTCGACTAGCTTACATTCTATTAGAAGAAACATGAATACAAAGGTATATACAGACTATAAACAAAATAAAAATCACTGAGTTTGGGGAGGAAGGGCATTAGAAACTGAGTAAATCCAGAAAGGCTTCATATAGATAGTGGTTTTTCAGCTCAGTCTTAAAGGAAACAAAAGTTTCCAAAATGTAGAGGGGAGGAGAGAATGCATTCTGGGCATGGGGGATACCCAGTGCACAGGGGTGAGGATGGGAGATGGAGTGTATTATATAAGGAACAATAAGGAGGACACTTTGACTGCACCATAGAGTGCAGGACAGGGATACCAAGGCTGCAAGGGCAGGTTAAGCCCAGGTTGTGATCTCTTCTGAGAATAACCCCCCAAATTGAAAACTGTCTTCCAACATAGAAATAAATAAAAATGACAAAGAAGAGTTGTAACCTCTAAATGCTTATGCAAAAAAGTTTTGCAATTATTAGTCAATGAACAAGTGTTTATTCCAATAGCCTTCTTGTCACACACACAGTGCTACTATGGGTGCAAAGGATGTAAAAACAAAAATGAAACAATTTCTGACCTCAAGGAGCATATATTATACTTAAGGATCAGGTGAGGACAAGAGGCCAATAACAAGGCAAATCCCTTTCAGTTCTCCATTGCTGAAGCCACATTTGATTTGGCTTTTCTCTGCAATTGTGGTTCAGGATTGGAGTACAGATGTGAAATTCTGATGTAGAACATTCCTATGGTTCTCTGCTTATCTCTCATTCAGGAGAACCTAGAGAAGCAGAGCTGACTAGGGTGTTTAAGCCTGCTCCATTAAGTTTGACTTAGATCCCTGCATTCCACATTTATCCCCTGGCATTCATAAAGGAAAACATGTCAGAATTAGGGAAAATACGTAGATATAGGTAGTTCTAGAACAAAAAAGGGTAAATGGCCCAGACTAGATAGACTTAAGAAATGTCCATAAATAATAATTTGGAAAAGTATCAAATATAGTTCTTCTATAGTTTTTAAATCATATTTTCAAAGTGGTAGACAGCTATTTATTTTTTATGAACTGAACCAATGTAATGGCAAAAATGAAGATCATAAATTGTGGCAGAAACTTAGTTTTGTTCATTTTTATTCTGTTAGTTTCGTAACCATCAAGAAAAATAGTAAGTACTGCAGAAGATCTTAGAAAGAGACTGAAGAAATTAATGTTAACAGATACAACAGAGTTTAAACATGAGTGAAAAGAACATTTAAAATATGCTCTTTAAAACCCTAGCAAAAAGTTATATTAGGACTTTGGTAAGTATGAATTCCTACGGAGTTTACAGACTGTATTAATTATTTTGTTAGAGGCAAGATCATGGGTAAGCACATTAAAAACTTCATAATTTTGAGCATCAGAGAAACTTAATTTTAGTATTGTGCAACTGTAATATGTTATATATGTATATATACATATGCACACATATACATATGCATACATACGTGTGTGTATGTATGCATGTATGTATGTATACACATATACCCACGTATGTATATATATTTTGCCTTTAGGAAAGTACCCAATGGTAGACCTTCTAGGATTTGGATTCATGGAAAAACATGAATGCATGATACTATTTATAACTGTTATTTAGTGTTATGATTCAAGTCAAATACTTTAAGAACTTTCTAAAATGGTAAGAATACACCAATCATATAAATGGACTTTGAAAGAGCGCCTAAGGCAATGATGTGTAACAACAATACTTCCCGTCCTCCCTTTGTTTTAAATAGCTCATAGTACTATGAATAATAGTGATATTCCTATGGAAACAACCCACTGCATCAGAGGTCAAGGAGAAGGTTATCGGGGTGCTGTGAACACAATATGGAATGGAATTCTGTGCCAGCGCTGGGACTCCCAATATCCTCATCGGCATGATATAACTCCCGAGAACTTCAAGTGCAAGTATGTATAATTTGATGAAAAATACTACTGTTATGCCAGTTTGTCCTTTGAACAGGAACAGACAAGAAAGTCAACTTTAACATTTTTGGTCACAAACCTTTTTTTCCCCCTCTGCATGCATGTTTTGATAACAAAGGATGGCAAGAATGCTATTTTTAGGTGTTTTCTTGAGTTTGCAAATCAATTTTGGAGAAGAGTGTTTTCTGGATTTTTTTGCCACAAAAGGGAGTGAGATTTCCTTTTTCAGACATAATTTTGTAGCATGGGAAGCATTTACTTTTGAAAACTTTGATAAAAATTAAGTATATACAGATATTTAAAGCCCAAATAAATTTCTCAGAGTAAATCCAAGCAAGCCATGTTAAATGGGAAACTAAAGTAATTATCTGAACAATTTAAGCCAAAGAAACCAATTGCTATGATATGGATATAGTGTTTAATGAAATTAATTATATTCTACTTTCCTTTTCTGGTAAAATAGACGATATTGCCATGTATTTTTAAACTGGCTACTTAGTTATGAGAAGATAAAATGATTGCTTTTGAAAATGTAACATACTGTCTTCTCTTTATTAAATATAATACCCGTAAGTAATGTTCTTTGACTTTGTTGTAATTAAATTTTGATTAAGGATATTTTTGATCTTTTTTTTTCCTTAAAACTTAAATGTTTTGGATACATTTTTAATTCTAGTATTTCAAGAAATAGATCTTTGAGCTTAAACTGGCAGGTTTAAGTAACAGAGATATTAAGTAATTTAGTCAGTCTGATATATACACACATACTATACACACACACGCATATGTATATTTAAAGACAATTTGCTTGTGTTGGCTGCGGAGCTCATACCAAGCTTCTTGTTTTGTTATTGTTAACTTGTTAGTGCCCCACCCCCAATCTTCCCCCATTCCATGTCTACATAATGAATGATCCATTATAACTGACCAAGATGCCACAAAATTAGAAGTTAAAATCCAAATGGAAAAACAAAAGATACTTATAAAAGAGAAAAGGAAAAACACTTAAAATTATGCCAGATTAATGTTAGATTATGATGTATATTTAAGAGATTATTGTATATACTATGTGATAAACATCCAAGTGACTTTTCCTTCAATGAGCGTATGAACTGAGTCCATATATTTTATATCCATGTGAATTATGAAGGTCAAAGTAGTAATCAGGGTCTAAGAAATTCAAGTCAGATTCTTTTCCTTTGAACTACTATTTCATGAAGAATTATCCTTTAATTTACTAAGACAAATGCAAACAAAAAATTTAAAATAAAGAATGAAAGCCACATTGTCTAGCCTAAGATTTTGTCATAGATTATTCATGAGTTCATCTGTTAGTAGTGTGTTAGCCTGGCAGAATGTAGCACATTGGTAAGTTTCTTATTACTTTTGAAATACTTTACATCAAATTTTAGTGCCATTAAAATGCTCTTTCTTCCAGATGCTGAATCTTTTTTCTAAATGAGAGCTTTGCCAAAGATATATTGTTTAATGATACTGTTTGTGATGAAGCAATATGAATCACATAATTACCTCTTCCCTTTATTCCCACTTCATTAGCAGCTGTAAACAATTCATGTTTCAATAGAGAGGAAAGAATTCAGGAAAAATATCAGGGTGAGTCTAGTCTTCTTTTCTAGCCCAACCTCGATTAATGAGGTGTTTCCAGATTTAGACACTCACCTCAGACACTATACAAAATTTGGCATTGGCAAATATGCAAGGTTCCTGTGTACCTAATGCTTTCATTTAGTTATTTTGGGCCAAATAAAAAAAACAAATCTTATTTCACCAAATACTTATTTGTTTAAAATTGTAAACTAAGCACATTTTATGTGAAATTTAATATACACATTTTGTGCTCACACATAATTTATCAAAATGTAAGTATGTGGTGTCACAGAGAAAGAGACTTTTACTCTTATTAATTTTTTCTTAATAATTGGCTTTTTCATAAGGGTTAGAACAACCAAAGGCTTGAGTTGGTCTCAAATTATGAACACATGCCATTCAATGAGTTTGAAACTTTGGCAATCAATGTTCTTACATCCTTAAATGAAACAGTCTGTGCTAAGACTTAAGGAACTCAGAGAAATGAAATGAGAGATGTAGTAGGAATGGTTGCCAACCTGAAAGTGGGTTGATGATATGGTAGCTTCACTGTTGTATATTATAGCCAATTGCAAGTTCTTTCCTTTAAACAATTCTCTATTTCAGGTAGGCCTCTTAGATGTATATGAGTGATTATGCCACATAAAATCGCTTAAATTTTTAAAAATTATATTTTGCGATAAACTTTGAAGTGCTTCTGAATTTTTTTGTAATAAGAACATAAAAAATCTTATAATAAAATTAGTTTTCACTGACTTGTAATGTCTATGAAAGCAAAGAAATAAGGAAAAATTCCCAGAAGTTTACATTTTCAAAACTATATTTGGTTGTTGAACATTTAATTACAATTTTGAAAGTATTTTTATAAATTATAAAAAATTATATTTATCCATTGAGGATTTCAGCATACTTTCTATATTTATTACAATATCTACTTTCCTAGTTTGTCACTGATAAAATAAAGAAGTTAATATGTTAAAATATTTTTAAAATAACTACCATGTGAGAGGCAACAGAGTAACATAGATAACAGTTTTCTAAAGGCATTTGCCAAACTCATGGAGGCATCTGTATACAGAGCCCAGATATAACAGAAATTCACTATTGATTACGAGGTTCTCTAGATGCTCCTAATGACAGATAAACTTTCAATGATTCCTTAGAGCTTTGTAACACTTTAGGTTCTCATAAAGGAGTTCCACAATCACTCAAATACTAGTATTTAAAATACACAGTCACTTCTATGCTAGAAGATGAAACCCAAACTTTGAACTTATGAAATGCATAAATAAATGTGTATGGGTGTGTATCTTGAAGAGAATCAAGAGATGGATCCTTAGTTGTTCCCAGAGTTGAATAGGCAGAAGAAAAGGAGCTGGATTACATTTCAGAAACTGTAAGGCATTTTTAATGATGCCAAGCTCCTCTTTGCTGTCAAAGCCCATTGTTTAGTGGTAATAATAGAAGTAAGCATTTTTAAACATCTGCTATGTGACAAGTAATATGGGAAGCCCATATATTAATATATATTATCTCATTTGATCCTCAGAACCATCCTGGTAAAGGTAGGTATTAGTATGATTCACATTTTACAGTTGAGGAAACTGAGGCAGAAGGTGGTCGAGTGACTTGCCCATGGTCACACAGCTAGTACATATCTAAGGCTATATTTGAATTCAGGCCTTCCTGATTCTAGGCCTGGTGTTATATCCATTGTACCACTTAACTTCTTCTAAATACCAACATCATGGTATATAAATACTGACAGGGAATGTGAAGGTGATCTAGTTCAATCCTAATCAGACTAAGAATGCCTCTATTTCTACAAATTATAGAAAACCATAATCTCAGAAGAATCAAAATTGTAGGAAATCCAAAGAGTAATGACGAGATCCCTGGTAGACATAAGCAGGCATATTACCAACAATGGCTTGTATATATATATATATATATATATGTTATAAAAATATCATCAAGGATATGCATGACCAGAAAAAGTAGTAGCCCAATCATAAAGTGAGAGTTGCAGTCAAAAGATGAACAGTACAAGTGCTATATTAGCTTTCGTTAATATTAACAAAAATATGGAAGTCACCCAGTTTTTTAGGTAGATACTATGCAGAGCTTTTTATGGACTGATAAAGAAAAGATTCAATTTCTTGTAGATCCATCAAAATTTAAGTATACACAAGGAACTGGAAATAGAAATAAAACAAAAGACAGCACCTGCAAAAGCTCCTTGTCTAATGGGAGATTAGGCAGGCACAAAAATTTTAATACAAATTAAACAGTGATAAGTGTATAGAAGAAGTCAACAAAAATACATGGGGTTTCAAAAAGAAAGAATTACTTCTAGTTGAAATAATCAGAAAGACTTTATGGAAGAGGTGGCACATGAATTGGGCTTTGACGTAAGGTAAGGTTATTGATATAGATAGGGAAGGAGTCTCTTCTAGGTATGGGAGAAAGTGTGTGAAAATGCACAATAGTTGAAAGGGGAGAATTATATAAGCCCTATTGTATATTTGTTAAATTTATTGAGTTATATTTATATTCCCATTTAAAAACTTTCATAATTTTAAAAGTATTTACAGACTCAATTCAATTCTCTTCTATATTGTACTGCTTCTTAAAAACATATTTAAAGGAATAACATGCCTTACCCATCAAATCCCTTATCACCATTAACTATAGCCTTTCTCAGCTTAACATAATGTAAATAAAGATATATTTGACACAAAATTGCACTTGCCTTTAAAAACGCTGTAAATGTTATCTCAGGAATTCTTTATACATTGGATTTCATTTATCCATCACGTACATTCTGCATTTTAGAAGTATTATAGTATTGACTTCATGAACATGAAACTTCTGATTTACAGTAAAATGATTATTTTTTCATAGAGATTTAAGAGAAAATTACTGTCGAAATCCAGATGGGGCTGAATCACCCTGGTGTTTTACAACAGATCCAAACATTCGAATTGGCTATTGTTCCCAGATTCCAAAATGTGATGTTTCAAGTCAACAAGGTACAGGATCATTACATATTTTGTGTATAGCTAAATTAGGTAAGAGTGAGTAAATTGAGGACAGAATTGATGACAGGTGCTATCAGTATATCTATACAAAATAGTGTGTACATGTTTGTATTTTATATTGGTCTGTCTCATATAGCTATGATCTATCTATTCATCTGTAACTATCCATCTATTTATTTATTTATAGTGCAGAGAGAGACAGTTTAGAAGCCAGGAAGATTCTTGGCTCAAGTTCCATCCTCGACACATATAGGTAGTATGATCTTAGCCAAGCCTCTTAATGTTCTAGGCAACTCTCTATATAATTACTATATAGACTATAATTACAGAGAAGATACCAGTATACATTGGTAGAGTGGTTCCTTCCATCTAGGGACTTCCCTATACCAATGAATTCACAGGTACAGTCCCCATTTATGTCAGTCTATTTGCAGAGGTTCCCAAAGTGGGTAATACCACCCTCCGGGGGTACTGGAATGATGCAGGGGAGTGGTAGTAGCCTCAGGTGCAATTGGGGCGCATTGAATAAAATAGAGGGCAGGGAAAGCATATGGAAAGAAGAAAAGAGAATTTTGAAAAACCATTCATACATACTTCATCTGTTGTATAATAGAGTTAAAGTTGTAGTGATTACATTATTTTCCAAATAAACACACAAAATGAAGGTTATAACCCATCAGTGGTCAAGTCCTCTAACAGGTCTTAAAATGCAAGTATTGGCAGGCAAACATGTTGTGCATTGTCAGGAAGTCTACCATGTATTAGCAGGAATATGTGTATGTAATGACTTGTTTACAATATGATGCTATATGGTTACATGACACAATATTGCATCGTCAAAATTTCAATGCAGGAAAGCCCCCACAAATTTATAATAAATTATTAAATTTAAGATGCATCATTTAAAAAATTAATATTTTTTTGAAATGACACAAATTTCAACAAAAAAAAAACAAACAAAAAGAAAGTAGATTTCCAGGAGGGCCACTGATTAATTTTTTTTTTGAAAAGGGGGCAGTAGGCTAAATAAGTTTAAGAACCTCTTTCTATAGTATGTGTGTATATTTTTACATATATATATAGTATGTATGTATTTATGTGTATGTATAGATATATATGCGTGTGTATATGCAAATATATATTTGCAGGAATAAACAGATACATATTTCTATCTATAGACAGCTATGTAGACAGACAAGTATGATATGGCATAATCATGTCTGAATTGTTTAGGATGTAACCAAGATCAGTCTATGGAATTTACCTTAGTGCTTTCTATACCACTGTATGAGACTTGCATTTATATTAGGCTGCTTAAGGGCACATGTCCAGTGTATTTAATTCAATCTGATCAATATATCTCTTAAGCCTTTATGGTTCTCAAGGCACTGCTCTAAGAACTGGGAATACAGAGAGAAGAATGACAGTCATTGCTTTTACTAAACCTCCTTCCATCTTCCAGTGCCATCTTCTCAGTGTCACTGCTCATTAGCAGCTGTGAAAGGAGTTGTAGATGGGAAAGCAGTTGAATCTCCAGTCAGTTGTACTGTTCATTAGATGTTCTTGTAATGGTCAGAGCAAGAAGTTGAAATATTAAAAGGGAGTTTAGTAACATCTGTGTTTTCTACTTACCTGTTTTGTTCACATAGATTTGTTTTGAAAGAGGCACTAGTAAATAGGGTGAAATTAGTACTATTCCTGTATGAGCCTTAGATTTACATTAAGCTGCTTTAAGACACATATGCAGTGTGTTCAATTCAATTTGACAAACATTGATTAAGCCTTTACTGTTTCCAAGGCACTGTGCTAGGAACTAGGAATACAAAGAGAAGAATGCCACTGCTTTTAGGGAGTTTACAGTGTAATGAGATGGGCATGGGGGATATGACCTGATGTTCATGAATACATAGCTACGAGGAAGAATGTGATGATGGCTAATAAGAGCCATGGAAAGTGCTGTATGTAAAGAGATCTGCTGAGGAAGTGCTCACTTGCACTCAGAGGATATGGAAGACTTCTTGAAAGATGTGGATTCTGAATTAGATATTGAAGAAGGAAAAGACTTCAACAGAGATAGAAGTCAGGGATTAGAGAAAGAGTCTCAGTTATGCATGAACCGTGATATGATCAAAGTCTCAGAATAGGAGGAATCAAGAGGAGAAAAGGCTATGGGGAGAAGTCTTTTGGCTGGAATGAAAAATGCTTGGAAGGAAGTGAAGAGACAGAGTTAGGTAACATGTTAGATCTAGATGTTGGAGAACCAGAAAAAGGAGTGTAAACTTTCTTTAATAAACAATTGGTAGTCATTGAAAGCTTTTTACTAGTCCTAAAGTGATAATAGAAATGCATATGAAAGATTGATTATTCAGGTAGTGATGGACTGCAGAGGAGATAGGATGGAAACAAGACCAATCAGAAAGCTATTGTAATAATAAAAAAAAAATAAATGTAATAATAATTGTAATTAAAAAAAAAGCAAGGAGGAAGACCTGAACTAGCATGGTTGATTGAATGGATGGGCTAAGGGAGAAAGAAAATCAAAAGGTGATTGAGAGTTTATGAGCCTGAGAATCTGAGAGACTGGGAGGCTTGCGATATCATTAATAGAGATAAAGTTCAGAGGAAGGGCAATTTTAAGTGGGAGATGATGAGCTCACTTTGACGTATGTTGAGTTTGAATGCACCAACAGAACATTTCAGGTGGAAGTATTCAACAGGCAATTGAAAATATGAGTTACATTCCACCAGCACTCATCTCATATGGTCTAATTTAGATATGGCCTGAATTCTTTGGTTTTTTGCTTTTCCTTTGCATCCCCAATGCTTGGTACATAGTAAATACTTAAGAGAAGCTTGTTTATTGATTAATTGAATAACTGATTGGAATTCTAGGAAGAAGTTGGGGTAGGAAATAGATTTGGAGATTAAGATCTGTATGGAGATGCTAGAGATATACATAATCTCATCATAATTAGGATTTACATTTTATTCAAATATAATGAAATTATATTATATCATGTAAAAGATTTTAACTCAATAGTGAAATTCATTATTTTTTAATTCTTTGGGATATCCCCAAATAATATCTGTACAAAACACTTATTTTTGGCTCAGGAACTGTTTCAACAGTAGCAAAACAGTTTTCTGGTGGGAAAAAAACATGTATTTTCCAACTTTCTGTCACATTGATGGGGAATTTTCATAAAAAAGCTTCATGAATTAACTATCAGTAAGTCAAATTCACACACTTAAGTTTTCTTAAGTAGTCCTCTATAGGGAAAAGAATAGAGGAGAAAGAAAACCTTTGGGACTAAATACAAAGTTTAGAAATGTTCATCTCTAATAAGGTAATATTTAATTATCATCAAAATGCATTTATGTTATATTCAATTATAATATAAAGTTGATATTCCTGATTTTTTTTATCATAGTATTTCCTAGTGATAGCAGAGACCAATGTCATAGTTTCTGATTCTGTAACATAGGTAATGATAGTTCATTTTCAAATGATAACTGTAAGGCACTCTAAGATCATCTTAATTCAATTTTAGATTATATTCAGTTAGTTTTAATAATACATTTAAGAAACACTTTCAACAATAATGTTGGAAAAAATTTCCAATTAAACTTCAGTTAAATGGAACCCAGTTTCCTAAAACAGTCTTATAATTAAATTTTTCTTATATTGAATGTCTAACTAAGCATAATGTATGGACTGTTAAACATACATACCACAAAGAGATCTACACATGTAAGATCCTTGTTCTTTACAAATTAATTATCTAAGAAGGGCTGCAAGAAAAACAGAAAAGCATATTAAAGATAGAGACCAATTTGCAGAAAAATACATTCAATAAATACTTATTAAGCACCTACTGCATACAAAGCACATTGCTGGATGTTGGAGATAGAAACAAAAAATGTAACAGTCTTTACCTTCATTCAACACAGGATGGCAGGGTGGATACGTTGATAAGTACACAGATAAGTAAATATAAGAAAAAGAATATATTCCAGTAGATAGAGTGGATAGAGTGTTGAGTATGACATCTTCCTAGACCTGAGTTCAAACCTGGCCTCAGTTATTGTCTGTGTGACCCCGGGCAGGTCACTTAACTGCCATTGTCCTTAGTTTTTTCATTGGTAAAATGGGTATAACAGCACCTACCTCCCAAGGTTGTCGTGAGGATGGAATGAGATATTTGTAAAGTACTTCACATGGTGACTGTCACAGAGTATGCATTACATAATATTAGCTATGATTATTAATCAAATAATCAGCCAATTTACATTAAGCAACTAATTGGGATAAATTACTATGATAGGTAAAGTGGGAGATAAAAAAAGGCATGGAAGACATATTCCCTATCTCTAAGGAATGTAGTTGGGGCAATATACATACACAAAGTTAACCAATAATAAGTGGCATTAAGATAAATGCCCAGACAAATATTGAGACTAAGCATGCCATACAACTAAAAATGTTAGAAAATACTTTAGAATGCCCTAGAACTGTTAGCAATGAAAAGATATTAAAGATAAACTAGATCAGAGGTTCTTGACCTAATGTCCAATCCCCCCTCCCCCAGGTATATAAAATGAATTTTGTGGGAGCGAAGGGTGTGTGAGTATGTCTGTGAACTTGGATAGGAAATAAATAAATTATATATATTATATGTATGTATATATAATATATGCATATGTATGTATGTATACACATATACACAATATATAATCTTTATTTTTCACTACTAACTAAATATTACTATTTCTTTCAATTGTGATTTGTTTTTCTTAAAAACATTCATCTGAGAAAGACCATGTAAGTGTCACCAGAGAGCCAAAGGGGTCCATGACACAAACACACCAAAAGTTTAAGAAGCCATGGCTCTAGAGTGACCTGCCCAAGTTTGCCCAAAGAACCAGTGTCACAGACGGAACTAGAGCCCTGATGTCTTTATTCCTTGTCTAGTGCTCTTTCTACTATAGGCTTTTCTAATTCTTAATATAATGACATTAAAAAAATGCATGCTAGAAAGTTTTATTGGTTTTTTTTTTTGCTGCAATGATTCTTAAATTCATATTTACTTATTTTTAATATAGAAAATCAGTGAATTTGTTTAGGTCCTCAATTTAGCTTTTAGAAAAAGCAGCACATAATTGTTCCAGGTTAAAGGACTTGGGCTTTGAGTAGGAATTTTGTATTCTGAGTCATGTATATTGTAAACAGTTTATTTGTAAGTAGTTTTTTTTTATTGTATTTTGTCATTTTCAGTTGAGTGTTTTTGAAGGAATAATTTTCCTTACATCCTGCCATAAATTTCTTCAATGATTATCTCCTCATACTTTTGTCTTTTTTAAAAAAAAATTAGACTGTTATCGTGGAAATGGCAAGAATTACATGGGAAATTTATCCAAAACAAGATCTGGGCTGACTTGTTCCATGTGGGACAAGAATATGGAAGATTTACACCGGTGAGTCAATTTTATGTATGGAGTAAACAACATATGGGAATAGCACAAATATGGATTAAAAAATATAGTGTGTGATTGAGTCTGTACTCTGAACTGTGAAAAGTATAAATGTAGAGGCAGTGTGAGAGAGTAAAAAGAGAGCTGTGTTTGGAGTCAGAGGGGCTAGGTTTGGATGCCAAAGTACTACTTACTACGTATATGACTGACATCTTCCCACTGTCAAGAAAATTAGCAAATGGCATCCCTGGGTGTATAGGACAGAGACTGCACATAAGAATATCTTGGAATATGGACATCAGGAATGGGAGGAGAAGGGGCATGATAATGGCAGAAATGTGGGAATTTAAGACTTCGTGTGGTCTTTCCCTTTCAAATCAGGAGACATTCTTCAGGACCTGTTACATGCCAGGTACTGTTGTAGGCACTGAGGCTAAAAGGACAAAAACAAGAAGAGAGACTTCTGATAGTTTACATTCTAAAGTAGAGGAGGGGGTTGGAAAAGTGCAAACAATAGGGAGGAATCAGGAAAAGCCTTATGTCTGAACTGGCACTTTAGTTCGGTCTTTGATACGGTTAGATATTCCAAGAGATGGAAACAAGAAGGGAAAGAATTCCAGGCATGGAAAAACTTGTACAAAAGAAGAAAGATTGGGGAATGCTATGTTAAGGAGCAGCACCTAAAACAATTTGTCTTGCATGTAGAGTAAATTAGGGTGATTGATGTGAACTTGTTCTAGAAATATAGGTTGAGGCCTGGCTGTGTAAAACTTTAAATGCAAGAAAGGAATTTGTATTTTATCTGACAGGCAATTTTTTTTGTTGTTATACAGTTGTATTTGATTCCCTGTAACCGCATTTGGGTATTCTTGGCAAAGATACTGGAATGGTTTGCTATTTCCTTCTCTGGCTCATTTTACAAATGAGGAAACTGAGGCAGACAGGGTGAAGTAATTTGCCCAGAGTCACAAAGATACTAAGTGTCTGAGGCCAGATTTCAACTCAGGAAGATGAGTCTTCCTGACTCGAGACCCAGCACACTATCCACTGTACCATCTAGCTGCCCAGTCCTAAAGGCAACAGGGAACCTTTAAAACTCTTAGAGCAGGGGAGACATAAGGTCATTATGGACCTTTTTACTGGCTGTCTCCCATGCCTGAAATATTCTCCTTCATTACCTCTACCATCTTCAAGACTCAGTTCAAATACTACCTTCTTCAGGTGGCCCTTACTTGCCCATCCTTCCTTACCTCACTGCTAATGCCTTTCCCTTGACGTTATTGTCTACATTTCCTATGTGCAGTTTTTTTTAAATATTGTTTCTTCCATTAGAACAAGTGCTCCTTGAGAGCAGAGCCAGTATTTTTGCCTTTTATTGTATTCCTAGCACTTAGCACAGTACCTAATACACAATGAGTGCATAATTAATGAATGTTTTCCTAACTGAAATATTAGTTTGGCAACTCTGATGAAAATGGGTTGGAGAAGGGTCAGACTGGTGAAAAGATCAGCAAGGAGGACATTTCAGTAGTCTAGATGAGAAATAAGAAGGGCCTGACACATGTATGGCAGACACATAGGTAAAGAAGATGGGATGTTGTGGAGGTAAAATTAACATTTAGACACTGACTGGATAGAAAGGGACCAGTACAAAGACGAAAGAATTGAGGATAACTCCTAGTTTGTTTATTTTCTTAATTAAGTCTTAGATATTTGGTCCTTCTTTCCTTCCTTCATTGGTGATCTTGAAAAGGGAAATTTCAGTGGCATTAAGAAGTAAATGGGAGGTGATAAAATAGAGACAATGATGGTAGATTGTCTTTTTTTTTTAGGCATTTGGGAAAACGTAGATTTACAGGATACATTCAAGGCTTGGCAGGATCCAGTGATAGTCTTAAGGTTAGGGAAGATAACGGGCATGTTTGTACATAGCAAGGAAGGAGGCAGTGGATAAGAAGAGGATTAAAATTTAGAAGAGGGGGCATGCTTGAATAGGCAAGCTATTGGAGGTCTTATGTACCAAATTGCTTTCTCAATAATGGCCTTAAGCTGAAGATGCCATTAAAAATATGTCTACTAAGAGGGGAGAGAATTTGGAACCTAAAGTTTTAAAGGCAGATGCTCAAAAAATAGTTGGTTTTTTGCATGCAGCTGGGAAACAAGATATACAGGGAATGGGGCATAGAAATCTATACTGCCCTACAAGAAAGTAAGGGGAAAAGGGGATGGGGTGGGGGGAAGTGGGGTGACAGAAGGGAGGGCTGATTGGGGAACGAGGCAATCAGACTCAGAATATATGCCATCTTGGAATGGGGAGGAGGGTAGAATGGGGAGAAATTTTGTAACTCAAAATCTTGTGGAAATCAATGTTGAAAAGTAAAATATTAAATAAAAATGAAGACTAAAAAAAATCAAAGTTCGAAACAAAACAAAAAAGAAATATGTCTAGTAAAATACATATATCAAAATCTTATTCAAATAGCACTTTCCGGGAATTTTCCAGAAAAGTCGGCGAGAAGCGGAGGGCAGTAGCTGTCGCTGCCCGAGCTCCACGCACAAGAACTCCCGCCCCCCTCCCCCAATCTTCTCTTTCTTCTACTCGCTCCCCCAACATCCCAACCGGCTCCTAGGCGGTCCCCTCTCACCCCACCCCGGACGTGCGCATTTCGACACCGGGCGTACTGTGAGCGACGCTCCCGGCTATAAGAAAATCGTGAAGGAAACGACTTACCACGATGTTTTGGGGGTAAAACCCAATGCCTCCCGGGAAGAACTAAAAAAGGCATATAGAAAACTAGCCTTAAAATATCACCCAGATAAGAATCCAAAAGAAGGAGAAAAGTTCAAGCAGATTTCTCAAGCTTACGAGGTACTTTCTGATGCAAATAAAAGAGATTTATATGACAAAGGTGGAGAACAAGCCATCAAAGAGGGTGGTTCTGGTGGTGGCTTTGGTTCTCCAATGGATATCTTTTATATGTTTTTTGGAGGAGGTGGAAGAATGCAAAGGGAACGGAGAGGCAAAAATGTCGTTCGTCAGTTGTCAGTGACCTCAGAAGATTTGTATAATGGTGCAATGAGAAAACTGGCCTTGCAAAAGAATTAATTTGTGATAAATGTGAAGGAAGGGGTGGTAAGAAAGGAGCTGTAGAATGCTGTCCCAATTGCAGAGGTACTACAATGCAAGTAAGAATTCATCATGTAGGACCTGGAATGGTTCAGCAAATTCAATCGTTTTGCATGGAATGCCAAGGGCATAGGGAACGAATCAGTCCTAAAGATAGATGTAAAAGCTGTAATGGAAGGAAAATTGTTCGAGAGAAGAAGATTCTGGAGGTTCATATTGACAAGGGCATGAAAGATGGTCAGAAGATAACATTCCATGGTGAAGGTGACCAGGAGCCAGGACTTGAGCCAGGGGATATCGTCCTTCATCGTTTTGGATCAGAAGGACAATGCTATCTTTACACTACGTGGTGAGGACCTTTTCACGTGTATGGATATCCAGTTGGAAGCCTTGTGTGGCTTTCAGAAACCCATAACAACTCTTGATAATAGATAATAGAATAATAGAATAGATAATAGATAATAGAATAATAGAATAATAAAAGAATAGATAATAGAATTACAGTCATTACTTCTCATCCTGGTTAGATTGTTGAACATGGAGATATCAAATGTGTGCTGAATGAAGGTATGCCCATTTATTGCCAACCTTATGAGAAAGGAATTCTAATAACTGAATTTAAGGTAAACTTCCCAGAGAATGGCTTTCTTTCATGAGACAAGCTATCTTTGTTGGAAAAATTGCTGCCTGAAAGGAAGGAAGTAGAGGAGACTGAAGATATGGATCAGGTAGAACTGGTTGACTTTTACCCATCTCAAGAAAGAAGAGGCCATTACAGTGGAGAAGCTTATGAGCATGATGAGCATCATTCCAGAGGTGGGGTTCAGCGTCAGACCTCTTAATGGGGGGGGGCAGTGATACTCTTCATTGTAATGCTGGCTTTTGTGTGCAATAGTGAATGAGTGAAGGACTGCAATCAATCTTAACGCACTCACTACTAGCTATTGTTTTGTTGTAATATTCAACTATAGTTGTGTTTTAAAAAGTTAATAAAATCAGTAATATAAAAAAATAACACTTTCCAGTAGGTCTTTCCATACTTCTCAGTAGTATTGTATTTCATGAACATGAAGAAGTATGAAGTAATTTAGTATTAGTATGATGATTATGTTTTCCATTTTTATTATATAATTTACTCTTTGTAATTTGATTTCCCTAGGGCTGGATCTCAGTTTCCACTATTACTTAAATTCATATTCTTTGGACAACTACAAATGATGCAAAGTCTACAAACATTTGCACAAGAAATAAATAAACATAAATTTATATGTGGATTTAAATACAAAATCCCCCTGACTTTCAAGGCTTTTGCATTTTGGAGGCCTTTATTCTCTCTTTCTCTTCACTTCAAAGGAGCAGTTATGGAATAGATAGCAAAACAAGCAGATAAAAAAGTTGCATATCTGCCCAACATTTCTTATATCTCTGACTAAAATATTTCAATTGAAGACGAAAGGACTCCAGGCACATAAAATGAAAGTTTCTGAATTCTTTATGTCTCTAATTTAAATTGGAAGTTTCTAAAGAAAGAGTTTGTTGAAACATACATACAGATTAGTATAAGTGGTGAAAGTTTAAGAACTATAATGCAAACTATGGGCTGTCTCCTTTGTAATATTTTGTTTTCTTGGCGTGAATAGCTTATGATGTTTGTGACATGTTTTTATGCAGGCATACTTTCTGGGAACCAGATGCTAGTAAACTGAATAAAAATTACTGCCGCAATCCTGATGATGATGCCCATGGGCCCTGGTGTTACACAGGCAATCCACTCGTTCCTTGGGATTACTGCCCAATCTCTCGCTGTAAGTGTGCTTACTTCTAATGTTTTTCAGCTGAAATATTTTAACTATACTGTGTTCATTGTAGTAATATTTGTAGGTATAATTTTTCACATGCTCTGCCCCTGTTCCATCACTCTACCACTGTGTTACAGAAGTAGAAGGGGAGATCGTGTAGGATTGGGAGCCATTTTGGAGTTTTCTTGTTTGTTAATTTCCATGGCATTAACTAGGCTGGTCCTTGGAAAATAATATTTTGCTAGGAACATATCTGAAAACTTCCCAACATGGTAGAACTTTCCAAGGCAGCTAGGTGGTGCAATGGTGTGCTAAGACTGGAGTCAGGAAAACTCATCTTCCTGAGTCCAAATCTGGCCCCAGACACTTACTATCTGTGTGACCCTCAGGCACCTTGCTTAATTTATAGAAGATAAGTGACTAAGAATGGGTTATCAGATTCACTAGTAATTTTAATTTTCTTTAGAATTTAGAAACATATCTTTTGAAAAACAGCCCACAAACCTGAAGCTTGTAAGGTTGGTCTGTTTTTCATTTGTCTGTTTAAGCTTTGTTTCTTTTTTAATCACAAGGTTGTGAAATGTAGGACATTTTGTTGGATTATTTAAAATGCTTCATGAAGAGTCAGACATGGCTGAAACGACTGAACAACAACAGAAGTTTGCAGAGCTTGGGTTTTACTGGAATATCTTTCAATAATGCATTGTCATTTTCATGTCCCAAGGACTTTTTTATGATCCTGTGGAGAGTCTTACAGGACAGGCAGCTATGGATAGATTGCAACTTGGATTGTTGAAAAGTTATGCACGTGGATGAGTTCACAGAGCATGGTGTTCTAGTCAAAAATCGTTTTTAGAGTACCTAGTATTTGCTGGGCTCTGTGCTAAGTGCTGGGGAGTCAAAGAAAAGCTAGATGTATTTTAAATAACCCAAGAAAACAGAATGTTCTACATTTCACAACCTTGCAATTAAAAAAGAAGGAATCTTAAATAATTGACAAACGAGAAACAGAACAACCTCATAAGCTTCAGGTCTGTGGGCTATGTTTCAAAAGATATGTTTCTAAATCCTAAAGAAAATTAAAATTACTAGTGAACCTGATAACCCATTTTAGTAGCATATCATCTATGAATTACATCCTCAAGAATTGGCTTGTTATTGAACAGAGTATCTGGTGTTTGCAAAAAGAATAAAAATTCCATGTCAGTATCAATAAAAAAGATATAACTTTCTAATGAAATTTATCAATTTAAAACCAGAACTTGTTTTCGTCTCTTTTCTTTTGTTCTTCTTTCTTTCTGATATATTTTCCTGTACCTCCCTGTCCTTATTCCATTTTTTCTCTTCTTCAATATGTGGTCTGAATATGATGTCTCTTTGATTTCTATGTAATAACTCAGGGCAGCTAGGAGGAAACAGTGGATAGAGTACTGGACCTAGAGTCAGGAAGACTTGAGTTCAAATGTGACCCCAGACACTAACTGTTTAACTCTGGGCAAGTCACTTAACCCTTTTTGCCTCAATTTCCTCATCTGTATGTTCCTCATCATTCCTTTATTGCCTGGAGGATTTTTTAAAAATTTATTTTTTTTTTATTTTTAGTTTACAACACTCAGTTCCACAAGTTTTTGAGTTCCATATTTTCTCCCCCACCCTCTCCTCCTCCCCCCCAAGAAAGTCACATTAAATTTATTTTCACAATAGTCAAGTTGTACAGAAGAATTATAACCAATGGAATGAACCATGAGAAAGAAGAAACAAAACCGAGAGGGAGAGAGGGAGAGAGAGGGGGAGGGGGAGAGAGAGAGAGAGAGAGAGAGAGCGAGAGCGAGAGAGAGAGCGCAAATAGTTTGCTTCAGTCTGTATTCAGACTGTAATTCTTTCTCTGGATGTGGATAGCTTTTTCCATCATGAGTTCCCTGGAGGATTTTGTATATTCTTCATTGTAAAACATGCGACATGACATCATAAGATAAAGCCTGTATTTGTCATGGAAAATTGATTTTTTCTAGATAGGAAAAAATCTTCACCTATAAAAGAAATATTTAAGTATATTTTATTATGTTTTGTTGCTTGTTGCACCCTGGGCAATTCTCTACTTTGCACATACTTTGTCCACCTCTGTCTGGATAAGGGATGGGGACTAGACTGGTGATTTCATTGTCATAGGGAATTATCCAGTGAGGCAACTTTCTGCTAGCTCAGAGCAGTGCTGTTTTTGCAACATACAATCTTAGAGAAACACCTGGAGCAATGAGAGATTAAATGACTGTGTACACAGGCTAACAGTGCCAGAATATATTTCAGATGCATGACTTGAGCCCAGGTTTTCTGGGTTCTGAGGCTGGCTCTCAGTCCGGTAACACCAAACCTGCTTTGCTTGGCACTACATCTGTCTGGCTGCAGTGAATTAAGATACCTTTCCTTTAGATGATTTGTTCATAGCAAAAGAAGAAGCCAGATAATATATTAGATATAGTACTGTACCAGGACTCTGGAAGGCCTGAGTTTGAATTTTGCCTCAAAAATGACTCTGCCTCATTCAGTTTTCTTTACTTTAAAATGGAAATAATAATAGCACCTAGCTCCCAGATTTAACATGTGAGGTTAAAATGAGATTATATATGAGAAAAATTCATCAAATATGTCAATTAAGAGATCACTGGTAGCACCAGAGAGAACAATTTCAACTGAGTAATGAGGTCAGAAGCCAGACTGTGAAGTAAGAATAATTTATATAGCACTGTATATAGAACTTTATTCATTATAGCAGCCCAGAAGTTTCAGATTAGTTTCCAAGCAACAGCTTAAAGAAATCTTCTGCCAAACTAAAATATGTATGTGTGTGCCTATGTTGATGGCCAGATGAATGAACAAAACATACAGTATTGAAATACCTTCACAGTCATAGCAATAGAGACAAAGTCTACAAAGCATGGTTGACAAATCTCTCCATTTCCACCTCTTCATCACTTCTCACATTTGGCCCATTCTCCCTATTCATAGAGCCACTGCCTTAGTTCATGCTCTCATCATCTCTTGTTTAGACTATATCAGTGGCTTCCTAATTGTCCCCTCTGCTTCAAGTCTCCCCTTTTCTCACCCATTTGCCACAAAGCTACTAAAATGAATTTCCTTAAGTACAAATCTGACCATGAAACTCCTTTCTTTGATTAAAAAAACTTTTTTGCCTCTGGGATGAAATATAAATTTACGTCTTTGGATTTCAAATCACTTCACAACCTAGCCTCAACCTATTTTTTCTAGGCTCACTAGACTTTACTCCCCTTCCTATACTGTGCAATTAAGACAAACTTTCTGTTTGGCTTCTTTCTGTTCTTCACACATGGATCCTCCAACTCCCATCTAACATACCTTGGCACTGGTGATCCTCTATGCCTTGAATGTACTTTGGATCCATCTCTGCCTCTCTCCTTTTAATATGTTGCACAAGCATCCAGCTCCTATATGACGCATTTTCAGCCCTTCTCCTCTCTACTGCTATTCCTTTCCCTCCATCTCTTGTATTTCTTCTGTATATAGTTAAATATGTACATGTTTTCTCCCCAAAAGAATGTAAAATCTTTGAGAGTAGGGACTATTTCACTTTTTTATTGTTTCCCCAGCACCTAAAACAATTCAGATATTCAATGAAAGCTTGCTGACTAATTGATAAAGAAACTGGTTCCTGCCATTTTTGTTCCTCTCTGGTCCTAAACCAAGGTTACTGTTGTTTTTCTACCAATATTCCACCATTACCAAAATATAAGTCCCTAAAATCATAGTTAGATTTCCACAAACTCAAGTTTAGCATTATAAATCAAACACTTCCAAAGTTGCCCAGGACTAAATTTACAATTTGCTATTCCAAATACTTTTATTTAGCAATTACTCATATCGTTGTAGAAATCTGTGAGGATTTGTTTTTTTAAGAACGTTTATCATGGGATTACAGTTTCAGAGTTCAAAGTGGCATTAAATATATTTTAGCCTAGCCCCTCATTTTACGGATAAGGAAACTGAGACCAAATGCCTTGACTAATTGGGGTCTTAGAGGCAAGTATTGGCAAATCCAGAATGTGACCTTAGGTCCTGAGGCTCCATACCTAGTATTCTTTGCCATATTACCTTAAAAATTAAACAATTATTTTTAAACTTTTATTTTTATTTTCAGATTAGATCATAAACATAAATTTTCACTCAAATCTAGTATTATTTACTAACATTCATAATCATATTTATTTCTTTTTTCTTAAAATGGCAGAAGAAATTATTACTTGGTATATACATATGTACATATATATATATATATATTTCAAGTACTTCAACACAAGTAAATTATTAGACTGTACTGAATGAATGAATCAACAAATGAATTAAAAGCATCTATAAATCATTATGTGCCAAGCACTGTGTTTACTTCTGGGGATATAAACACAAATTTGAGTTAGTTCGATTACTACAGGAGTGTCCGTTCTGATGAACTAGTGATAGCCAAGAAAGTGAGTTACAGTCTCAGAAATCACAAAGACAGTAAGAAGAATAATATTTTGGTTAAATTACAAAATTTACCAGGGACAATGGCTTTGATGATTTCATTATAGTTCTTAGGCAAAAGGTGGAAAGTAGGGTAGGGATGGTGTGGCTACAGATTGCAGAGGTGTGTTGAAGCATGCTCTAGAACCATTTCTTGAGAGCCAATTGTATTTTTTCAGTGTGCGTATATCTTGGAAATTGGCAAAAAAATCAAGGTTTGATTTACTGTTTTGTTTGCTGTTTTGTGGACTGTCTAATCTTAATAAAATGACGGAGAAAATGTAAACAATGTAGATTAAATCTACATGTGTGTATTTCCATATACATATATGCACATGTGTGTGATTGTGTGTGCATTTGGAGAGCCAGTTTTTAAACGTTTACCAGCACATGCTTAGATGGCAGGGTGGACATTGGCCAGCATGAAGATGAGGTTTCAGGAGGATAAGAACTCAGGGACTGTCCTCCTTCCTTGCATGGTCTGTGTTTGTCTGGTTTAGGGGGTGGAGCAGAAGCAAGGTGGGAGAAGGGAGGGTTAGAAATGACATGACAGAAAATGTCTAGTGTGAAGATGACTCTGCATGGCTCCACTAGGAGCTGAGAATATGTAATTAATTTCAGAACTTCTACTATAATATGAAGACAACCTTTTAACTTTTATATTCTAAAATGTCTTCCAAAATAATATTACATGCAGCTTTTAAACTACCATCAAAAAAAGAAATCAGATGGGTAGAATTATATTACTTAGATTGTATGACCTGAGCAAAAAAACCCATTTTTAAAGCGTTCTCAAATGCTGTCTTATTCCAGTATCAATTAATGCCAGAGGGTCATTTAAAAAAAAAAAGTGTTTAGATGTCTGAATTACTAGCTTAGATTTAACTTTGACATTTCGGAAACTGATATATGTAGTATCTTTATTGCTATAAAAGACTTTGTTCATTTTTGCAGTCCTTTTCTTTAAGAAAAGCAGCCTAATCCTTAATACCACAAAAGTTCTCTTTCCAAGAGGAAAAGAGCAAGAAGAAAAAAAAATGTACCTTGTTTATTAATGTTAATCAAATAAGAGTTAAATCAACTTCTTTCTATATTATAAAATATTTTTTTTCAATCTCCAATAATGAACCACAGGCCTTGTAGGTCACACCTTCTTCATAAGATGCTAGATGGAGCATTCTGTTGTCTTGCAGTCTTTCACATCAAAGCAACCAAAGGAGCACAAAGCTATTCATTTTAAAAATTGCAAGTAATTGACTCGGGTGGAGAAACCAATAACCTTGATGTTTTAATTTCCCTAGCCTGAACCTCTCCCAATTTGTAGACCTCCTATCCATACCAAGTAATAAGCTGTCAGCAGCTGATTCACAGACAAAACCCACCTCAAAATAAACTGAAGGGAAATTGGATGGGGGGGAAGGGGAATGATGAAATTCACATTCCTACCCTTTTACCAATCTTTCCTCTGTTCCTAAATTAAATGTTAGAGAATAAGTCTTTAGAAATACCTTAAAATAAATAACTGTCAAATTTGCATTCCTTATGTCTCCCCCCACCCCCACCCCACACACACACACCCTGCATCCATTGCTAATTTATTTGAGTTCAGGGCAATTCCAGGGATTAACAGCCAGCTAGTGTTAATTGTGCCTGACTGCACTATAGGCCATCAATTCTGAACAGCTAGTCATTTAGCTCCAGGAAATGCCTTGTGCCTCATTCATTACTGCTTAATTATTCCCTATCCCAATCATCTTCCTGGCCTGTCTCTTTTGTTACATTTAACCCCTGGTAGGGGATTTGTAAAAAAGAGTGTCTTTTGAAATTGAAATTAATGTTCCACAAGCTACCAAAGAGATCTCCATCCTTAACTTCTCACCATTTTGTAGCCTTCCATCCTCAAAATGTGAACTTTGAAACATGAAATGAACCCTGAATTTCCACTTAGCAACAAAATAACCACTACGTTAGCAGCTCAGATTCAGAACCATTGGAATTTCTTATATACATATATGTAGTATGTTCATTTCCTTTAGTTCTGCACCTTTGTTAGTTTCAAATTCAGTCTAAATAAAAAAGTTTTTTAAAGGAAAAAATTATAAATAAGATTAAAATAGTTTAAGTAGCTGAAACAAAGGCAGACAAGAATAGTTGTGTTATCTACATTTTTCCTCTAAGATAACTTAGTCCTATTCAAGATAATATATTTCCCATTACTAGGCAATTTTTGGCATTTTGATAGAAATTAACAGTTATTTAATTTTACTAACATAACTGAAACTGTTATCCATTCAATCTCCAACTGGCATAAAAGCCCAAACCTGATAGCCTACTAAAGAGTTATAAAAGAAACGATGAAAGCATATATATCATCCAGTACTTATATGCACAGCAATCTAATTTCTTCCAGTAGAAATAATTTATAATTACCTTGAAGAATTCTACCTTATTTCTTAAGCTTTGGAAGTATTATACGTACACAAGTATATCTGTCTGATATGTATATCTATATCTATATACACAAGCACACACATATATTTACATATATACATATAGATGTATTTTTGTGTATATATGTATGAAGTGAAAGGGAGGGAGAGGGGGAAAGAGAGAGAGGAGAGAGGGGGGAGGGGAGGAAGGAGGGAGGGGAAGGGAGAGAGGGTAATTACAGCAATATGTAGCATCTTTGAAGTATTTTGTTTCCTTTATATAGCTACTTATTTTAGGACTTTTTCCCATCATTTCTTATCAATTTTAAAACATTTCATTTACTTTTACAGGTGAAGGTGATACTACACCTACAATAGTCAATTTAGACCGTAAGTAGTCTTCATATAAGCACTTAATTTATACATATACATACATACACATACACATACATACACATACACATATTTCCTTTGTGCCTGTATAAAGATCTTTCATGATTTGCTTAAGTTTTCTTCCTAAGACTTTTATTATTGTCAAGAATTTAAAATTCTTTAATTTTATGTAATAGATAAATAATATCTCTTTAAAACGTACTTGTTAATTTTGTTGGAGGATCATTACATGTGTATATTACAGAAAGAGAAAGAGATGCTGGCAAAATAGATCACATAAAGTAGTAGTATTTGATTTTTGGATATGTGTTTTTGTATTTTAATTTGAATGAGTCCTAGAATATCAGCTTCTTGAGGGCCAGCATCTGTCTTGGTTTTTATCTCCTACTAGAGATATAAACTAATGCAACTAGCATAATATTCTTGATACAATAATAGCCATTTAATATACACTTGGTGAGTTGATTTAGCTGTTAGGAAAACTGAACTTATGGAAATTTGACTTCATGGAGGCATGAGAAAAATAATTTAAAAATTATTCAATTGCCATACTTCCCTCATGTTCAAAATGTTATACTTCCATGTTTCCCACTTTATTCAAGATTATTTAAATTATTTTTAAAGGATCTAATAAGCACAAAGCTCAGCTAAGCTACTGAAAGATTTTACATTTTTATACCTTCTTGAAGGAGGTAAAAGCATTATTTCAATTTCACAAATCAAGTAAGTCATACCAAAGTACATGGGAAACTAATATAAATACCTGAGTCATTGGACATGTATGTTAAACATAAAAATGATAAAGAATATGAAGGACAACTAGAAATAGCAGAATGTAGGGTAAAAGGCTAACATGTTTTAAGATTTTTACCTCATAAATGCATTATGAGTATCGATTGTAAGCTCCTTGTGGTCAGGGATTGTCTTTTGCCTCATTTTGTATCCCCATTGCTTAGCACAATGCCTAGCGCACAGTAGGCAGTTAATAAATATTTATTGAACTTTTAAATGCTCATTCTAGAATATCAGAATCTTAGAATTGAAATCTAATCTAATGCTACATTTTGAGAATTCACCACATTATGGAGAAAAGATTAAAGAATTACTAGGTGAACCATTCTATTATATACTTCAGAATTATTTTGTGCTTTCATCTTATGAAGGAGAAATATCTCTGTTGGGCTCCAATCTAATATAATATATTGAATATATATGTATAATATATAAAATATATATATTGAATATAATTTAACTGATTTAATCTCTCCCCAATGTAACAGCCCCTTCGATGTTTAAAGACAGAAATCATACTTCTCTTAATTTTTTCTTCTTACCCAGGATAAAATGCCTAGTTCCTTTAAGCCATCACCAAATGATACTGTATCAAGTCTTTTTGTCATTTTTGTCCCTGTCCTCTGGAAATGCTTCATTTTGTCAGTATCCTCCATAATGCATGATGCCTCAAATTGAACACAGTGCTCCAGTGACTAACCACTGGAATGAAACACTTGTTCTTTTCAAAGTTTAAGAAAAAAAATCCCTCAAACATAGTTATTTTACTATGTTGTTGTTCAGTCACTCAGTTGTCAAACTCTTCATGACTCTTTGGACCCTTTGGACCCTTTGGCCCTCGCCAGGGCCTTTTATTCTCTACTATCTCTCAAGGTTTGTCCAAGTTCACGTTCATTATTTCTTCCTTTTTTAAATTTATTTTTAATATATTTGGTTTTCAGCATTGATTTTCACAGGCGTTTGAATTACAAATTTTCTCCCCATTTCCTCCCCGCCCCCAACTCCAAGATGGCGTACACTCTGGTTGCCCTGTTCCCCAGTCTGCCCTACCCTCCGTCA
>CM053623.1:128988850-129008029 GCA_028646595.1 Phalanger gymnotis | reverse complement strand
AAAGAGTTCTATGTTCCAGGCTTGGGCGGATGTGCTGCCTCACCAGCACTCCTCCTTCCCCAAGAACCCCCTACCTGGACTGGGCTTAAATCTTCAGCAGGCTCTTCACTCCTGCTCTGATCAGCCACTTAATTCCTCCCACCAGGTGGGCCTGGGGCAAGAAGCAACTGCAGCTGTAGTTCTAAAGCTGCCCCACCTCCACCGCCTCAGGGGCGGTGGCCGAACCACAAACTCAGCCCCGCAGCTTTTCCCACTAACCTTCTCTCTTGTCTTTGCTCTTTGTGGGTTGAGAGGTCTGGTGGATGGCACAGCTCAGTAATTCATGCCTGTAGGGCACTCTCTGCTCGTCTCCTGGTCTGGTAGGTCCGTGTCTGGTCTGTTCGCACTGGGCTGGGCTCAGCTCCACTCCCCTCAGCTGGGGGCTGGGAACTCCGTGTGGGACATACCTTACCCGGAGACCATCCAGGCTGTCCTGGGCTGGAGCCCTGCTTCCCTCTGCCACTTTGTGGGTTCTGCAGCTCTAGAATTGGTTCAGAGCCATTTTTATAGGTTTTTGGAGGGACTTGGTGGGGAGCTCACGCCAGTCACTGCTTCCCAGCCACCATCTTGGCTCTGCCCCCCACGTTCATTATTTCCATGACACTATCTATGCACCTCTTCCTCTGCCATCCTCTTTTCTTTTTCTTCTCATTGCATGGCCAAAGTAGTTAAGCTTCGGCTTCAGTATTTGACCCTTTCAGTGAATAACATGAATTAATTTCTTTAAGTATTGACTGATTTCATCTCCTTGCTGGCTAAGCGGACTCTCAAAAGTTTTCTCTAGTACCACAATTCAAAAGCGTTGATTCTGTGGTGCTTAGCAATAGTCCAACTCTCATGGCCATATAATGCTCCTGGAAAAACCATAGCTTTGACTCTATGGACCTTTGTCAGTGAGGTGCTATTTCTGTTTTTTAGTATGCTGTCCAGATTTGCCATAGTTTTACTTTCAAGGAGCAAGGGTCTTTTAATTTCATGGCTGCAGTCACCATTTGCAATGATCTTTGAGCCCAAGCATATAAAATTTGATGCTGCTTCCATTTCTTCTCCCTCTATTTGCCAGGAAATGATGGGACCAATTGCCAAGAATTATTTTTCAAGCCAGCTTTTCTTGATTCCCATATTGCTGAAGCTTAGCTTGCAGAATCTTAAGTATAACCTTGCTGACATGTGAAATGAGTGCATTTGTTCAGTTATTTGAACATTCCTTTGCATTGCCATTCTTAGGATTGGGGCATAAACTAATCTTTTCCAATTCAGTGGCCACTGTTGATTTTTCCCAATTTGCTAACATACTGAATCTAGCACTTTTACAGCATCACCTTTTAGGATTTTAAATAGCTCAGCTGGAATTTCCTCACCTCCATGAGCCTTATTGTTAGCAATGCTTCCTAAGGCCCACCTGATTTCATTCTCCAGGATGTCTGGCTCTAGATCAGTAACGACATCATAGTGGTTATTGATGATGTCAAGATCATTCTTGTATTCTGTTGTATATTCTTTCCACCTCTTCCTAATCTTTTCTGCTTCTCTTAAGTCTCTATTATCTTTTGTCTTTTAATATGCTCATTTTTGCACAAACAGTTCCCTTGACATATCTAATTTTCTTGAAGGGATCTCGTCTTTCCCCACTGTAACAACAATGCTAATTGCCACTACTATGGTTATATAAGACCAATCACACCAGCACACAGGAGGGCTGCTAGCACAGCTTTTCTAAGGAAAGCAACTTTAAGGGGTTAACAATCTTATTTTAATTAAACATACTTATATCATTCACTTAGTTCAGAAAAAGTCAGCACCCTGAACTACAGAGAAAACACAAGCAGAAATTATAAGCAGAAATTATATAAACAGAGCAAAATAACACAAATCAACAGACAGGTTTCTACCCGTCCGACCAAGATATTACATACATAGTTACAAGAGAAAAACACAAACATCTGGGTTTTTCAAAGCTGGGGGGGGCTCCTTAATGGATACCCAGAGTTTTGTCTTTTCAAATCATACAACACTCTTCCACTGAGTGAGTCCCAAGAAAATGCTAACCTCAGAGTATATATACACTTCTTCAAGGTCAGAGGACATCACAACCATGTGACTCATATCTATGTGACCTAAGCCTTCCCATGACTTAAGCAGGTCATCGAAGACTCACAATTCAACCAAAGACTCTTGATTGAAACAAAGGCAAGACTCAAAGGCACTTGGTTGCCTTAGTGCTGAAAAACACTCCAAAACAAAAGACAACAAAAAGTCCCACCCTGCTTGCCATTATACCCATTCCATTTTTTTCTTCTATTTCTTTGTATTGCTGATTTAGGAAAACCTTCATATCTCTCTTTGCTATCCTCTGTAATTCTTAATTTAGTTGAGTATATCTTTCCCTTTCTCCTTTACTTTTTGCTTTCCTTCTTTCCCGGGCTATTTCTAAAGTCTCATCAGAGCAATTTTGCTTTCTTGCTCTTCTTTTTCTGTGGAATGATTTTTTTTTGTTGTTGCCTCCTGTATAATATTACCAACCTCTTTCCATAGTTCTTTAAGCACTCTATCTACCAGATCTAATCCCTCAAATTTATTCATCACCACTACTTTATACTCATAATGGATATTATTTATGTAATATCTATGTGGTCTGATGGTTTTCTCTACTTTCTTTAAGTCTGAATTTTGCAATAAGAAGCTCATAATCCGAGCCACAATGAGCTGCAGGTCTTGTTTTAACTGACTATATAGAGCTTTTCCACCTTTGACTGTAAAATATGTAATCAGTCTGATTTAGATATGGAACATTTGGTGATGTACATGTGTAGAGAAACCTTTTGGGTTGTTTGCTATGACAAATGAATTATCTAGACAAAACTGCATTAGTCTCTGTCCTGCTTCATTTTGTACTCCAAGGCCAAACTTGCCTGTTATTTGAATTATCTTTTGATTTTCTACTTTAGCATTCCAGTCCCTTATGAGGAATGTGACATCTTTTTTTGGGGCATTATTTCTAGATGTTGTAGGTGTTCATAGAACTGATCAACTTTGGCAACAGTGGTTGGAGCATAGACTTATATTACTATTAAATTAATTAAACCACATTGAATGATTTGCCTTGGATTCAGATATTATTCTGTTATTTTTTAGATTATACCCCAGGAGTAATTTTCTCACCCTGATATTGACTATGAGGTCTATTCCATTTATTTTAAGGAAGTCTTGCCCATAGTAGTATATATAATGATCACCTGAATTAAATCCACCCATTCCCATACATATAAGTTCACTGATATCCAAGATGTAAATGTTTAATCTTTTCACCTCATGCATGACCACATCCAGCTTCCCTTGGTTCATAGATCTTCTATTCCGGGTTCCTATGCAATATTGATCTTTACGGAATTGTCTGATTCCTTTCATCACTAGGCATATCCTCAGCCCAGTTTCCTATCAGCTTTGGCCTAGCTGTTTCATTAGTATTGGAGAGACTTGTAGTTTTCCTCTACTCTTCCCCAGTAGTGTAGTAGACACCTTCTGACCTGAGGGCTCATCTTCCAATGTAATCTCTTTCATCATTTTAGTGCTGTCCATGGGGTTTTCTTGGTAAAGGTACTGGAACAGTTTGCCATTTTCTTCTCCAGTGTATCACCTTTTGTCAGAACTCTCCATTATGACCTACGCATCTTGGGTAACTCAGCAGGGTATGGCTCATAATTTCATTGAGCTATGTAAGCCCCTCTACCATGACAAGGAAGTGATCTAAGGGGGTAGCTTATATCTCTAGGGAAATGTATTTCTAATCATTTAATTATCAATAATATTTAAAAGAAATCTTTGGGAGTTTATACTTGTGGGAGCCAGCATGTTATAGAAGAGAGGACATTGACTTGGAATCAGGACAATGCTGGGTTCATAGCCTGTCTCAGATAATCATTAGATGTGTTAGCCTGAGCAAATCACTTAACCTTTATCTGCTTCGTTTTCCTCAATTATAAAACGAGAGGGTAGGGCACTGCAAGTTTGCCTCTATCATGCTACAAAATTCTGGTAGACCTTGAATTTAGAGCAAATGACAGAAGAATCAGTGCCTATTGCAATTGTAGCAGAATGACTCCTGCTCAATAAACTGGCTTTTCAAGCCTTTGCCCTCTGCTAGACCTCACATAATAATGACAGGGGGAGGACAATGTGGAATTCTTGATTGTTTGAGACTGAGTTTCTTGGTACCATGGATTGTCATTTGTGAACCCTCCATCCCACATTAACCTATGTACCTTGGAATTGTTGGATTAATTGTTACTAATCTGCATGATCTAAACACATTTTTTTGGTGAGTTTTTTGGGCAAACAGATTTCCATGAATAGCTGTCCCAAAGAAGAGGACAGAATAATTCACTTTCCCTCCCACTGTCTGTGCTTGGTATTTCTCTCTATTTTCCCCTCTCCTTTACCATTTCCTGTTAGTTGGTACCACTCCTTCCTCTATACCCCCAACCCTTATTTCTTACCTTACTCTAAGATTGGTTAAAAATGAGAGCATTAAGAAACAGGACTGATACCTGCTAGTGTGAAGGGGAGGAAGGAATGGAGTTTAAGCCATCACAACTGTTCCCATTTCCACTCTTCCCAACACTCCCCTACACCCACCACCAGTGTGGGAATTACTAAATGGGACACCTGTCCCACAGTCTAAGAATTAGTCTCATCAGCAATATTCTTAGCCCTAGAGTCACCAAAATCAATTCGTCATGAATGAAATCATCTAGAGTTTATCTGATGTGTCTTAAAGCAAAGGTTCTTAACTTGGGGTTCATAACTTATTTTTTAAACATTTTGATAACTATTTCAATATAATTTGCCTCCTTTGTGATCCCAGGGATTTAATTTTATTCATTTAAAAACATTATTGCATGTGGTGATAAGATTCTGTAACAGCAGTGGGGTAGCAGCTGCTGTGGGGGTGAAAGACCCAACAGGACCAGCAACAAGAGCTGCCAGCACAGGTTCTTTGATCAGCTTTTCTAAGGAAAGCAACGTTAAGGGGTTAACAATCTCACTTTAATCAAATACACACACACACGTATGTGTGTGTGCATGTGTGTGTGTGTATATCTCTATCTCTATCCATATATATGCATATGTGTATGTATACATACATATATACACATATACATACATATACATATACATACACACACATATGGTGTTCCTAAAGTCTGGACACATAGGCAAAAATGCAAATTTTCCAGAAATGACATGAATGAAATTTTTATTTAATAACATCTTCAATATGATTTCCATCATCTGTGATGCAAAGGTTGATGCACTTTGCAAGATTCATGTTAACTTGATGAAATAACTGCACATTGCCGTCAATTGCCTGTGTCCAGACTTTAGGAACACCATATACATATGTATATGTGTGTGTGTATATGTATATGTATATGTGTGTATACTTATACGTATATACACATATATACATATATATGTATATGTAAATATGTATATATGTATGTATATATGTGTATGTGTATATGTATCTGTATATACACATATATGTATATGTAAATATGTATATATGTATGTGTGTGTTTGCGTATATGCATATATGTGTATATACCTATATACATACATATATACACATACACACACAAACACACGTATATATATGTGTGTATATATATGTGTATACACATACATATATATATATATATATGTTTAGTTCAGGGAGAAAAGCCAGTACCCTGAACTTTGGAGCAAATACAAACAGAAATTACAGAGACAATATAAACAGATCAACCTTTCTGTCTAACCAAATTACAATGTATGTAGTTACCAGAGAAGCACCAACATCTGGATTTTCCAAATCCTCTTAACAATGGCTACCCAGAGTCTTGTCTGGTCAAATCACACGATAGTGAGTGAGACCCCCGAACAAAATGCTAAGCTCTGAGTTTATGTACCCTTCTTAGGGCCCTAAGGCTTCATATGTAATCAGCAAAAGGGTGTGGGCCTGGGGCTTTACACCTAGTATGACTTAATCAAAGGCACTTAATCACTTCAGTGCTCCAAAAGGGAAAACAATTAAAAAAGTTCCACCTTAATTACCAATAAAGGTTCTCTTGTACTATTAACAGTAGACTTCTGTTATGTAGATTATAGGCCACAATTTGGTAAACAGTATTTTTAAATGAAAAAAAAATGCATTCTCAGTTTTTAGCATTAATTTCCAAATGATACTTTCAAACACAACCTATGCGTGTATTTGGACTTCATGCAGGTGTATTGTTTTTTAATGCTATGTTTGGGACTGTTTTTAGATCCTGTCATTTCCTGTGCAAAAACAAAACAGTTACGAGTAGTGAATGGAATCCCAACGCAAACAAATGTGGGATGGATGGTTAGTTTGAAACACAGGTAATTATTATATTTCAGGCAGAATACCTAAATATGTATTTGGTTTATTAATTTTTAAAAGTTTCTCTCACTTCCATTTCTATTATGTATAAGCATAAAAAAAAATATGTACGTATATGTATGTATGCCAAGAATAGTTGCCTCCCATATGTGTGTATGTATCTATGTGTGTACATATACACACATGAATGTATATATATATGTATATATATATACACACATTTATATATTTGTGTATTCTCAATATATAATCTTTCATATAGATGATCTACCCAATTGCTCATTCTAGAACTTATCAGTTTTGTTAGCGTAAATCTATTTATGTCAGATACCATATCCAGAACTTAAAATATTTTTGTTTTAGGTATTTATGTCTAGAAAATGAATGGTATAAAATGATTCTGTTGCAGCCTAATCGTATAAAGGAAAATGAGTAGAGAAGCTATTTTGTTCATATTTGTATAACATTATATAAATCAAACTAGTTGAGAAAAAACCGATAGCCATCAGAATCTAATATTGGAAGTTAGGAGGTGGGGGAACTGTATATGCTATGCAGTTTTCCAGGGTAGATATATTTTTACTTCAAGGCTACATTTTTTTATTATTAATTTAATTCCATTAAGCAAATATTTATCAAAAGCCCAATATAAACAAGGCACTGGGCTAGATGTGGAGATAATAAAGATATAATGAAAAACAGTCCTTGTATTACATACTGTGCCTACAATAATGTAAATGATGAGAACAACCACCACCAACACTGAACATTTTACACTTTACAATTATAATGAACAAGACTGTCCCTGAAAAAGAACTGAGAAAATGTACTTCTGTTCCTTTTTTTTTTACAGAGGTGGAGAATTATGCAGGAAAAATTTTACATTTATTGTCAGAATAGATTAACATGTTGGCTAGTTTTGCTGAATTGCTTTCCTTCTTTCTTTCTCCCCTAAATTAGGGGGAAAAATGCATACATTTGGAAATGATGGTGCTGCAAAAGAAAAAAATATCAACAATTTTTTAAAACCCTAAAAACAGTCAGTGCCCTGAAGGAGCTAACATTTTACTGGTTGCTACCATAGACCACACACAAGACTAGATAAAGCATTCTTGGAATTTCCACACTCATTTTAATTTCATTTTTTATGTTATCTAAATTCTGATTCCTCATTTTAGTACATATTATTTAGATTGCATGGTATGTTACAACTATACAACATGTACATACATATATACACATGGTGCTTCTGCATACATTATATAGTAGAAACTTTCATGGAAATAATGTAATTATAGATAAGCATAATGAAATTAGAAAATCATGTAATACGTAATACTGAAGATAAAGACTAATTCTGTTATCAAGAAATGTCTATATAGAAATAAGTAAAGTCTGAACTTGGCATTAGTGGTTGAGTGCCAACTTACCTCAACCTTTTATATCCAACCTGCCCTAGATAATACTTCATATTCCATCTTGCCATCTACCAAGGCACTATGAGGCACCTTGCCCTCTTCCTCTTTTCATCTGGCTTTCCACTTCTTCTCTTGTGCTGAGAATAATAAATATTTCAGTACTCTCATTCTTACTGGAATGGGTGTGGCAGTTTACTGCTTTTAGCATGTGCTTTAATAAATGTGTGTTAAACTTGTTATGTTACTTGTTACATTTTCTTATTGCTTTCCTCACAGAAATAGGCATATCTGTGGAGGTTCATTAATAAAAGAAAGTTGGGTTTTAACTGCAAGACAGTGTTTCCCTTCTCGGTAAGATATTTCAAAAATTAAGTTTTAATCTAGAATAATTTTGATTTTGTTAGTTTTTGTTTTGCTATTAATTCCATTCATTTATATTTATTATTTGGAGATATAAATCAAGAAGACAGTACGTGATTTACTACTGTTATTTACATTTTAATCCACAGCCTTTGCCCTTGGCCTCATTTCATTTGGCATTTGTAAACCTGCATATGCATTATCCTTCAAAGAAATTCCCATGAAAATCAACTTCAGGAAAGGGAGAGACACAGTATATTGTATGCCTTAAGAAATCTTCCACCCCACCTAGTTCTTAGTAGACGTGATCCTTTTTCTTTTTTCTTTTTTAAACCAGTAAGCATCTTTGTCAGTGTTTTATTTTCATTTTAAATTTAAATATGTCAAAATTATGTATGCATTGATTTTTAAAAGACTTTTTAAATTGGCAGAGGTTAGCCATGGTGAGGAAAATTTTTAGACTATAAAGTATATCTGAAACTCTTCTGAAATAGCTGCTTGGAGTACTGAGGGATTCAGTGACTTGCCCAGAGTCACAGAACCAGGTTGTGTCAAAGGTGGGGATTTGAACCCAGGTCTTCTAAAGATACAGAATTCACATACCACTTCGAAGTCCACTTTGGGGCATGAGTGGTATATCCCCTAAGACCTAGAAGATAAGATGTAGAGCTGGAAAAGACCTTCCCTATACTTTTGTCCTGGCTCCTAATTTTACAGAAATGGGAGCTGAGGCCCACAGAGGAATTCTGACTAGACAAAAGTTAAATGGTAGAGTTGAATTTAAATTTCAGTGTTCCTTTCACTACATTGCAGGCTACAGGGATTTGTAGGAAACATACAATTTAAGCTACTTTATGGATCATCGTTGCATAACTATGCTTATTCAGGATCTCCACCTACAAATGTATTCCCTTCCACACTCTTATGCTGTAGACTACAGCCATTTTGAATTGCATTTGACTTTTTGCTATATTATGCAAACAGACCAAGAAGAGTACACACACATGCAGTAAAAGCATAGCCACCAAAGTCATACTAAAATTATATATTACATTTCAATATTTTATTTAGAACTAAAGATTTGAAAGACTATGAAGCTTGGCTTGGAGTTCATGATGTTCATGGAAGAGGAGAAGAGAAACACAAACAAGTTCGAAATATCTCTCAATTAGTATATGGACCTGAAGGATCAGACCTGGTTTTACTAAAGCTTGCAAAGTTAGTACTTAAAATTTGAAGATTATTTTTTTTTCTTAACTTAGAAGTTAACGGGTCATAATGCAATGTATACCTTTGCCTTCTTCTGTGGTAAAACTTCTAAAAATATCAAATAAAATGAAGTGTGTTGACTTTTATTTTTCAGACCTGCAGTACTGGATGACTTTGTTAGTACAATTGATTTACCTAATTATGGCTGTACAATTCCTGAAAAGACTACTTGTAGTGTATATGGATGGGGATACACTGGATGTAAGATATTTAACTTTCAATTAAAATGCTGTGTTGCTTATTTAAATAGGACTTCTATTTAAACACTATGTGATTTCTCTACATATAACTGCGATTTTAATTTTTTTTTAATTTAAGTAATCAACTTTGATGGTCTCCTTCGTGTAGCACACTTGTTTATCATGGGAAATGAGAAATGTAGTCAATATCACCAAGGGAAGATCACTCTAAATGAGTCTGAAATCTGTGCTGGGACTGAAAAAATAGGAACAGGACCATGTGAGGTAAAAAGATCTATAAATCTAGAATGTATGATAAGAATTATGTTCTCTTGTGTATTTCTTATGTATTTTTCTTATATTAAAAAACAAAAAGTTTGCACTAAGTATAATCCATCTCATTTCATTAAATGACTCCATAAAAAACATGACATTATAAAACTCAATTACAAAGGGAAGTTCCATAGGATATAGGGATAACTGAATGGCATTTCTACAAGCTTTGCAATGTTATGGTATGTTGTGATTATGAAGTATTAAAGGCTTTGTGAAATGGTTTTATTCAGAATAATCGTTTGCATTCTTTGTCCCCTCTCCCCCAAACATAAAATAAGAGATAAACCATGTCTGATCCTATAAGTAGAAATCTTGTGAATATTTGGCAAGTAAAAGGAATGACATTTCAACAAAAACCTAAAATTAGGGTTAGGCAAATCCTAATATCTTGCCGCCCCTCCCTCCCCCCAAATGTATCAGATACTCCACTTAAATTAGATTATTCCCTAACCCTTGAACATGCCCCCTGCTTTCCAAACTTCTATTCAGTACAAAGCCTCCTTTTAGGGATATAATTATTTTCATTTTGTTTGTATGGGATTAACAATAAATGCTTATTTATAACCTCATATAACTCTAATGGACTGTATTAAATTATAAAGAACTATCTTTTATCTCTAAAATAATGCTTTTTGCTATGCATGTCCTTTTCCTAGGGAGATTATGGTGGACCATTGGTTTGTGAACAACATAAAATGAGAATGGTCATTGGCGTTATTGTACCTGGTCGTGGCTGTGCCATTCCAAACCGCCCTGGGATTTTTGTTCGAGTAGCTTATTTTGCAAAATGGATTCACAAAATCATATTGACATATAAGGTACCTCAGTCATAGCTGAAATAAGTGTGGCTGGAACCTCTACCACTATAGCTCCTCTTACAGAGCGCATGAAACGAAAATGTCACTTATAAAAATCCTAAAAAAAACCCAACACCCTACTTGACTGTCAAGTTTATTAAGATACTCATTGATATTTATGAGTGTTTTCTGTCATTCTGTCTGTCAGTGTTATTTTGTAAATGTTGAAGTGAATTAAGGTATGTGCAAGTCTAGTAACATATCTCCTGAAGATACTTGAATGGGTAAAAAAATTACGAAGTTATTATTGATAGATGATAAAAGATTTTTAAGGAAACAGATCAATTAAATTCCCTATGCCACTTTCCAAGTTAGGACCTTAAGAATAAACCACAATTTAAAAACAATACTATGTCAAACTCATCAGCATTATATATTATCCTCTGTCTTTAATGAGTTCCTTTAAATTTAATTACATTCCATTATATCATTTAAGATAACCATTCTCATTTTTTTTCATTCCATACCCTCTAACACCCTTATGTGTGCATGTGCATGCACTTGTACGTGCATACAACACACACAGAGTCATGGCATGTAGTTTATGGTCACCACCATTTGGAAATCATGTAATTCTGGTCTCTTGTCAGGCAGTATAGCAGTTTCTGAAGGCTAGAGAAGGAGTACAGAATAGTATCAGAAATAAAACAAATTCACTTGGTTTTTGTTCAAATAAATGAGGTATGTTATCACTACCAAAAGTTGATTGGCATTTCTGCAATCGTAACCTACTGAAGATTAAAAAGCCCTATTCTAGATACTTGCCAACTCTTAGCATGTTATGTACTTTATTGGTGGTTTTGTTTCCTTTCACAGAGGAAGAATAGAATGGACATCCATATAATCTTTCCCTACTCAATTTAAGTCCATTTATTTATTCAAGTTTCTTATATCTCTTTACCTAAAGAATCTTTTAGATTTTATATAGATACATAAATTAAGAGGGAAAAGTTTATTTCTTTCACTAAAAGATGCTCAAAATAAATTATTCCTTTTCTTATATTTAAACAATAAAACAAGTTAATTCTTTTAAAAACTTATAGTTGCCAGATGAGTACCGAGATTACTTTGAGAACAGTTATTGAAGTAATTTCATTGGTATTGAAAAATGGTATTTTAATCATGTAGCTCAACCTTATGAGGATCTCCTCAATATGGACTTATTGAAATTAGATGGAAAATCCCTCTCCCAATCCAGTATGTCTTTGGGGGTAAAATGATGGATTTCAAGGCAGAAGACCTTGGTTAAAATTTGTTCATGCCATTTATAATGTGTGTTAATAGGGGCCCTCCTAATCTCTCTCTGGATTCCAGTGTCTGACATATGAAATAATGAAGTTGGGTAAGTTGACCTCTTTGTCCCTCCTAGTTCTAAGAAATGATCCCATAAAGGAAAATCTGTGTAGAGGAGGAAAGAACAAAATTATACAGGAAGCCATCTTTAATGATGAAACAGGATCATTCTAGTATGGCAGTGCATCAGGTTCACTGTGAACTGATCTGTTGAAAAGCTAGAAGAGATTTTTTGATGAAAATTTTTACTTAATTTTTAATAAACAAGACCAACAAGGTCTTTTGACCTGTCTCTTCCTATATAGATTTTGTTTGGAAACACAGCATCTGAGTTCTGTCTTATTGGTTGCAGTCCATTATGATAATGAGTACAGTGGCAAGTTTCTCACAAAAATCCAAATAATCCTTCAGAATTTGAGATTATTGGGAGCTATAGTTATTTACTCATTTGGTTCTGGCAGGATATAGTCCCTATGAAATTTTAATGATCTCTCACTGTCTCTGTTTTTCTCTGTGCTTATATCTGTTTCTATCTCTGTATCTTTTCTTCTGATTCTTTAACTCTGTCTCTGTTTGTCTGTCTGGTTGCTTCTCTCTTTCTGTGTGTGTGTCTCTGTGTCTCTATCTCTCTTAAAACCTAGAACCACAGCTAGGTCCTAGACAGCTTTCGCACTGTTTAATTTTTAACATAACCCTCTTTGAAACTATGTTGAACTGTTTGGGATAGGATCCAATAAGAAAGAAACCTGGTTGTGAGATAACCAATCAGTGAAGGATGCTAGAACCCAGAGAGATGTGTTAGTCGAGATTCTTCAAGAAAAGAACTAGCAGATTTAGTGCTTGCAGTAAGTTATCTGTAAAGCAAGATGAATCCATTCTAAATCTCTTGGTTTGGTTTCATTCACTTTTATTGATCACCATTTTAACAAGGAAAAATGGAGTGTGTTGAAAAGAAGACATATATGCTTAAATGCATTTCCTTAAGATAGTCATGGTTTCAGTATCATTGTAGCTCACATATAAAAGACTATTTTTAAGAAGTTTTATACCATGTGTAGATGCTTTTTTTAAAGAAAATCTTTTCCCTATATTTTTGAAAAACAAATATTTCACTGTCAGCTATTATACATTTCCATGAATGGGAAGATGAATAGATAAGTAAAGCAGATGTACCTAAAAACATAAGACACAACTCTGACACTTTAAAACTATGATTCTTTATTCTCAAAAACTGATCGCCCCCCCCCCCCAAATTGGAATTATTTGATACCTTGGTCTAATTCTTAGAAAACTTCTATTTGTTTTAAAGTGAACTCTGGAAAGTACAATAGGAATTTAAAGAGAGAGAAAGATAGTAAGGGTGAGAAACCAGGTCACTTTTAATTATTATGATAATGTGTAATCACATTGATAGTTTTTGGTAAAATACATTAAAATCTATTTTGACTAATGTTCTTTATCTTGAATAAAGTATAACACTAATAAAATTTATGTATCTTCCTTGCAACTTTAAGATCTTTTTGAGAAAAAAGGAAATAACCATTTAGTTAGAATAAAACATTATTTTGAGCTATCAAGAAAGGTTTCTTAGATTAAAAGATTGCAATCGATTTCTGTTTTGACAATTTTAAAAATGGGTATTTCTTAACTGATACATTTGTAGGTATTCTGTTCTACTAAGAATAATGATTTTTAAAAAAACCTAAAATATGTTATTATCCTTCTGCTGGGCAGAAGGCATACAACCTTTTTATATACTTTTATTGGAGGGAAGTGTTATTATATGATGTGAAGGGATTTTTTTTACCTATTTTCTGTGGCAGTGCCTCAGTAAAATGGTTTATATGGAGTCAAATCTCTATAATAGGCTAGGACTTGCTATCCAAGTGTTCAAGTGATTTCAAGATATAAGGAGGAACATGAGACACTGGAGGGCAAGAAAAGAGAAGAATAATGATGTGATAGCAAAGTTGTATTTCACTTATTCCTGTGAATATTTCTTGTTGGTACCAATGGTACTGTACAAAGTGAATGTTATAGCCACAGCTTTTTTTTTTAAAAGGAACACTGTCAAGAAATGAAAACACTTTATCTGTACAAAATTAGGTTTGCATCCAGTGTTTTCCTAATATTTCTGTGCAATTTGCTTTTAGAGAAGAATCATTATATTCATGATGAATAAATGATGTGTCAAGGAGAATATAGGACACTGTATTAATTATACAGGCTAATGACAGGATGCAGCCAAAACCCCTTTGTAGGTCTCTGCAGCTTTTGAAGGGTGGAGCCATTTTAAGATAAATTATTCAGTATATTTTGTAAATAAACATTTGATAAAAGGGAAGTTTCATCTCAAAGTAGCGACTTGTATGCCTTTGTATGTATTTTTTTTCATGAGAGTCCAAAACCAAAGTTAATTTTCAATCTTTAAAAATAAGTATAACCATTAGAATTTCAAAAAGGAAATGTAAGCCATGAGAAACCTTTTGGATACTATATGTCTTGACAGTGTACCTTTTAAATAGGCTTTTTCCATTTGCACAGAAAGTGTTTGTCTTTGAGAACCCATTAAGTGGAATACCGTGGATGTTATGACCATTTGTCTTGCATGTAAATAGGAAAATAATAATGCTGCCTATTGAATGGGCATAGCTGGAAGCTTACCCAAACAAAGGAACACTGTGGTTATGACTTGTATTATAAATTTTCTGTAATTAATGGCAACATTATTAGTTAATAAAGTTATTTTTGTAACCTTGTTTATTATATTATTATAATTAATAATAAAATATTTTACCTAAATGCTTTATGTCTTTTATTTCAATTAATCACAGTATTTGGATATTTTGGTTTTAATTCTAGAAAGAAATCTATTGAGGCTAAATTTTCATGTGGCAAACAGATATTGATAAACAGTATACTTTGCATACTTTGTAATTAAGAAGGAATATGATATTTATCTAGACCTCCAACAGAGAAATGTTACTATCTTATTCTCCTGAACACCATCTATTACCTTGGGCATGTCATTAACATTCTGGGTTTCAGTTTCTTTCTCTGTAAATGTATAAAACATATTTATGCTCCTTATTTCTCAAGATTTTTATATTTTAATTAATTGATATTTTAAAATTGTTGCCAGGGTACTTGTAATAAATTGTCAACCAAATTCCCATATAAAATACATAGATAGTACTTTATAAATTTCTTAAAAGGTAAAATGAAAAAACGATCTAAATGAAAGTCATTTTTCTACAATTTGGAAATTTAAAAAAAAGCAACAACACGGTTTTATTCATTTGAAGAACTAATATTGCCTAAACTATAAGTGCCCAGACATTTCAATGACAAGGACATGTTTCAGTTTTAAATTATATCCTAAAAAAGTTTGTCATCTAATTTAGATTTTGATCAGAGGTGGCATATAACATATTTTATGTTTAATTAAATATATCTGAACTTAGTAGTATTTGTTAATAAAGAGAAGTTTATAATCTTACATTTGTCATTGTACCACTTAATAATTCACCTCAAAATCCAAAAGAAATTTACTGAAATTGATGTTTACTTCATTGCTTTACTTCATTGTTTTGGAGACTTTCCTCCAGTGATGTAGACTGAAATTCATCTATGCTTGTGTATTCCTTTGGCCAATGAAACATATCTTCCCAAAAGTTTGCTGTAGCAGAGGTTTACCTACAGTGCTAGAAATCTTACTTAATTTTCCCCAACACTGCAAGAGAACAGCACTCTGGCTATTCATGTCTCATCACTCTTGTCATGAATAGAAATATATGCGTATAAATTTCCCTAAATTCTCTTTATGGTTTTCTGAAGCTTCATTCCTTTACATCCCAGATCCAAATCCCTGGTTCAAACTGTAGTACATGATGATTTCAACATTACATATCAAAAAAGACCTGAATACTTTTAGGAACACTGTACTGTGTATTTTTTTGCCCTTCAGAGTTGTCCAATGAGTATATGTATGTGTATACACACACACACACACACAGACACACACACAATACACACGCAAAAAGATTGCATAGTGTTTTTTAGAAAGTCTATGCTACCTCATTTTTTTATCTCCTTAGTATAAAGTTCCCTTCTCAGTCTGCTTTGCTGCTCTTCCATACACATCCAGGCTTATTTTAGATATATACCTCAAAGAGATTCCTATTTCACATTCATCAAACAAACTCCCTCTAATATATAATTCAGTGTGAATCTCATCTTTCTGAGAGCTCGACCTATTCTCTTGTCTTTCACATAAAGGATTCATAAGGATATTCTTGTATTGGTTGGAATGTAATGGGGGACTGACCAATGCGGGCCCTGGGCATTGGAGTATGTAGACTGTTCTGCCTACTAAATATTAATGTGGAGCCTTGGGGATCCAGCGTCTGAAAATGTTTAGTATTTGTGATGGAAAGGTCCTGTTTCCTCACCCAGAGCATCCTATTGGCTTCTAAAAGCCACAACAAATAAAAACTATATTAACAAAAGGTTAAAAATGCTTATTCTAAATCTTATAAGCTTAGAGAGCACAAGTGGCAAAGATAACTCACAGTTCCTGGTTTCTGGAAGTCTTTTTCTTTCATTTGTGAGGTTTTCAAGAAGTTACTTTCGAGCATGGGGAATCTGTATCCAATCTGTCCTTGGCTCCTAATGCTGGCACTACTGCCAGGTTGTTGTCCTGGGGGAGGGGAGGTGATGCTAGGATGCTGATGGGAAGATATGAAGTCCAAAATCCTTTGGATCTTTTGAAGCTTATAAGGTCCTCCTTTGAGAAAAGACAGTGGAAAGAAAGGAAACCAGAAATGAGGCCTCTCCTCCTTTCACCATTCCCCACTCCACTGATTAGTTTCTTTTCAGAGGATTCATTTGGAATATCATACTTGCTCCATCTTCTTTATTGTATCCAATTTTAACCAGCTTCATAATTTTTAGATAATTCCTTGGGTATGGCCAAGTCCATCATCCCAGTTTGAAAAACTTCTGACACTTTATCTAAAGCTGACAGTTGATTGATTAATTAAAGATTTTATCTTTAATTGGGCTGGAGTGATTTGATTACATAAATATTTATTGACCCTGCCTTTGTACTTATAATTTTAATTTACTGTTAGTTATTAATAATACTACCTACCATTTACTTTAGGAATTTAAAGTTTTCAAAACTGTTTACAAACTTACATTTCATTTGATCCCCGTAATTACCCTATGAAGGAGGAACAAGTAATCTCATTCTCCTTTTACAGATGAAGAAGTTGGGGCTCAGAGGTTAAATGGTCACAGAACCAATAAGTATTGGAGGTTTAAAAGCTTTAGAGGTTTAAATTCCCAGCACTCGTCCATCTTCAAGTCTAATGTACTTTCCGCTGCTGAATACCTATTGTATTATTTTAAATAATTGGAGCTGGAAAATTGGGGAGTACAATACCAAAATCCTGACCTTTTGAAGTTTGGAAAGATCCAGAATTTTTATGTCAATGTGACACTTTTGGTCAAAACTATGTATTAATATATTAGAATCATTTTAAAATGGCTCACTGTAAACTCCTGTTAATATCAAAATGCAATTGTTTCATGTATTTTTATTTTTAAAAGGGTTGGCTTATTAATTATAGAAATTTTAGTTATGAGTACTGATTAAATTCAAATATAATTTTATAGTTTATTGACAATTTGAAAGGCTGTTCAGAGTAGACTTGTTACGCTACAATTTACAATTTTGGTATGTGAGCAGCTCTTACTACATGCTGACTATTTTAGAGCTTTCTTTAATTTTAAATCTAAATTAGTGGATGTAGTTATTTCGTAGATATTTTGAGATATTTTATTGGGCACACATAGACCATGCATCTGGATAAGATAGGAAATGTGGAATTTAAAGTGTTAGTAAACTTACATGGTTGAGTGTGGGTATTCAAAAGAATTTTTAAAAGCAAAACTGTGCTTTTAGTTACTAAAGATGAGGGAGTTTAGTTTATGGAACCTAATATAGTTTAGATTATGCTGGTTGAACATTTTCCCAGCTGGCTTTCTTTCCTGGAGAACTGATGTCATAACACTGAAAGGAAGAAAAAAAAAGTATCGCATCGGCTCTTGCTAAAACATCATGCGTCAACAGCAGGACACTCATTACTAATGTGCAAATGTGCCATCTGCTGTGCATTGAGGAATTGCACAATATTGTTGCTCAATAAATTGGTTAGAAGGATTTTTTCCTTTCTTTACTAAAAGGGAAAACATTGGGAGTATGTTGCAATTTGTGGTGATATAGAAGAGAGATTGGATTTCTTTCTTTTTTTTTTTTTTTGGAGGGAAGAAGGCAGGGCAATGGGAGTTAAGTGACTTGCCCAAAGTCACACAGCTAGCAAGTATGTCAAGTGTCTGAGGTCACATTTGAACTCAGGTCCTCCTGACTCCAGGGCTGGTGCTCTACTTACTGCCCCACCTAGCTGCCCCTAGAGAGACTGGGTTTCATATTCAATTTACATGAGTTTTAAAAAATTCAATAACATATAATTAACAACCATTTATTGATATTTTACTCCACATGCAAATTTGGTGACCAGGTTGGTATAGATTGAAATTCCAGAGATAGAACATTCTGCCTCCTGCCTTCTTACCACAGATATTGTCAAAGTTCTGTAATGAGCCCTCTTCTCTCTAAATGTGCTGCTTTGGAGAATTTTGTTAACTTCTATATTCAAGTATTATCTCTATGCAGATAATTCCCAAGTGTAAGTATTCTTTCTGCTCCTGACCTGCAGGATGACCTAATATTCCACAGGAATCTCGAACTCATCATATCTAAAATATCTCCCTATCTCCACTCCCACTCCATTTTACTTTTTTTTTTTTTGTTACTGTACTTTTAATTTACATTGGTCTAGTCATCGACTGGGTTTTTTTCCTGATTCTGCTTGTTTCACTTTGCATCAGTTTATATATCTTTTCATTCTTTTTTTTTTTAATTTATTTTTGACATGTTTGGTTTTCAGCATTGATTT
>CM053623.1:128954926-128988350 GCA_028646595.1 Phalanger gymnotis | reverse complement strand
TAATTTCTTGAAAGGTGATATCTAGGCTCTTTTTTTGATCATGGCTTTCAGGTAGTCCAAGATTTTTAAATTCTCTCTCCTGGACCTATTTTCCAGGTCAGTGGTTTTTCCAATGAGATATTTCACATTGTCTTCCATTTTTTCATTCCTTTGGTTCTGTTTGATAATATCTTGATTTCTCATCAAGTCACTAGCTTCCACTTGCTCCAATCTAATCTTTAAGGTAGTATTTTCTTCGGTGGTCTTTTAGACCTCCTTTTCCATGTGGCTAATTCTGCCTTTCAAGGCATTCTTCTCCTCATTGGCTTTTTGGAGCTCTTCTGCCATTAGAGTTAGTCTATTTTTTAAGGTGTTGTTTTATTCAATATATTTTTCGGTATTTTTTTTGGGTCTCCTTTAGCAAGTCATTAACTTGTTTTTCATGGTTTTCTTGCATCCTTCTCATTTCTCTTCCCAATTTTTCCTCTACTTCTCTAACTTGCTTTTCCAAATCCTTTTTGAGCTCTTCCATGGCCTGAGACCAGTTCATGTTTTTCCTGGAGGCTTTTGTTGTAGGCTCTTTGACTTTGTTGATTTCTTCTGGCTGTATGTTTTGGTCTTCTTTGTCACCAAAGAACTACTGCAGAGTCTGTGACTGTATCTGGGTGCTTTTTCGCTGCCTGGACATGTTCCCAGCCAACTTACTTGACCTTTGAGTTTTTCAGTGTGGTATGACTGCTTATAGAGTAAAGAGTTCTATGTTCCAAGCTTGCGTGGATGTGCCAGCTCTGCCACACCAGCACTCCTCCTTCCCCAAGAACCCCCAACCTTGACGTGAACTTAGATCTATGGCAGGCTCTGCACTCCTGCTCTTATCTGCCACTTAATTCCTCCCACCAGGTGGGCCTGGGGCCAGAAGCAACTGCAGCTGTAGTTCTGTAGCTGCCCCACCTCAGCTGCCCCCAGGGTAGGTGGCTGAACAGCAAACTCCCTGTCCCCAGTATCTTTTCCCACTAACCTTCTCTGTTGTCTTTGGTGTTTGTGGGTTGAGAAGTCTGGTAACTGCCACAGCTCACTGCTTCAGGGCACTAGGGCTGGTTCTGCCCGGCTCCTGGTCTGGTTGGTCTGCGCGGCCCATGCTGGGCTCTGCTCTGCTCCCAGCTCCATGTGTGAAAGACCTCACCCAGCAACCATCTAGACTGTCCTGGGCTGGAGCCCTGCTTCCCTCTGCTATTCTGTGGGTTCTGCAGTTCTAGAATTGGTTCAAAGCCATTTTTATAGGTTTTTGGAGGGACTTGGTGGGGAGCTCATGCTAGTCCCTGCTTTCCAGCCGCCATCTTAGCTCTGCCCCCTCCTTTTCTTATTATTTTAAGAGTAATCTTGACTTTTTACCTCCTATACTTTGAAGCATGTGCAATTTGAGCAATATGGGATGCATTACGCAAATATATAGAAAATGTAATCAATATTCTAAATTACCATATGCTGACTCCATACCAATGTATGTACCACAGGTGATAATAAAATGTAAGAAAAATCAGGGTCAATATGTTTAGAATTTTCAAGTACTCTCTGCAGAGAATCATCAACAACCCATACCATTCTCTTCTTTCTGTGATCCTCAGTGAAAATTTCACATTTCAAGGCACAAATAGATACACATTATACTTTGGAGCTTACATAGATGTGGTCTCCTGAGAGAGTTCAGATCTAAACTCTTTGGAAAGCCTATATATCTATTATCTGGCTCCAGATTAAGGATGTGCTCGTAAATCAATAATAACTGGCTAACATGCATACTTTTAAGTTTAATCTGCATTATAATCATTTTTCTTCATCACTTTCTTTAGCTGATAATCAACAAAACAAAGTAAAAAACCCTAATGGACAGCGTTTACATGTAATAGACAACTCTTGAGAGCAGGTAGGCAAATATAGAAGAGTACTTTCTTTTGTGTAAATTTTGGAGTTAAGAAGTTTTTCTTGCTTGCAAAATAAATTTGTACTCAAGAGTACTTGAACCGTGCACCCCGCCCCCACTGCCCCCTGTTGGAACAAAGGAATTCTGATTGAAGATTTTTTGGGGGAGATGGTGTAGAACAAGAAATTGTGCTCTCAATTTTACTCTTTGGTTAATCTATGTTTTTAGATCTTTGGTAAATGTGGCATTCTGTGACTGGAATTTTCACTGCATCATCAAAGGAATATATGTATAAACATATAGTATTTGCATATATGTATGTATATATATACGTATATACATACATACACACATATACACTTCTAGTTTTTGAGAATGGCCTAAAGGACTGAAAGATAAAGTGACTTGCCTAGGGTCACACAGCCAGTATGGATCAAAGTTGAGATTTGAACCCAGGTCTTCATAGTTCTGAGCCAGGTCTGTATACATTACATCACAGTTCCCTTGACCATTAAAGAATATGAGCATTTAAAAGATGGACCTCTATAATGTAGAAATTCAGGGTTATTAGAAACACTATGACTCAGCAAAAGAAGCACTTTCTAAGAAATAAAATTATTCATAAGTAGAATGGACTCTGTGTGAAGTAATGAGTTCCATGTCACTGGAAATCTTTGAGCAGAGGATGATATCCATATGTGAGATACTTTAGAGGAGATTCCTAAATTGGGTGGGAGGTTGAAATCAATGACCTCCATGTTCCTTTCCAAATTCTGTAATTATATTTAAACTACAGATAACCACTACGTGAAATATATTCCGGTTGATACATCTCTTTTCTCTACCTCTCATTTTATAATTACATCAATTAGTGGAAAAAAATCAACTATTCATTACATACAAATATATATGTATGTATATATGTGTTTGCATGTGTGTGTGCATACATGTATATGTAAATTTTGCCAGCTAGGGAAAGGTAGTACATGCCTCCCTCCTCTAATGGAAGAGAGAGGAAAAGAGTGAGGACTGGGCTTTTCCCTGGGGGGTAATTCACACATTGGTACTGTGTGGGATACTTTTTCTTAACCAGGCTATTTTGATTAGCCAGAATAATAAAAAGCAAGGACAGATTAGGAATCTATGAGCATTATTGAGGTATACAGGAGTGTCATATTGGAAATCCTTTAGTGGTGTACTCCTGGGTTCCCTCATTTACCATCTTTCCTTTTTTATTGTATTACCAATCCATAAACATTTTTTTAAATGCCTACGATGTGCCAGACAATGTGCTAAGTGCATATTACTTGTTACATGTCATGTGCCTATTAATCAGCTATACTCAAGACAGCTGAATAGAGAGAGCACTCAGCTGAGCTTTCCCAACATTCAAATAACACCTTGAAAAAGAGAATTGGCCAGATGAAAGAAGGAAGAAATTTCACTGTTGAAAATAACTCTTTAAAAAACAAAATTGGCTACATGCAAAAAGAGGTACAAAAACTCACCAAAGAAAATCACTCCTTAAATATCAGAATTGGGCAAGTGGAGGCTAATGACTCCAAAAGATATCAAGAAAAAATAAAATTAAGGCAAAAGAATGAAAAAAATAAAAGAAAATATGAAATATATGATCAGAAAAAAAACAACTGACCTGGAAATTAGATCAAGGGGAGATAGTTTAAGAATTATTTTACTACCTGAAAACCAAGATAAAGGAAAAGAGACTTGACATTAAATTTCAAGAAATTATTGATGAAAACTGTATGGATATCCTAGAACCAAAGGGTAAAATAGAAACTGAAAGAATTAATGAATCACCACCCAAAAGAGAACCCTAAATGCAAAGATCCAGGAATGTTACACCCAAGTTCCAGAACTCAGAGGTCAAAGAGAAAATACTTTAGGCATCCAGAAAGAAATTGTTCAAATATCATGGAGCTACAGTCAGGATCACACAAGATTCAGCAGCTGCCACATTAAATGATGAGAGGGCTTGGGATATGAGAAGGCAAAGAAGCTAGGATTACAAACAAGAATAACTAACCCAGCAAAACTGAGTATAATCATTCATGGGGAAAAATGGACATTTAATGAAATAGATGGCAGTCGATTCTTTTTTTTTTTTGAGGGGGAAGGCAGGACAATTGGGGTTAAGTGACTTGCCTAAGGTCACACAGCTAATAAGTGTGTCAAGTGTCTGAAGCTGGATTTGAACTCAGCTCCTCCTGACTCCAGGGCCCGTGCTCTACTCACTGTGCCACCTAGCTGCCCCAAGGGTAGTCAATTCTTGAACCTAACTCTTATCTAAATTGATTCAAAGAGAGAATAAAATATCTATCTACCCCAACAGGGAAGTAGAAAGGGAAAGAGATAAAAGAAAGGAGGGGTAATAAAAAGGAGAGTGGATAAAGAAAGCCAGTGGTAAGAAGTAAAATGAACTTTAATATATGGACAGGACAAAAAGAAAGAATGATAAATAGAAGAAAATAGGATAGAAGGAAATGCAGAGTTAGTAATCATAACTGTGAATGTAAATGGGATGAACTCACCCACAAAACAGAAGTTGATAACAGAATGGATTAGAAACCAGAATCCAACAATATGTTGTTTACAAGAAACACAGTCAAAACAGACACACACAGAGTTAAAATAATGATCTGGAGCAGAAATATATTATGCTTTAGCATATGTAAAAAAGGCAGGAGTAGCCATCATGATCTCAGACCAAAGCAAAAGAAAAAGAGATATTATAAAAACAGATAAGAACGGAAATTACATCTTGCTAAAAAGGCACCACAGACTATGATGTAATAGCAATATTAAATATATATATGCACCAAATGGCATAGCATGCAACTTTTTAAAGGAAAAGTTAATTATAGGAAGAAATAGACCGTAAAACTATATTAGTGTGGGACTTCAACTTTCCCCTTTCAGTGGTAGAAAAATCTAACTATAAAATAAATAAGACAGAAGTTAGAAATGAGTAGACTCTTATGTTACATACGATAGACCTCTGGAGAAAATTGAAAGGGAATAGAAAGGAGTATACTTTCTCTCAGCTCTATGTGTCACCTTCACAAAAATCAACAATGTATTAGGGCATTAAAAACCACATAAACAAATGCAAAAAAGCAAGAGTATTAAATGCATACTTTTCAGACCATAATGCAAGAAAAATTACATTTCATAAAATTATATGGAAGCATAGATTAAAATTAATTAGAAATTAAATAATCTAATGCTAAATAATGACTCCAAGAACAAATCATAGAAACAGTCAATAATTTCATTAAAGAGAATGACAACCATGAGATAATATTCCAAAATTTCTGGGATGCAGCCAAAGCAATACACAGAGGAAAATTTATAAAACTAAGAAAATAAATAAACTACTGGTTAATTTTCTTTAAACAAAGGAAACAAGAAAACTAAATTACCTGTATAAAAATGAAAATGTTGACTGCATGACCAATTAAGATGAAATTCAGGCAATCATTAGGTTTTATTTTGCCCAATATACGACAGTAAAACTGACAAGCCAAGTGAAATGAATTAACATTTACAGAAAATATAAACTATCCAGATTAAAAGAAGAGGAAATAGAATATTTAAATAACCCTATCACAGAAAAATAAATTGAATAAGCCACATAATCCCTAAGAAAAAATCTCTAGGACTAGATGGATTTACAAATAAATGCTACCAAATATTTAAAGAACAAGAATCTCAATACTATATAAAATATTTGGGAAAATAGTTTATGGAGTCTTATAAATTCCTTTTATGACACAAATATGTTTTTGATGCCTAAACCAGGAAAAGCAAAAACAGAGAAAGAAACTATAGATTGATTTCCTTAGTGAATATTGATGAAAAATTTTAAATAAAATACTAGCAATATATCACAAAGATCATACACTATGACCATGTAGGATGTATATAACAAATGCAGGGCTGATTCAATTCAAAATATAAGCATAGTTGACCATATCTATATCAAAAACAACAAAAATGATATGATTACATCAACAGATGCAGAAAAGTTTTTGACCAAATACAATATGTTTTCCCATTTAAAACACTAGAAAACACAGGAATGAATGAAGTCCTCCTTAAATGATAAATAGTAACTATCTAAAACTAAAAGTAAGCATTATGTATAATGGGGATAAATTAAAAGCCTTCCCAATAAGATGAGGGATGAAGCAAAGTTGTTTATCATTACCACTATTATTCAATATTACATCAGAAATGCTAGCTCTAGCAAAAAGAAATTAGCAAACTAAAAACAGGCAATGAAGAAATAAAATTATTGCTCTTTGCTGATGATATAAGGATACCCTTAGAGAACCATAGAGGATCAACTCAAAAAGAGTTTTTGAGTTGATTTGAAACAATTTTTGACAACAATATTTGAAACAATTAAGAATTTCAGGAAAGTTGCAGGATATAAAATAAATCCACATAAATCATCAGCATTTCTATATACTACCAATAAAACTCATCAGAAAAAGATAGAAGGAGAAATTACAATTAAAATAAATGCAAATACTACAAAATACTTTGGTGTCTACCTGCCAAGACAAACCCAGGGACTATATGAAAACAATTCCAAAACACTTCTCATAAATCTAAACAATTGGAGAAACATTCATTGCTCAGGGACAGGCTTAGCCAATATTTTTTTTTTAAATAACAATTCTACCTAAGCTAATTTACTTATTCAGTGCCATATCAATCAAACTACCTAAGAATTATTTTATAGAGTGAAAAAAAAAACAACAAGATTCATTTGGAAGACTAAAAGGTCAAGAATATCAAGGGAATCAATAAAAAAAAATGTGAATGAAGGCAGCGTCAAAGTATTGGATTTCAAAACTGTATTAAAAAGTGGTTATCATCAAAACACGACAGCTGGCGGCTCACTAGATAAAGTACTGTGCCCAGAATCAGGAAGACCTGAGTTCAAATCTTGCCTCAGACACTTCCTAGCTACGTGACTTTAGCCAAGTCACTTAACTTTTGATTGCCCAGCAAAAGGATCCTCCAGATCCCTTGGAGAAAGAAATGGCAGATCACTTCAGTATCTTTGTCAAGAAAATTCCATGGACAGTTAGGTCCATGTGGTCACAAAGAGTCAGACATGACTGAACAAAAATTGCTGGGAAAACTGTAAAGTGGTTTGGCAGAAACTAGGTATAAACAATCATTTCATACTGTATATCAAGAAAAGGTCAAAATGGACCAGTGATTTAGACATAAAAGGTGACAGCATAGGTTAATTAGGGAAGCACAGAAAAATATACCTATCATATCTATGAATAAAGGAAGAATTTATGACCAAACAAGAGATAGAGAAGATAACAGGAAGTAAAATGTATAATTTTGATTACATGAAATTTAAAAGTTTCTTTGCAAACAAACTAATGTAGCCAAAATTAGAAAGAAAATTGAAAACTGGGGGGAAATTATAGAACATTTCTCTGATAAAGGCAACATTTCTCAGATATATAGGTAACTGAGCCAAATTTTTTTTAAAAATTAGAAACCATGCCCCGATTGATAAATGGTCAAAGGCTATGTACAAGCAGTTTGATGAAGAAATCAAAGCTATCCAGAGTCATATAAAAAAAAATAATTAAATCACTACTGATTAGAGAAATGCTAATTTAAAAAATCTCATTCAAATAACAGATAAAATAAAAGAAAGAGGAAAGAAAGAATGAAAGAGAAAAAGGAAAGAAGAAAAGATGGAAAGGGATCCCTGACTTTATGGAGTTCTATGAGGAAAGTAACATGTACACATATAAGTAGATTTAAATATACAAAAAGTAAATATAAGGTAATTTGGGGATGATACATTTCCAGCTGGTGGAAAATGAGACACCATGCAGGAAATGTCACTGAGTTGAGCTTTAAAAAAAAAGCTAGGGCTAAGATATGGAAGCAGAGGTGTCTTGTAGAAACTGTGCAAAATAAGCAACATATGATCCTTGTCCTTGAGGAGCTTATAACACAAAAGAGAGCATAAGGCATGTGTAGAGCTCATGCGAAAATCTTGTAGATACTGTAAGTGACAGGTGTCACTATCTAATAAGATTTTAGATGTTGAGAATGACAAGCAAAACAAGAAAGAAGTTAAATATCACTATTCTAGTTCTTTACCTCATTTAGGAATATGGGGGTGAAGTAGGTTCTTTTCAATCCAAAGTATCCCCTTCCCTTGATATAACTAGGTCAATCCACCCCCTGCTTAGAGACTGAAGCTTTTCTGAGTTATCTGCTTTGTAAATCACATATGAATCTGGTAAACTTTAACCAAGAGTACACTAGTCCCAAAGTCAGCTATTTTGGACCTTAATAATAATAATAAAAAAACAAAGACAAAATTTTCTCCAAATCAGGAAACAGAAATAGCTTAGAGAAATGGAGAAAACAATATGGAAAGCTGGGGTGGAGTTCAACCTTTTACACCTCTCAAATGAATGGTCAAGCCAGCAGACTTGGTACATTCCAGACATGCTACAGAAATATTTTCTCATGAATGAAGGCTTGCAAACTGAAGTCTAGTGTGAAACACCCATTTTCTACTCAAGAACTCACAGATGCCCAAAAAAGATTTCTTTCCCTTGTGACACTCATTGTTCCACTTACCGCTATTCCAAACTATTCCCTGCTTGGCCACCATCAGCTCCCCTTTGCTTTGTTCCAGTCTCAGTTCAAAAACTCCCAATGAGTTGGGGGTGGGGGTGGGGATAGATAACATAAAACAAAACAAAATAAAACAAAGAAACAACAAAAAGCCTAATAAACTCCCAGTGGCTAAAGCTGTTCAAAGTTTCAATCCTTCCCATGGCCGAAAGAAAACAGAGTTCACAATCAGGTCTCAGAATGTATTCACCGTACTTAGAGAAATCAGTCTAACCTGGTTTTATGCCAATAACACATAATCATTTAGCCCAGTGTTATACTCGAATAAAACTGGATCCCTGCCACTACATATTGACTTAGAAAATCAGAAAATACCATTATCAATATTTTATAGTGTGGCTATTTTATTAAACATTTTCAATTACATTTTAATCTAGTTCAGGTTACACCAAGGAGTTGTGTATTTGACAGCTCTTCTTTAGACAAACCAACATTCGTTATATGACTAGTAAATGCAGTTCACAGTACAGTGAACTGGAGGATATAGAGACAAAAACAAACCAAAAAACCCAAAGAACGACCCCTTGTCTTTAAGGAGTTTATATTCTTCTGGCAGTGGCATGGGATACAAGCATAAAGATAAGTAAAGAGAAGATAATATGAGGTGAAAGAGAACATAATAGCTAGGGGCAACAGAGCATTTTCCCTTAAGAGATAATATCACTTAAACTGTGGCTAAGAATTCTAGGAGAAAAAGTTAGGAAGGAAGGAATTCCTAGCACATGGGTTATTTTTTTTTTTTTCAAAGGCAAAGAGACAGGACATGGTGTGTTGATATCAAGGAATGGCAATTTGACTGGAACCTGGAGTATTCTAAATACAGGGATGCAAAGTTAAATTTCTTAAAAGGTAGACTAGAGCCAAGTTATGAAAGATTTAAAATCTTTTATCCTATTTTATTCTAGAGGCAGCAAGTAGCTATCAGGTATTCTTGAAAATGGGAAGATGGCCCATTCTGTATTTTAAGAAGAATGTTTTCTACCTCTTTTACCATTTGGCCAATTCTAATTTTTAAGGAATTATCCATGATGTCTGACACATAGTAGGCACTTTAAAATGTTTATCGATTCTTTGATTTCTTCAGTATTTTTTGTATCTTTTACCAACTTGTCAATTCTTTTTTTCATAATTTTCTTGCATTGCTCTCATTCCTTTCTTGATTTTTTTCTTTACCATTCTTATTTGATTTTTAAAACATTTGTTTGCTCTTTTTAAAATCTCTTTCTTTAGCTCTTCTAGGAATTCCTTTTGGGCTTGTGTCCAATATGCATTTTTCTTTGAGGCTTTGCTTATATATGTTTTCAAGTCATTGTCTCCTAAATTTCTGTCTTGATCTTCACTGTCTATGTGAAGCTTTTTTATGGTAAGGGTTTTTGTTGCTTGTTGTTTGCTCATTTTTTCTAGCTTATTTCTTGACTTTGGGCTTTATGTTAGAGTTGGGATCTGCTCGCATCTGTGGATGGGAGTTAAAAAAGAATTTTAGCAGTTGTTTAGAGGATGGTTAGAGAAGAGAGAGATTAGAAATAAGGTCATTTGGGAGGCTACTGATGTAGTCCAGTTGAGATATAATGAAGGCCTGAATTAGGGTAGTGACTATGTAAGTAGAGAGAAGTAGATGGATGGAAGAGTTGTCATGGAGGTAGAACTGATAAACCTGAAATTAACTGGATATGGACAATGGACAATGGGTAAGAGGGAAGATATAAGGATGCAATTCTGAGTGGCTAGAAAGATTATGGTGCTCTTAAGAGGAAAAAAAATATAAGAAGGGTAAATTTAGTAGGGTATGATAATAATTCACAGATCTAGGATTTCAGGGACTCAGGGAAAATAAGACTAGGGTGGGAAACATGTGCCTTGCTTTCTCTTTCTTCCCCAGAACAGAACCATGGTCATTTTCCTTACTTCATGAGAGAAATAGGGTCTACCAAATCTTCCTGCTCATAAATGACTGTATTGCTATTGATATAACAGGAAAAGATCTCTCCCTCCACAGCCAGTAAGAGAGAACTGGACATCAGAGCAGATTGCTGGACTAGTGCAGGCATCAAAAGAGGTATGGCTAGTTGAACAGTGTCCATGGTTAGAGGCTTGCTTTGGCTTAAACCCGATTATAGGCAAATATCGATGTAGTAGGACTAAGGTAGGGTGACCTTGGAGCTCACTGTAGGGATTCTTAAAATGGTTTCAGGAACAGGAGAGGATCAAATAGAGGTGAGGAAGAGGCAGAGTGGGGTTCTGTCATCATCTTCACAGTGCTCTGGGGATAGTACAAGGAGCCAGCATATAAAGATATCTCACTGTGACTGGTGCTCATCCAGAAAATTAGTTCGTAATGTGAAGTATATTTTTATATGTGAAGCATGGCATGGACATGAGTGAAGATATAACAGTATTCTAGCACTGCACTGCCAATCAGGAGACCTGGGTTTGGATATTTACTAATCTTAAGCAAAAGCATTTCACATCTTTGGGTCTTATTTCTTTGCAAAATTAGGGGTTTGAACTAGTTAGGGCAAGGAGGCAAGAGATTCAAGAATAGAGGTTGATAACTATAGGGTCAACAATGGGAAGAGAGGAAAATGAAATCCCAGCAGAGGTAATACCCTGAGAAAATACTGATGGAATAGAGGGATTGGATGTCAAGACAAAGACAACAAATACATTTAAGAGGGGAAAGGAAAAGGGAAAAATAGAATTATAGGAGGCTATGATCAGAAAGAGACATGTCAGAGTTTGTAATACTTATTATTGATGGTCAAGACCTGGGATATAAACATACATTTGGCTGAGGTGGAGTGGAGGAATAAGGCATAAGGTTTAGGGAGACTGAAGAACTGGTTTTTGAGGGAATATCAACATAAAGTCCCCTAGTATAAGGTTAGAAATTGGGCAATTGGGGAGGAGAGGAAGACAGTGAGCCAGTACTGAACTCATTGAAAGTAGAGGGAGAATGACCTTAGGAGCCTACAGAAAACAGCCATTATGATCTGGATTAGGAAATAAATTTTCATAGAATGAACTCCAAAGAATGAGAAAGAGCCTTACTTAGAAAGGATTTGCCTTGCTAAGAAGAGGCAAGAGGCAGCCAAAAGCAACATCAGTCTTTAGGGGTGGGGAACCTGCAGCCTTGAGGCCACATGCGACTTTGTAGGTTCTTTGGTGCGGCCTTTTGACTGAGTCCAAGTTTTATAGAACAAATCCTTTATTAAGGGGATTTGTTCTGTGAAGTTTGAATTCAATCAAAGGGCTGCACTTGAGGACCTAGAGGGCTGCATGTGGCTTTGAGGCCACAGGCTTTCCACCCCTGGTTTAGAATATAACTTCACTTGCAAAAGCTTACAAGAAAAGATGATGGAAGATTATGAACAGTGTCACCATATAAATCAGAAAGAAACAGTGTAGAGTAAAACCATCTTGGAAGCTTGGCAAGAGATCCAACTAATTAACGTGATCCCTAGGATATTTAAGGAGAAAAATGGAAGGAAAAGAAATAGAAGGAAAATGGGAAAAGATCTATAAATATTACTATAAGAGAATGTTTTCACCATCAATAATATTGAAACCCTCACACTTGCGCCCTAACTTTATAGTCTCTGATATTCTTTTAGGGAGGTAGAAATGACACTACAGGCTACAAAGAGAGAAAAAGCAGCCAGGCCTAGAATGGGAGTTTTCCAGAAGTGATCTTTCGATTGTGATCGATTACATTTGGTTTGAGGTAGAGAGGAACTTACCCTCAAGAGGAGCTTTCTGGTATTGGGTAATGCCCTCTTTCCCTGGACCAGGTATTCATAACCTTTTGTGTCCAGACCTCTCCGGCATCCTGGTGAAGCCTATTGATTTCTGTGAATACTTAGAATATTTTTAACAATTTATGCTAAATTTCAACAAGCGGTTAGTGAAATAAAGATATTTCTCTGTCATTTATCTCTTTAACCACCCTCCATCTATCTTAAATTCACTTATCCCTTTAACCTCATATCAAGAAGGAGTTTTACAAAAAGTACGATTTCACTTGGCAATACATTACAGAGAGTAGCTTCCGCAATTTTGTGAAATGTTTCATCTATGCCTACCTGGGCTAAATTGTCATTTGTCTGCTGATGTCAGTTTAGAATACAGATTAATGTTCTCTACACAGCAAATTTCCAAATAATGATTGCAGCACAAAACTCAAATACTAGAAAGTGATATCTTTGGCCTTGACAGGGAAACACCGCCAGCCTTTACTGTATTATTGCTTTTGTCCAGAGCATCCTATATGCCAACTTATGTGGTCATAAAATATTTAGCAAAACAACTGACATTTGTATTGATCCTTAATTCCACGCTCAATCCTTCCCCCATCAAAAAAATGTGGTTCTTTTAAAAATGAATCTATTGAAGATGTGTGTTAATTAAAAAGAAATAAAGAAAAATAGGGCACAGTCCTTAGGGCCAGCTTATGAACCCCTGCTCTAGGCAATTTTCCTTGGTCTAGAGGCTCACTGTTATCTTTCTTTTTGATGTGATCTATCATTCCCTAGGGTAATGATATTATCCTAGAAAGGGGGTGGGAGAGGAGAGAGTGGGGAGTGATGGTGGAATTGAGATAGTCATCTGGGGACAAAAGACAAACACATTCCTACGTGATGCTGAGTGGCAATGGAAAGATCACTCACTGGGAAATGGAGACACAACATTTTTTTTGGAATCCAACTCTATTGCCTATTATCTATGTCCCTTTGGCAAGTGTTAATATATGGTGTGCACTATAATGATACAATCACACACACACGCACACAAACATGCATACAATTAAACTTTATTAAAAAAAAAGACTGTAAATAATATTCTCGCCAGCCTGAATCTTAGAGGTATCAATAACCTTCCTTCATACCTAACTCAGAGGAAGGTTTCCACTTTGCAGAGCCTGAGACCTTGTGTCTTCCTTTGAGGTGGTCATCTGGAAAGTCTCCATCGGTCAGCACTGCCCTTAAGCGAACAAGAGCCTGCTTGAATTTTAAATGTGGGGAACACAAAAGCCAGTCCTAAATCTGTCCTAGGAACAGGCTGTTGGATGGTAGATTGATTATTAATTTGTTTATAATATTTTTCCACTGGTGGTCTGTCTTATCCGATGATCCACATATATATATATGTGTGTGTGTGTGTGTGTGTGTGTGTGTGTGTGTGTGTGTGTATATATATATACATATATATTTATCAGTTATATCATACATATACATATATACATATATATATTTATCAGTTGTTCAGGAATAAAAATATGTAGTTTACTATATCATATCATACTGATGTTTATCTTCTTATTGAAAAATAATTTGCTTAGGACACCTCAATCACAAAATGGAGGCTTAAAACAAAATGGAGTTAGTTATGCTAAGTTGACAAACTATTTTAGTAAGGTAATAAAACTTATTTTCACTTTTTTTATCAGTTATGCTAAATTGATAGGCATATTATTGCTATCTCATTAATATACTAAAACTTCTCACTACATTAATTTGCTAAATTACAAGCTTATTCTTAATATTTTATTAAGGTAATAAAACTTATTCTCACTTCTTTATCAGTTATGCTAAATTGACATATGTGTTGCCGCTATCTCATTAATACACTAAAATTTAATCTCACTACATTAACATGATAAATTATGAGCTTATTTTAATATCTTATTAAGGTATTAAAACATATTCTCAGTACAGCAAGTCATTAACTTCCATAGGCCATGTTTTCTTTCTCTACAAAATCAGCAGTTTAGAGTAGTTGATCTCCAGATCCCTTTCTGATCTAAATCTACCATCCTATGGCCCTAGTCAAACAATATCAGAGATTTTGGAGCAGAGAGGCTTTAAGGGTATGGATTAGGGGTGGTAAGATGGATCCAGTACCTTTACTGATAATGTGGTATTGCAAACTTCAGTGTTTATAGCTCAGTTCCTGAGGCTGCAATTTTACTCCTCTACCCTGCTTGAATAGGGTGAGTCTGAGCTTCTTAGTTCAGTGTTTAATACCCCTACCAGGATGAGCTAAACAATACTGGCTCAGGTACACAAAATGTAGAAGTTGAGGACTCACCAAAGTTTTATTAAGTCAAGAAGACTTCAATTGAATGTTTTGGTATGAATTCACAGTACCCCTGCTATTTATGCAAAGTCAGGATTTTTTTGTACCCAAGAGAGGAAGCTAAATGATACTTTTAAATACAATTTCTGGCAATCATTTCATTTTGAAGCAAAGATATTTATATTCTGGTGATAAAGAAGGTAGTTTTTAAGGGAGGAAAATATCCCAAACTAATTCTCCAAGGGACTTTGCCTTTCTTTGATGGATTCTACAGGTTTATGTGGAATGTCAGATTTTCTTTGAAAAGGGCAGATTCTTTTGGTTTAGTGTTTGTTCATTGTGGATTCCTGCCTTGCATGACTTCTACCTCTTAGTCATTAGGTAGAATCCACTTTTACATAAATTTTGCAATTAAATTATCTGTTGAGTCATCTACCAATCCTATAAAGTTGACTTGTTCTATTAAAAATTTTAAAGCATGTTTGGAATATGCAGCTTCTTTTTAATATGGGGGATAAAATGGAAACTATTTTGACAAATGTTCATGTATTATTAATTCATGTTCACTAGTTTATTCCTTTGTGAAAGATTACTGTGAACAGGCAGCAAATTAGCAAGGCAGGGCTACTAGAGAGAATCATGGTAGTCATAAGAAGCAGGAAGTCAATGGAACACAGAATCTTGTGCCGTGAGGAATGGTCTAGATATATTTTTGAGGATTATATATTTAGATGAACATTCAAGTGTTATTATATAAGAAATGTTTCATATGAGATCCTAGCTTAATAACACTGACTGAGAAATGAAACAACCACTAAGTGTGTGAACAATTTCCCGTAGCTTAATATGTAATAATACATTAATGTTTAATTCACCAATTATTTTGAGTTTTCTCTTGCCACTGGAATTCAGTAATTCTGGAGAGAGTGAAGAGTGAAGCTGATGACTTTGCACAGCTCTGTCTCACTTAAATCCAATTCACGTGCAAGTCAAGATAAAACCTTCATGATATCATTGGTCTTCCTTGAGAATGAAGGTAAGCCACAAGGATATCTGATAACCTAAGTGCTCAGAAAAATTAACGTCTCCAAGAAGTTAAGCTTATACTCTGTACTGAGTGATCACATCATCTCCAATTTCTCTCAAAACTGGCAGAATTTCTTAAAATATGGAATCAGGAAAAGATTTTATATTACCGCTTTTGCACTTCCCTACTCAGATTTGGCATTATCAAAGCCTCATTTGGCAGCTGTATGGGTCAGTAGAATTTGGAGTCAAGAAGTCAAGAAGATCTGAGTTCAAATCCAGCCTCAGACACATACTAGCTGGGTGACCTTGGGTAAGTCACTTAACCTCTGTTGTGCAGTACTGCCATGCTATGGTCCACCAGGTCATGAAGAGTGAGATTGAACAATGACAACAACAATAGAACTGAAATCCTTAGATGTAGAAAGGACTTAGATACAATCTAACCTCTTCATTGCATAGATGAGAAAACTGAAGATCAGAATTTTTAAGTGATTTGCACAGTGAGAACAGTAGGATTAGAAAAACACAGATCTCCTGGCTCCAATTCTGGTGCTTCTTCCATCACATTGCCTCTGAGAGGGTGATGCTTGTTAATTGGGGGATGGCTGAACCAAAGTCGAGGTATACAATTGTGATAGAATACTACCAATGATGAGCTCAATGATCTTAGAAAAACATGGATAGACTTGCACAAAGTAATGAAGAGTGAAATGAGCACAACCAAGAAGACGTTGTATACGGCGATGGCAATATTGTTTTAAGAACAACCTTGAGTGACTAAGTCATTTCAACTATTACATACCCAAATTAACTACAAAGGACCTATGAAGAAGGTGCTATCTGCATCCAGAGGAAGAACTGATAAATAGAAGTATGTATAGAATAATTTTACATATATATATATACATATATATATATATATACTTATTTGTGTCTAATGGTAGCCATCTCTAGGGTGGTTGGGAGAGGAAGGAAAAAAAGAAAAAGAAAACAAGAGAAAAAATTAAGGAACAAAAAAAAATCTCAACCACTAGGCACATACCCTTTTTAGCTAAAGGATATAGAGTAGAAAATCAGAGCTCTCCTTTACAGGGAGAAGAAATTGCTTTCCTATTTTTGCATCCAATAGTTTTTGCAGCACAGAATAAAATACACTCAATTAGGGTTCATGTCAAACCTTTGGGTTCAAATACAACTCAATTTTGTCATCATAAATTGAAGTAAACTTTTCAAATCAACCTGAAGCACTGAAAGCCTGTTCTGTGCCATAGTGGACTCCACATGCTGAGTCTGAATTCTCTTCACCAACTGTGTCAGTGAATATCTATTCTTCTATCAGCACTAGAGTAGAAAGAGGGATTTATCATTGTTTATTTAGTCTTAAGTATCTCAAACTGTCTCTGTCCAGGGACAATAGCAGTTCTGATAGTCAATAATACTAACTGACCTGAAGCACACCTCTGAGCATCTCTTCAATTACACTCTTCTGGACTCTTTCAATGTCACCTTTATCTTCATTAAGATGAAATCACCAACTCCCCTTATGCAGCTGTGTAATGCACTTTGTCTCTGTTTAAAAGGAGTGGTGATTTGGTCCTTCAACAATGTCCTTTGGATTTTATGCCCGTCTAAATGTAGCTCACTAAAAGCCCTGTTCTGTTTTGCAATGCTTGCTTGGGAATTTTTCAGAGCCATTTTCCTCTCATACTTGAAATTGTTCTAAAGTTTGCTTGCAGACCTAGGAATCATCGCATGATCAGAAATGTTCTTTGTGTGAATGGGTGGATATTGCTTTTTTTTTTCTTTTTTTTCACAATACTGCCAAAGCTTTTAGGGAAGACAGAATGGCTCCCAAAGCATTTCAGCACTGTGCCTGGCATATAGTGGACACTGTATAAATGCTTATGTTATTATTATTAAACTTTTCATCATCATATTTTTTGTGGCTACAAAGGAAAGAACTGAGGTGTTTTTCACATCAACTATTATCAATCATTGAATCAGCAAGTGAAAATTTATTATCTACAATGTGGGGCACATTGTGCTAAGGGCAGGTAAAAAAGAACTCTCTGCCTCCAGAGAGTTTTCATTCTAATAATAATAATATAATATCCTCATAACAACCCTGGGAGATAAGGCATTATTATAATGCCCATTTTACAGGTGAGGAAACTGAGACACAGGAGTGACTTCCCAGGGTCACAGAGCTAATAAGTACATGAGACTGAATTTGAATTCAGGTCTTCCTAACTTCGGGCCTTTCCCTGCTCCTTTGAACATCCTCAGCTGAGGCCTGTATCACATTAGTAGCTATGCCGGGAGAGGATTCCTGAAAATGCTGCCTCTAGTTTTACTCCTCAGTAAATGCCATAGGGCCCTAGGTGCCATAGTGGATAGAATGTCAGGCCTGGAGTCAGGCAGAGTTCTCTTCCTGAGTTCAAATCCGGCCTCAGACATTTACTAGCTGTGTGACCCTGGGCAAGTCACTTAACCCTGTCTGCCACAGTTTCCTCATCTGTAAAATGAGCAGGAGAAGGAATGACAAATCTCTCTGGTATCTATGATAAGAAAACCCCAAATGGAGACACAGAGAATTGGATATGACTGAAATCAATCGAACAATAACAACAAAACCCTGGGCAAATCACTTATCCTCTCTCTGTCTCAGTTGCCTTCTCCTCTATAAAATGGGAATGAAACATCTGTCTCTCATAATTGTAAGGATCAAATGAGATAATGATACATATTAGAAATTATTAATAATCACTAGTATTATGCCTAAATCACTCAGTAATTCCTTTCTCCTAGGAGCCAGATCTCCATCACCATCTATCCAGAAACAGAAAAACTTCTTCACAGTTTCTGTCATGTCAAAATATACTACACATCATTCCAGACTAGAAGGCATCTACCCATAGGCCTTCCCTTGCGATATGACTTCCTAAAGCCTATATCCTCACAAGAGAATTCTCTTATTCCTCCTTTCCAACTCCTGTCTTCCTCTCTAACATACCATTAGGTTGTCATAATATCAAAAAAGTTCCCAATTTCAAGGAGCATGCATTCTAATAAATACATCTAGGGACACATCAGATATACACAGAGCATATGAAGGTGATCTGAAGTGGGAAGTCATTTTTAGCAGCTAGTGTACCAAAAAAGACCTCCAATAAAATGTGGGATCTGAGTTGAGTTCTGGATTCATGATTGATCATGGTAATTTTTTTTTTTGTAGCTTGACTAATTAATATTGAATACGATTATTTTTATTATAATTTTCCTCTTAAAATCACAACACATATTTCCCCTAATTTATGAATTTAAATCCAAATTCATATTTTGCTCTAGATTGCTTCTTAATTTTGTCATAGATTCTAAATTTGAGAAAATATTAATTTTTAAAACTTAATGTCCTCTAGCTATAAACACCTAATAGAACATGAATGAAAGTTTCTGGTTTGTTTGTTTGTTTTCATTTGTCATTTTCAACTAAAGACCTGAAAAAAAAATACTTGTAAGTAAATAATCAATAAATGCTAGACTTAGGTTCCTTTTGGCACTTCCCCAAACCAATGAAATCACAGCTAAAATCCCCACAATAAGACAACTTACTTTATTCGTTATTTTAAGGTCTGTGAAGAACCTTATGCATATTGTTTCATTTTCCATTTACAATAACCCATATGAAAAATCTGAATATTATTCTTATAACCATTTTGTATATGAGAAAACTGGAGACCAGGAAGTTTAAGTAACTTATCCATGGTTATATAACTAGTAAGTGCTTGAGCCAGGAGTTAAAGTAAAATAAAATCTGGCTCGAAGTTCAATCATCATTCTACCAGATCACATAGGCAACCTCTTATCTAAAATGTTGAGAGAAAGAGGTTATGTTATATCCGGTTTACAAATTAGGAAAATGACATTCAGGCTGAATGAGAGATTTGCTCAAATCCACATCCAGTCCAATCCAATACAATACAGTAAGTATCAACTCTATGCATTTAAAACACAACCATAGCCATTCAGTGAAGTAGAAACTGACCAACATGAATATTCAATCAATCAACAAGATGCCTATTACATGCCAGGCACTGTTCCAGGGGGATACAAGTACAAAGAATGAAACTATCCCTACTTACAAGGGACTTACATTCTAACAATCCATGGAGAAGGGATAAGAAGGACCCATACAGAGTCATTAAAATTCCTGCCTTGAATTTCTTGCATTCTCTCCATCTTATAGGAAAGTTCCCCCGGTTAAAATGGACATTTTAGTAAATGTTTTAAATTGACATTCAAGTAATGCACAGCTATATTTTTCTTTTTCTCCCTTTCCAATTGAAGGTAATCTATGTGCTATAACCTATAATAACCAGTCTAGTGAACCTAAGCAGGCATTTAGGTTGACCCTGGAGTGATCTTCTAACACACCATTAAGGAGATAAAAAATCTACACACCTATTTGCCTAGATTTAACCTGAATTTGGCTGTCCTTAATCTTCTCTTATTCAGCAATCCACTAGTGACTTTGACCTGCTCTAGCACTTACATTTAAGAAGATAAGGACAAGGGGGCAACAATGGGTAAATGACTCTTCCCTCTCTGGAGCAATCCAATTCTGTCCACACATACTATCAGGGTTTAAATAGAGTAGTATCTCATGGACTCTTAAACCTGTTTTTATTGTTGAGATCAAGGAGAGAATTTAGGAAAAACTCTTATGTTGCCATCTAAGATATCTTCTTTTTTCTTTTAGCTAATAAAGGTATTCGTATTACAATGAAACCCATACCTTCTGCATTTATAATCTTCTGGGTTTATTGGTAAAGTCAACATTGGAATGTAATTCTAGTGTCCTTTTTATAGGATTTTCAGGCACTCAAGCTTTTGGCTCATTTTTTATAAGCACCCTCAAATTTTTCTTTCAGAAATATACTGTATTTCCAGTGGGAGATATAACAAATGCATTTTATACATCTGCCTAAATTTGAAGGTTTTTCTTCCATGTTATGAGCGACTCTACTAGTTGGATGCATATTTATATTGTCATAAAATTCTTTTCAAATGAGGTATTGATTTCCAAAAACTGAAACTCAATCTTTTTTAAAAACCATATTAAAACTGCATTTAAGACAGAGGACCCTAAGAAAAATGGTCATTAATTGTATTGTGGTGTTTTAAACTTCCTACCTTAAATTATTCTGTAAGTTACTGGGAAACAGCTGTTGCATTTCGATGTAGAATTGGCTATATTTCAACAATGGATGAAGTGATGTATACATCATGGCAGTGCAGGGTGGCCCTTTTGAAAAAGAAATCCTATGAAAACAATCTGACCTCAAATGGAGTTGCTTGTAAGAAGGCCACTGCAGTCAATTTTCAATTATTCCGGAGTACATCATCCATTGTGATATGGAGTCACATTGGTCCAGACATAAGCCAATAATGAAGTTAAACTAGAAGGTGGTGTTAAAACTGGGCAGAAGGGGATGAATGGATGAATGTGTGTGTGTGTGTGTGCGCGCACGCGCGCGTACACATATACACATGCTGCTAGTGTATACCTGCCTTCCTAAGAAGAAATCTAAATGGTTTCTTATTTGATGTTTAAAATCAGATAATTTCTTCTCGTTGTGAATTTAGACAAGTGTATGGGTTGTCAGCGAAAAATTAATGTATGTATATTCTAATGTGCAGAAAATGCTATATTTCAGTTTGTTAGTATCACATAGCTGTCTAAAGCACTCAGGATCTATTAGTATGGGAAAAAGCCACTATTAAAATTCAAGGCAATCCAATTATGCAACACATAACTTTTAAAGTATTCACAATGCCTTCTGTATAGCCTTAAAATATATGTGTTTTGTAGCCAAAGTCGAACTTACCAACTTAATCCTTAAAATGTCATTATGAGACCAGGTGTAAATTATTCTTTCCTCTTGTACAAGAAATGGCACTACTATCTTTTGAAAAGAAATATCCTAAGCCTCCTCCTTGGACAAATTCAAATGTATTCTCTTTCTAATCTCAGATTGAAACATTTTCACTTTGTTCTGTAAAGCTACAAGCTAATGATAAATGAGGAGAGTCTACAGTTACATTTACTCTTTATCTCTTTTGAAGCAGAAAAATCTGGCAGCATCTTATCTGGACTTTAACAAGTGGAGATAAACCTTGATAGAAAAATGTCTCTAGGCTGCCATAGCTTTTAGTAACAGTAAACTATGTAAACTAAAAGCAGCTGTTGGATTAAAAAAAAGTCAATCTGAAAGTAAGATTTTCTTTAAAGACAGACACACTATTCAATGTGGATTTCATTCAACTGAGAAAGTAACAATAAAAGAGGACTATAAACTATATGTTACACATGTAAAGCCATTTAAACATTTTTTTTTTGGCTGGGGTACATAGAGGCTGAAATAATGGCCAGTGTATGTAATTGGAGGTGATTAAGGACAATGCTGCAATGGTGCTCGTCATCATTATCATCATTTTTTTTTAGCTTTGTGACAACTCAAGATGAAAAACCTGGCTACCCAGTTTCCCCGGGTAACCCTGTTTTTCACCTTCACCTCTCAGCTGCCAGTGGGTTCTTATAGAAGACCTAGAGAGGGTCTTGGCTCCTAACAGAGGCAGCACAATTTAGGAAAGGCCTCCCTCCTCCCAGAAGAACCTGAAAACGAGAAAAAAAATGAAGTTCATGGAATGTTGGGAAAAGAAGAGGAGGAAACCTTAGAGGGGAGATAGTCAGCAAATAGGTGTTCACTCTCTATATAAATGTAAGTTGACATTTTAAGATTTTAACAGACTTCAGCCATAGCTGAGATCTACATTTACCAGGTAAACCTGTTTCTGAGCCCTTCCAGCCTTACTTCCCAGCAATTTTATTCTTATTCTCTATTTTTCCAGGGTATGAACTTGTGTGTAACTCTCAGATTGCATCCAAACTCACATTTATCCCCATTGGGTTGTGGCACAGTCGATATTATGGCAGAATGGAGAAAACGCTGAATTTGGAATTCAATGATGTCACCTGTACTACTTGCTACCCATATGTGATCTGGGGAAGTTATTTCATCTGCCTCAGTTTCTTCAGCTATAAAATAGGAAGGTTGGATTAGCTGATTTTTAAAGTCACTTCCAGCTCTAAAATCTATGATCCCCTAAGATCTGTCTTGTCTGTATGTTCCTGGGAAAGCAGAAATCCCCTAAGAGAGGGACTTTGCTGGTCAAGATACGGCCATAGATAGTGGGAATGGCCGTGGAAATAACCTGAGTCGGTCAGATTGCTTAGAGACACAACTGTTTAGGAATCTTACTCCTTAGATGAGGCTAGTTAAGCTGTTATCTGAGCCTGTGACTCTGAGGATGTCCTGTTTTCACATTCAAGGAACAAGATTTGGGGAAGAAAGAGATACCCTACCTGACAGACTGTCTCCTGGCCTCCTCTTGTTAATAGATTCTGACATACTTGCCTATTTTTGAGGAGAGTAAACTTAGCTAGTTAGACAAAGTTCAGAAAAATCTCACTTTTAATTTAATATCAATAGGAAATGGGAAGCACCATGTAGGAGGAATTTATATTGATTTCATGTTTCTTCACAAAAATCCTACTTGCAAAACAATTCTATGGTAGTGGGGAGACACTCAGCAGAAGAACGATGTAATTGGTACTCCTGGTTTCTCAGGTGGAGGCCAGAAAATAATCATTTGTGGTGACTTCCTAGGAAGGCAGCCTAATGTTGAGGAAGGAACTCTGGATCTAGAATCAGAGAGCCTGGTTTCAAATCCTGCCTCTGAGCTTACTTCTTGGGTGGCCCTGGAAAAGTTACTTAATGGCCTTAGGGTGTAATATTCTCATCTGTAAAATGAGTGGGTAGAAATAGAGAGCCTCTAAGGCTTCTTTCAATTCTAAAGCTACCATCATACGATCTAACTATTGCCTCCAGTATAAAACACAAGTTTCTCAGCATATCATTAAATTCCCTCTGTAACTGGGTGTGTTGTTAAGCAAAATGGGTTCCTTAGCACTTAGTTCAACAAGTGCCCTTGAAGAGTTTGGCTTTTGTTTGCTTTGAGTAATTCAGCTATTTCATTGAACCTTACTGAGTGCTAAGCCCCAGGCCCAAACCCCTATTAGGGGTAAAACCTATGTGGGTGTGGATTGGCAACTAAGGTGGGGCCCAAGGTGGGGCTAACTCTAGGAAGGGCCTAGTTTACATGTCTGGGACAGCAGAGGCTTTTAGACCACGTGGGTTTAAGTCTGCTTCTTGGTGATGATTTTAGGTCATGTGGGTGAGTCGCATGTGTGACTCACCCCTGATGCTGAAAAAGATATAAAAACCAGGGGTTGGCCTCCTCTTCCTTGGAGCTCTTTGCCACAGCAGTGGTGGTGCGCGTGACTCTGGGCCAGCCCTTGTTCTGAGCTCCTGGGCTGAACCTAGATATTGGTAACTATGAATCTATATTGGGTCTGTCTGTTGATGTTTGTAATTTGTAATTTGCTCTGAAGTTCGGGGTGCTGGCTTTTTCCCCTGAACTAAGTGAATGATATTTGTGTGCTGAATTAAAGTAAGCTTGCCAACCCCTTAACCTTGCTTTCCTTATTAAGGCAGATCAAAAGAACATGTGTTTTGGCAAGTGCTGGCAGTTTTCTGGGTGCTGGTTGTTGGTGGATCTTGCACCCCCACAGAAGTGCTAGCCGGATTGTAGAAACACTGGGCCTCCATTTTCCTTTAGAATTACATTTCTTATTCCCCTACTTTGGGCACACTAACTATGCTCAAGTCAACTGTATCTATTAGCTGTTGTCTGAAATCTCTATTGCCCATCTCCCTGCCTTTGACCAAGCTAGCCCGTTTCTGGAATTAGCTCCTTCCTCACTGAAGGCTCTTTAAATTCCTAGCTTCCTCAAAGTTTCAGCCTAGGTGGCCCTTACTGTGGGAAACCATTCTTGATAATCCTAGTTGTTAATATTGTCTTATTCCTGAAATTAATTTGTATTTCAATTCAAATCAACAAAGCTTTTAAGTGCCAACAATGGGCTAGTGCAAAGGCACTGGGGACACAAAGACAAGAATGAAACAACCCTTGTCCTCAAGGAGTTTCTATTCTACTCTATTCTAAATAGCAACATTTATAAATATAAGTAATACTACATATATATATATATATATACACATATATACATATACATATATATGTATATATGTATGTATACATATATATAAATATGTCATATAAAACAGTGACTACTCTGGCCCCCACAACATGAAGGCCAGGCGTGTTACATTTTACTCTTTCCCCAGGTTTTCTAATATTCTTAAGAGTTTAAAGGCATCTAATCTATGTGATATTGACTCAAGCTCCCACTAATGGTGGTTCCCCAGTTTCAGGGGTTCCTTATACCCAGTTCCATTTAATTGCTTAACAGTTTTTAAAAAGTAACATTTATTTCAAAGGTATAGCAAGAACAAACATGCAAACACCCCTCAGTCTCTGGGGATGGAAGGGATTAAGTTCACAGTTTAACTCAGTTCCTGTATGGCACAGTTCTTCAAGTTCCAAGTCCTAAGTCTCCCCGGGTTCAAGCCTCACCACCCTGGCTTCTCAGAGCTTCCCTACAAGGTTGATATCCATACTGCTCCTTGAATATGGCTGGAGCTACCAAGTCTGATGGGGATTGAATGCCTGCACCCAGAACTGAAAAGGACCAACCAAATGAACCAAAACCCAAACCCAATTGGAGCCACTGGGCCTAAAAGGGGGAGGGGAGGAAGATAGCTCTTTCCCTTACCCACTCCAGTTGAGGAGGGAGTGAGAGAGAGGAGAGGGGAGGGGAAGGAAAGGAGCGGAAGGGAGGGGAAAGAAGGACTGTTTCACCTCTGGCAGTTCACATCCCTTTCCAGCTATGTAGCTAAGGGGAAAGAGTCTGCTCCCTTCCATGTGATAGGGGAATGAACACAGGCTGTCTTCTCACAGAGCCAGGTCCTTGCCATTATCCATATGGGTGCCTCCATCTTTAGTGATCTATGCATGTGCTAGATTTGGGTTACATACACAGAGTGATTTATGGTTGAAGAAGAGCTAAAAATTAGGAAGATCAGGAAAGTCTTTGCGCAGAAGGTAATATTTAAACTTAGCCTTGAAAAGAGCTAACCATTCTAAGAAACAAAGGTGAGGGACAGCCTAGCAGGCATGTGGCACAACTAGTGCAAAGTCATGGAGTATGAAGGAAAATGTAGTGTATGAAGAAATATCAAGTAATCTTGTTTGTCTACAACATAGTGTATGGGGAATGGGGAATGTGAAATAAATATGAAAAGATGGGTTGGAGTCAGCTCGTAAAGGGCATTAGATGATAGGTTCTTATTTTATCCTAGAGACAATAGGGAGCCACTGACATTTCCTGAATCAAGTACAGTCTTCATCAAACTTGAGCTTTAGGAATATCTATTTGACTATGTATGTGGATAGATTAGGCAGAGGAGAGAGTAGAGATAAGGAGCCCATTGCAGTAGTTTAGGCTATAGGTCGACAATCTTTGCAGTAGGGTGCTGGCTTTGTGAATGGAGAGAAAAGGATGGCTATGAGAGATGTTGTCAAAGTAGAATCAGCAAAAACTGGCAGCTAATAAAATATAGGTATGAGAGAAAGGAAAGAAAGGAGGTTGATTAAGAATGCAAATACATATGACTATAAAGATAGTGGTAGCTTTGATATGAAGAAGAAGACTAGGAAAAGGGGCAAGATAATGAGTTTTGTTTTGAATATGAGTTTAGGATGAGTATGGGACATTTATGTCAAGGTGAGCATCAGGCAGTGGAGATGTGTGACTGGAGCTCAATAGAGAGCTTAGGGCTGGATATATAGATTTGAGAGTCATGTGCAGAGATGATAATACCCTTGGGAGCTAATGAGGTCACTTGGGAGGTACAGAGAAGAAAAGAGCGTTTGAGGCTGAGTCCCAGAGTTCACCCCCAACAAAGTAAAGGGGAATTAGAATGTAAACTCTTTGTAAGTAGGGTTAATTTCATTCTTTGTACTTGCATCCTCAGTGCCTGGCACATAGCTGGTCCTTCATAAATGCAAGATGGCTGAATGACTTAGCAGTCAAATAGATAGAAGGAGAGGCAGGAGAGAGCAATACCAGGAAAACTGAGGAAAGAAAAAAAAACAAACCAAGGACAGTAGAAACTCTCTAGGATATTGTTTCTCAGACTCTACCCTAGTGCCTAGTACACAGCATGTATTTAATAAGTATTAAATGAGTTGAATTTCATATAAAAATTATAAAAATAATAGCAAAAACATTGCTGAGAAAACATGTGGTAGTCTCAGATAAACTGCATCAAACCCTGGGAGATACTTGGACCTGAGCTATAGGGAATCTGTGTTCACAGACCTTTCAAATACTGAGGACCTCTCCAAAAAATTGACTACAAAATGCTTGTAGTCTGTTAGAATTCTTCCAATATTGGCTCATTGACAATTCTTCTTTTAGCTTCAATTAACTTCAAAGCTTATTTTTTGAACAAAACATTTGTTTTTCTGTTGATTTTGAGTTCTGCAGTTTTATGCTTTGTCTATGAAGCAATGAGTATGGACTTTTAGGAATTTATTTTGAAACTCTGAGAGAATGTCAACTCATCTGCCAATTCTTTGGATATGATAGTTTCTATTAATATTTAAATGCTGCCAATTTTCTTTATCTTTGCTCTTTATGAGAGATGGCTGGCTGGCTGGGGGTTTGTCTACTTTCATCAAATTTGGTTGTACAAGGTGTCATTATAAAATAATGAGTCTGATTTTCCACTGTGTATTATGGAATGTCTCAGTATTATATAGTCAAAATTCATCTACATGGAACATTACAAAAAAGCTGGGGGGTAAGATTTTCCACATTTTTTTGCTACTTTTGAATTCTTATAGATTCCTTTTGGCAACATGATTTATCTTATAATATTGAATCTTTTTTTTTTTTTAGAAAAAATGTGTTTTATTGATGCATTTTTATATCGGTGTCTCTTGACAATGATCTAATCCCTACTTCCATCTTCTTTTGGGCCAAAGATGCATAATTAGGCAAAAAACCCAACACGTTGACCATATCTGACAATGTATGTCTCATCTCATTCCACATGTATAGTCAATACCTCTCTGTCAAGAGCGGGGAGGCATGTCACACTACCTGTAAAGTCAACTTTGGTCACTGTATTTCTCAGTGTTCTGGATATCTTTGAAAATATATGGATTTGAAAAAATAATTTTTAAGATTCATTTTTTAAAACTTTCGAGTTCTTAACTCCCTCCAGTCTCTTCCCCACCTAATGAAAAGGCAAACAATATGATTCTGTTTTTCAATGCTGTTTTTCTTTACATTATTGCAGTCATTGTGTGGGTTTTTTCTGCTTATTGATTCTGCTTATTTCACTCATAAAATAAGTTCCTATAAATATTGAGATAAATCCTTTAAAAACTGTGTTAATAGCAGTGGAAATAAGGAAGAGGTATCTGTAGGCTTCTAAAATAGTAAGACAAGGCCAAAGATCAAAAGGGGAATAAAATATTAAAACTAGAAAGCTCCTTCAAAGGTCTTCTAGTTCAATACCCTCTCGTTTTACATATAAGGAAACTAGGACCTAGAGAGGCTAAGTAACTTGTCCATAGGAACACAGATAACAAGTAGGGCTGGTGGAATTCAACACAGATTGTCTGAGTGTCAAGCACTCTTTGCTCTGTACTGCACTGCCACTCAGGCAAGGGTATGATGAAATGTTTGGGAGACAGCAGTTTGAGCAGTGGAAAGGACTTTCAAGACCGTTTAGTCACAGCTTTTAGAGTTAGGAAACTTGTGCTTAGAAACCATCAAATACAGTACATGGATTCTTAAGCTATAGCCTAGGGGTTCTGAAAGGGATTAACAGAGTATCTGTGAACTTGAAGGGGGAGGGAGGGAAGCACAGCCTTATTTCAATACAATTCGTTTCCTTTGTAATCCTATGTATTTTATTTTTTGTGTTTAAAAACTTGATCCTGAGGAGTGGCCCATAGGCATTAGCAGACTGCCAAAGGGTTGATATCTCTCTCTCTCTCTCTCTCTCTCTCTCTCTCTCTCTCTCTCTCTCTCTCTCTCTCTCACGCACGTACGCACGCGCGCGCGCCCGTGCTTTCGTACGTTAAGAATCCCTGCTCTAGCCAAACTCTCTCACTTTACAGATAAAGAAATTGAGGCAAACATTGGTGAGGTGATTTGTTAGCTGGCATAGCAAAGATACTGTGCTTGTTAGTGGCTGGTTTCCATAATTATGTGGCATAGTTAGGGATAGATTCAAAGGATGCTGGATTAAAGTCCAGTGATTTTCCTACCAAACTGCGATCTATAAACTAGCTGACAGTTGCCATTCACTGCTCTCACCATACACAAAATTAAAGTGATTCTGCTATTTAAATTGTGGCCTTGAGCAAAGGCTGAGCCTCAGAAAGTGCTCTGCCTCCACAGTGAATCTGAACACGTTAAACCAGACATTTCAGGTGCGAGAAATTTCTTGACTATAGCATGAAGAATCTTAAGATATAAACTATATAGAGAGAGCTGAATCACAAGTGCAAAAGACGGGTACATACACAGTTTACCTTTACTCAGCTTAATAGATAAATCACTTCTCCACTTGCTTCTAAATGAAGACCTGCTAAATTGCAGAGGAAAGAATATTTTACTTGGTACCAGGTGTCCTGGTTTCATATCCTGGCTCTGAGAAATATTAGCTGTGTGTCCACACCAAATCATACTCTATCTGAGCCTCAATTTCCTCATCTATAAAATGTAAATAATCATATTTGTATACCTGTATCTTTGGGCTGGGCAGAGGTGAGTTTGATCCAGCATACTCCCTTTCTCCACACCCCCTGCATGGTGCATTTTGAGAGAGGCAGCATTGTATAGCAGACAGAGAGTGAACTTGAAATCGGTCAGATTTGGAATTAAATGCTACCTCGGACACTGGCTACATGGATTTGAACAAGTCTTTCAACCTCTCTTGACCTCAGTTCTTCATCTGCAAAATTAGGTTAGACTTCATGACCTCTTCTGTTCCTTATGATACCATGTTTTGGAAGTCTTATGATAAGGTCTGTTATTGTCAGTTACTAGACTCTTGGTTCTGGATGAAAGAAGTGGCTTTCTAAAAAATTACCTAGACACAAATCCAAGTTCAGACCTCAGTGTTATTTTGGAAGCCTCTCCCTCTTCCCCCAACATACCAACCTAGCTTTTCACACTATTCTCCTTAGGTCCCAAATCTAGAAAATAAATACTTATATTAGTTTCCCTGGGCATCCAACCTACACCAGATTTTCTAAGCATCTATTTGAGTCTCCTACTCTTCATTTTCTCAGTTCTTTTTTCCTTTTTATTTACAGCTCTCTCCCTTTTCCCTTTCATCTCTTTTTTTAGTCATATTTCTTTCACACCTGTTGCCCAATCATATCGGCACCCAGGCGGTCGTTTAACTTTTGTTTTCTTTCTTTACTTTCAGTCTCTGGGCTAACATCCGGAGCATCACAAGTATCCCTATTTGCATTCATAAAAGTTCTTGTGTACATGAAAAAAGAAGGAGCTACTGTAATGAATACTAAGACCAGGAAGGGGATTATTCATCTCCGTGGGGAATTTGGCTCTGGACTGTGGAAGTTAGTGGTGTCAGGTGTAAAGACTCTTGAGTCTTAATGAGAAACATTAAGAAATCAAGCCCTAGAAAGAGAAATTATGCATTCAACAACCAAAGCCTGAGGCCTAGCTGAATGATGAGAAGGAATTTCTATTCACCTTTTCCTTTCTATCTTAATGCCCAGCCCTTCCCTTTTTAGTTTGTCTTCTAAATTAATTTACTTGCTTAATGTCCTACTAACCAACACACCAAAGGATTAATTTAGAGAGACGGAAAAAATTATAGTCAGATTCATATGGAAGCCCAAAATGACAAGAATCACGAGGGAAATGATGAAAAGAAGGGGGAACAAAGAAATCCTAGTAGGCCAGATCTCAAACTATTTAACAAAGTTCAATTCTCAAAACAATTTGCTCCTATTTGAGAAAAAGTGGATTGATCAAGGGAACAAATTAGCTAAAACACAACATAGAAATAAATGTATGTGATATTTCAGTATTTGATAACACAAAGACCCCCCAACTACTAGGATAACTATTCACCAAAACAAAACAAAACAAAACAAAACAAAAAACAAACCAAAGCCAAACTGCTGGGAAAACTGAACAACAGGATATTAAGAAATGAGATTCAGATCAACCCCTTACATCGTACACTGAGATAAGCTCCAAATAAATATGCGACTTAGATGTAAAAGGTCATATCATTTAGATATCGATTTATTGATTGGGGAAAAAGTCCTCACTAAACAAGACATGGAAATGGATAATTCTGATTACATAAAACTTTAAAAAATATTAGACAATGCTAAGGTAAAATTAACTGGGGAAAAAGAACAGTTAACTGGAAAAATCTTTGTAGCAGGTTTGGACAATAAAAGTCTAATTTCTAAGATATATAAAGAACTGATTTGAATTCATAATAATAAGATTTCCCAGTTGATAAATGATCTAAGAATATAAACAAGTAGTTCTCAAAGAAAGAAACCCAAGCTATCAATAGCCATAAGAAAAAAAAACAGCTCTAAATCACTACTAATTAGAGAAATACACGTTAAAGCAATTCTGTGATTCTACTTCACACCTTTCCAATTGATAAAGATGACAAAAAAAAAAAAAACGGAAACCGGTAATTGTTGGAGTGATTATGCAAAAACAGGCAAATCAATGAACTGTTAGTAGATTTGTGAGATGGTACAACTATTCCAGAAACTAATTTGAAATTATTCACAAAGAGTTAGTAACCAGTGAATGCCATTTGATGTATGTATACACAGATAGGCCTATATCCCAGAAAGACCAAACAAAGGTGAAAAGGTCCTTCATGTAGTTGTATATATTTCCTCTCCACTAAGAAGATTAAAATTAAGCACGGATATGCACGTGCGCATATACACACACACACACACAGACATAGATATTCATAAACATACACGTATATACATATGTACACTCAAACGCATATATGTAAGACCGTATCGTGCTTATTTCCACTTGTCATTTGTTTCTCTCTAGGTGGATAGCATCCTCCTTCATGTTTCCAAGTCTTTCCATATTTTTCTAAATCTACTAGCTGATCATTTCCTACATCACAATAATATTCTGATCCAATCACATTCTATCTGGGAGACTGTCTGTGAGAGTTTTTCTATATTCCTTCTATTCTTGGCTACATAGACAGGAAAATTTTAATTTAAATAATAAAAATTATCCATTTTACACTTCAACACTGTTCTTATTATAATTTAAAGTCTGATACTACTAAATCCAGTTCCTTCACAACCTTCTGCCCCTGGTTTCCTTGAAGTTCCTGACCCTCTGCTCTTCCAAATGAACACTATTATTATTTTTCTAACTCAGTAAGATAGTTTTTAGTAATTTAATTGGGCTGGTATTACATAAATAGATTAGTTAGGTAAAATTGTCATTTTAATTATAGTAGCTTTACCTACTCATGTATAATAAATATTATTTCAATTATTGAGATCTAACTTTGCTTACATAAAAGATGTTTTATGTTTATATTCATGTAGTTCCTTGTCTGTTTTGGCAGGTATATGCTCATATTTTCATATTGTCTAGTTATTTTATATGGCTCATCTATATATTTTTAAAAAGCATTTTTTGTCTTTTGAAAAAAACAAACAAACCTGGAAGCTAAAGGAATGACTATGAATACATTGGAATACTATCATGCTGTATGAAACGAGGAAATAAATGATTTTAAAAAGACATGGAAAGCCTTATATGAATTTGAGACAGGGTAAAGTAAGAGAACCAGAAGAACAATTCATACAATAACAAGAATATTGCAAAGACAAACAACTTTGAAAGCTATTCTGAATTATGATCATTACAATGACCACATATGACTTCAAAAGTTAGATAATGAAACATGCTACCCACATTCTGACAGAGAAATGATAGATCTTAAGGTACAGAATGAGACAGGGACAGATACAGACAAAGACAGATGTAAACACTTGATATATATATGTATATTATATATGCACATATTACGCATTTAATGACAGTTTGTTTTGTTTGACTATGCACATTTGTTATAAGGAATCTGTCTTCCTTTTCTCTTTTCTTCCCATAATGAGATGAGAGGAGGGTAAAGAGAAAATAGATTTTTATTAATTAAAAATTTTTAAATGAAAATAGGTGGGTGCTACAGATTAGAATGCTGCCCTGCAGTTTCAGGTAAGGTCACTATATTTTCTTTCTTTCTTTTTAAAATTTATTTTATTTAATATATTTAGTTTTCAGCATTGATTTTCACAAGTTTGAATTACAAATTTTCCTCCCCATTTCCACCCTCCTCCCCACTCCAAGATGGTGTATGTTATGGTTGCCCTGTTCCCCAGTCAGCCCTCCTTTCTGTCACCCTACTCCCCTCCGATCCCCTTTTCTATTCCTTTCTTGTAGGGCAAGATAAATTTCTATGCCCCATCGCCTGTGTATCTTATTTTCTAGTTGCATGCAAAAACTTTTTTTTTTTTGTTTTTGAACATCTGTTTTTAAAACTTTGA
>CM053623.1:128931046-128954426 GCA_028646595.1 Phalanger gymnotis | reverse complement strand
TAAGAAGTCAAGCAATTCAACGTGGGCCACATGCGTATCATTATGTATAACCCTTCCACAATACTCATGTTGTGAAAGACTAACTATATTTTGCTTCTTCCTAACCAATCCCCCTTTATTGAATTTTCTCCCTTGACCCTGTCCCTTTTTGAAAGTGTTTGTTTTTGATTACCTCCACCCCCATCTGCCCTCCCTTCTATCATCCCCCCTTTTTTTATCTTCTTCCTCCTTCTTTCCTGTGGGGTAAGATACCCAATTGAGTGTTTATGGTATTCCTTCCTCAGGTCAAATCTGATGAGAAGCAAGATTCATTCATTCCCCCTCACCTGCCTTCTCTTCTCTTCCTACAGAACTGCTTTTTCTTGCCACTTTTATGCAGGATAAATTACCCCATTCTATCTCTCCCTTTCTCCCTCTCTCAATATATTCCTCTCTCATCCCTTAATTTGATTTTATTTCTTTTAGATATCATCCCTTCATCTTCAACTCACCCTGTGCCCTCTCCCTCTATATACATATACACACATGTATATATACATACATACACACACATATACACATATTATATATATTTGTATATATATTTGGGTTGAGAAGTCTGGTAACTGCCACAGCTCACTGATTCAGGGTGCAATGGCACGCTCCTCCCGGCTCCTGGTCTGGCGCTGCCCACGCTGGGCTCTGCTCCTCTCCAATCTGCTCTGCTCCCAGCTCTGTGCAGGATAGACCTTACCCAGAGACCATCCAGGCCGTCCTGGGCTAGAGCCCTGCTTCCCTCTGCTATTTTGTGGGTTCTGCAGTTCTTCTCTGTTGTGTTTGGTGTTTGTGGGTTGAGAAGTCTGGTAACTGCCACAGCTCACTGCTTCAGGGCACTAGAGCTGGTTTTGCCCGGCTCCTGGTCTGGTTGGTCTGCGCGGCCCATGCTGGGCTCTGCTCTGCTCCCAGCTCCATGCGTGAAAGACCTCACCCAGCAACCATCTAGACTGTCCTGGGCTGGAGCCCTGCTTCCCTCTGCTATTTTGTGGTTTCTGCAGTTCTAGAATTTGTTCAGAGCCATTTTTCATAGATTTTTGGAGGGACTTAGCGGGGAGCTCACACTAGTCCCTACTTTTTAGCTGCCATCTTGGCTCTGCCCTGCCCACCCAAGGCCACTATATTTTTAAGTTTGTTTAAGCATTTTACTTTGTTATGACTCTCTTGAAGTGGAAGATTCTGCAAATTTTCATGAAGTAAAAATGAAATGCATCAATAAAACTTAAACATAAATACATATTTTCTAAATCACTGATTTTGCTTTTCCATTCCTCTGAACTACATCAGCATTAAACTGTTAAGATTCTATTTATTTTTTGTTTTTACAGAACAAAATATTACATAGGTAAAATTTGGTATAACAAAATACCATTTTAGCAAGTTTTTATTTGTATTGTACTTCATTGATTTTAAATACATTTATAAAAATAATCTCATTTCATTCATATAATAAACCTATTTATTTAGACATAGACCCTAAGCTGAACATATTACCATAGATATGAGTAGGACATAATATAATATGATATTTGATGTGATATAATATTATATATCTCTATCTATATGTGTATATATGTGTGTCTATGTGTATACATATTATATATATATGTATATAAACATATATACACAAATAAAATCTCTCTTTTTCTAAACACTGTCCCTCTCTTTATACATGTTGAAGTACTAAAATATCTAGACAACCTAGACTGTTGAACCTAATTAAATAAAGTGAAATTTACAAGGAATAAATGTAGTCATACACATGGGTTTAAAAAATTCTATTTAAGGATGCTTACCTCCCAACATTCCTCTCAAAACAACTTTAAAATAATACCTCAAATTGAATTCTGGAGTGGCACAGGAAATAAAAGATCAGACATTTTTCCAGCCCAAAACAACTTCAGAGATCAGAAGGAGAAATCTGTGACACTGGGGTGGGGACTGGCCCAGAATTCAAAGCAACAACACCAGCTGTGTGCCTTGGAGGCATCTGCAATGGTGACAGCAGCTGCTTTGGGAACTCTCAGCATAGAGATGACAGTAAGTAGAATGGACAATTGATCAGAAAGAGACTGTGAGGAATGCCTGTGCTGTCACTGGTGCAAAATCTGGTGCTATTTGGCAACTCCATTGCCCATACCCACTTCTAAGTCTCAGGTCATGGGTGGAGAGGAGCACTAGAACTTGTAGTCACAGGGGATCAAGGGCTCTGAGAAGCAAAAATGCTTGGGGTCACAAAGGAGCACAGGCACTAATGAACAATTGTGCTTTGAAAAATAGTGCTTATGGCTGTAAGGTAGCAGGTGTCTTTCCTTGGTAAGGACCAGAGCTCACACCAGTAGAGTAGTGACTACACCTCTCCTCATATAACTCTACCTTGGAAAAAAATAAAAATTAGAATTAGGAAGTGAAAACTAATGACTTTATGAGACATTAAGGAACATCAAAACAAAGTCAAAAGAATGAACAAATTGAAGAAAACATTAACTGTTTCCTCGGAAAAACAACTGACCAGGAAAATAGATCAAAGAGAGATAATTAAGGAATTATTGGACTGCCTGAAAGCCATGATCAAAGACAGAACCTAGACACCATATTTCAAGAAATTATTTTTAAGAAACTGCCCAGTATCCTAGAACCAGAGAGTAAAATAAAAATTGAAAGAATATACCAATTGCTTTCTGAAAGAGATTTCAAAATAAAAAATCCCAGAAATACTATTGCCAAACTCCAGAGCTCCCAGGTCAAGGACAGAATATTGAAAGCATTTAGAAAGAAACCATTCAAATACTACAGAAATAAAGTCAAGATACACAACATTTAGCAGATGCTATATTAAAGGAGCAGAGGGCTTGCAATATGACAATCCAGAAAGCAAAGGAGCTTGGATCATTACTTGAGTAAAATCTTTCGAGGGAAAAAAAATGGATAGAGGACTTTCAATGATGAAAAGATGAAAAGATCAGAACTGAATACAAAATTTGACATTAATTTTGATTACAAGAAATTAAAAGCTTTTGCACAAACAAAACTAATGCAGCCAAAATTAGAAGGAAAGATGTAAATGGGGAAAAATTTACAGCAGGTTTCTCTGACAAAAACCTGAATTCTCCAATACATAGGGAACTAAGCCAAATTTATAAAAATAAGAGCCATTCCCCAGCTGATAGATGGCCAAAGGATATAAACAGGCAGTTTTCAGAAGAAGAAATCAGAGATATCAAGAGTCATTTGAAAAAATACTCTAAATCACTACCGACTAGAGATATGAAAATAAAAACAATTCTGACATATCGCTTCATACCTATCAGATTGGCTAAAATAACAGAAAAGGAAAATGAAAAATTGTTAGAGTTGTGAACTAGTCGAACCATTCTGGAGAACAATTTGGAACTATATCTAAAAAGCTATAAAACATGCATAACCTTTTATACAGCAGTCCACTAGTAGGTCTGTATCCCAAAGAGATCAAGTGAAAAGGAAGAGGACCTATATGTACAAAAATGTTTATAGCAGCTCTTTTTGTGGTGGCAAAGTTTTGGAAATTGAAGAGATACCCAGCAATCAGGGAATGGCTGAAAAAGTTGTGATGGAATACTACTGTGCTATAAAAATGATGAGCAATATGGTCTCAGAAAAACCTGGATATACTTACATGAACTCACGCAGAATGAAGTGAGCAGAACCAAGAAAAAATTGTACAGAGTAACAGCAGTATTGTAAGGATGAAAGACTTAGCTATTCAAATCAATATAATGAGCCAAGAAATTTCCAAAGGACTCACAGAGAAAAATGATATCTATATCCAGAGAGAGAACTGATGAATTCTGATTGCAGATTGAGATATGCTTTTTTCAATTACTTTATTTTCTTGTCTTTTTCATTTTTTACAAAGTGGTTAAAATGGAAATGTTTTGCATGACTTCACGTATATAACAGATATCATACTGTTTGCTTTATCAATAGGTGGGCAGGGACGGGAAGGAGGGAGGGAATTGGTAAGTCAATATTTTTTAAAAAAAATGATTGTTAAATAAAGTATAATTATCTTTAAAAATTCAACTCAAAATGTTGAAGATAGGAAATTTGGCTAGATTGCCGTTTACCTGAAAATTTTTAGGAGTTTTATTGGAACACAAGACTAACATAAGTCAAAAGGCTATTTTAACAAAAAAAAATCAAATACAACCTCAGGGTGCATGACAAAAAAAAATATGTCCAATACTAGAAAGAAAATAGCACCTACCCCACCCTGGTTGGGCAGCTAGGTAGTATAGTGGATAGAACACTGGACTTGGCTGGAGTCAGGAAGACCTGAGCTCAGATCTAGCCTCAGCCACTTCCTAGCTATTTGACCCTGGGCAAGTCACTTAACTGTGCTTGCCTCAGTTCCTCATCTGTAAAATGAGCTGGAGAAGGAAATAGCAAACCACTCTAGGATCTCTGCCAAGAAAACCCTAAATGGGATCACAAAGGGTTGGATGCAACTGAAACAACTAAACAATCATTGCTGTGTTTAGATTGTAACTATAGTAGGTATTCATTTGTGTGCGCCACACAAATTGTTCATTGCTAAACTGGATATGATATGGTCCAAAGGTGAGTAACCTAGAGGGTAAAATGCCTTAATATAATTAGCATATGAAGACCCCTGAAAGAGCTAAGGGTAAGAGAAGAGACTTTGAGGAGATATAATCACTCTGCAAATATTTGGAAGATGCTGACATAGGACAGATTGATTATACTTGTTCTGCTTGGCTCTAGTGGGAAGAACTAGGAGCAGTGGACAGAAAGTGGGAAGAGGGATATGTATGTTTTATGTAAAGAAAAAATTCAGTAATTCGAGCTGTGCCACAGTGAAAATGCTTTAGGAAGTATTGGGTTCGTTCTCACGAAAGGTCTTCTAACCAAGATTAGATGACCACTTAATTATAAATGAGATTGTTGTTTAGTTTGGGTTTGAACTAGATGGATTAATGAAGTCTGTTTCAACTCTGGAGTATTATGATTATATGACTAACTTTTTGATGGCTATAACACACTGCTGAATCATATCGAGCTTACAATCCATATTGTCAAGCATCTGACAAACTGTTTAGAGAGACCTTCTCTATTGTATTTTGTAAAGCTGAACTTAAATGTAAAACTTTAAATATATCCCTTGCAAACATTTTCTTATTAGGTTTGGTCCAATGTTTTAACTTGTCAAAACATTTTGGAACTTGTTTCTATCATCCAACATATTTGTTATCATTCCCAACTTTGTTTTATCTGCAAATTTGATAACCAAGTTATCTATGCCTTAATCATATTGCTGGATCCTTGGATCATATAGCTGGATCCTCGACATATCCCTGGATCATCATGCTACCAGAGTCTTCTTTCCAAGGTGATATTGAACTATTGATAATTTGCTTTTAGAGCTGTTCATTCAATCAGTTTGGAATCCATCTATCTGCCTTTTAGCCACATATTTACATCTTGGTCACAAGGACAGCACAAGATTTCTAAAATCAATGTAAACTATACAGTATCACCTGACCTGCCAGTCTAGCAATGCTGTAAGATAAAAGAAATGATTAGTTAGTCTGGCATGACTGTGTTAAAACCATGTTGGTTCTTCGTAATCACCATTTCCTTCCATTGATGTTATAAGACCTCCCGTTAATAGAATCTAGAATCACAGAATTACATAGTTTAGAGATGGAAGGAACCCCAGAAGCAACCTAGTACTATCCATACCTGATAAAGAATCCTGGTATGTTGTGCTGAGTGTACCCTCTACTTGAAGACCTCGAGTGAGGGAACACCTTCCCTTTCCAAAGGCCTCTCATTCCACTTTTAGATAGCTCCTATTGTTAGTGAGGGCTTATTTATATGAAGCCTAAATTGTCTTCTTTGTAACGTCCACCCAATGATTCTAGTCTTGCCCTCTAGGGTGTGTGTATATATGTATATGTACATATATGTATATGTACATATACACATATATGTATATGTGTGTATATGTATGTATGTATATATGTATGAGATAAATTGGTATCTATTGATTCCTACCCCATCTCATATTTTGAATTTATTTATTGAACCCATATTTGAGTTTACATTTATCCTCTTTTAAATTTCATTTTATTAGATTCTCTACAAATTGCTCTCAAACATTTGGAAAAGATCTTTTTAGTTCCCTCATCTATACTGAATGTATTAGTTATCCCTCTCACTTTAGAGAGGAAAGAAATGGGGCTCCGGGAGTATGACTTTTAGCCATAGGCACATAGATACTGTTAGGAAGAATTTGACACAAGAATTCCTGACTCCAATCCAGTAACCTGTCCACTATTCTATGCAGTTTCGTATACCACACAATCTGGTTGGCCAAGATTACTCCTCCAGATTGTACCTCAACCTCTAGAGTGAAGTGAACAAATTCTGGTTTCCTGGTTAATGGTAGCAAGAAATGAAACCCATTATAAACTCATCTTTCATCATTATTGCTTTAGTATAGTTACCAGTCAAAGAGAACTAAGAGGAGCTCGTTTTAGCAATCAGAAGGCAGCATCAGTAGGCTACTTCTCTCAGGCCTACCATAGCTCCCCAGATGGCATCATATGGTTATTGACTTGATCAGTCCTTGAAACTATTTTGAAAAGACCACCTTCATAATATTTTTTTCACTGTTTCCTGTAACCACAGATTATCGGTCTTCAAATATTAGTGAACCCATGGTGTTCTGCTGAGCTCTCAATTTCTGCATGATCTCCAGACGAAAATCATTCTGAATATCTGCATGAGTCTTGAGTATACAGATGTTGGGAGTGCCTGCCAGCTGTAATAGCTGTTTGGCCTCTGTATTATCTGCAGAAAGTCACAAGATGGTTTGCTTCTTTTTGCATAAGCTTGAGATTTTTTTTTCCCCACAAATGAATAGGTCCCAGACAGCTATGCATGAATACCAAAGTTGAGTTTTTTGCAGATACAGAGACATTTTTCCAAATAGATTTCTTTACATCTTCAACTGCGGCTGTGTTTTATTTTATTTTTGCCACTCAAGTACCCACAAAAGAGACAACGCCATACTTAAGAGTCAGGATAACCTGACGGACAGCCAGGTCATACAGTAGATAGAGCACCAGGACTGAAGCCCGGAAGACCTGAGTTCAAATATGGAATCAGACACTTATTAACTACATGTGACACTGGGCAAGTTGATTAATCTCTGTTTACCTCAGTTTCTTCATCTGTAAAGTGGGGAGAGTAATAGCACTTGCCATGCAGGGTTGTTGTGAGGATCAAATTAGATAAAAATTGTGATGCTTAGCACAGCACCTGGTACATAGTAAGTGCTATAAAAATGTTAGCTATTATTAATGTTATCTTGACTGTAAATACTGCCTCTGACACTAGTTGTGTGACCCTGGGTAAGTCACCTACCCCCACAGACTCGGTTTCCTCATATGCAAAAAAAAAGGATTTGAATAAGGTCTTTTCTAGTTCTTAATCTATAATCCCATGAATCTCCAAAAACTTTGACAATATACAAATTGAATGAACAGCTGACTACCATGCTTTCACTTTGCCAACTCACAGATACCATAGTGCTGCTGGATAGAGAGTTTCGAATCTTTCTTTTGTAGGATGTAAACATTAGACTCACTCGTAACTACATCCCTGGTGGTCAAACAGATTTATCTGCCTCAATAGTTCTTTCTATAACAAATCTGGGACAATATTCCTGCTTTCTGAAATATGGCTGAGCCTTATAACTAAGAAAAACTACAAATCAGAATCGCCTTCTGACCCAACCCATAAATCTGTAGAACATTTAACCAGGATGTGTAATTCACTAGCTTGTGTTCTGACTGCCCAATTCTTCAATTCAGTCAGATTAATTTCACTTTGGCTAAGAAGATTCTTTTTTCTGTCTTTCTTATCTGGTTCCAGCTAACCTCTACCAGAGTACCATAGAAGCATGATAAATGCTATAACATTTTTTATCAACAATTATTTTGGTCATTTATTACTCTTATTGTTATTATCAAGCCTGGCTCTCCCAACATCATAAAAATTGTATAATGGTAGTCTTGTATCAAAAGATATGTAAAAGGGTTGCAACAAAGCATAAATTGGTTCTATATACCTCATCATCCACCATCAGAGGCCATGACTTCCTTAAACAGCACTTTGGTTGTTGCTCAAAATTGTGTCTGACTCTTCATGACCCCATTTAGGGCTTTCTTGGTAGAAATACTGGAGTGGTTTGCCATTTCCCTCTCCAGCTCATTTTATAGATGGAGAAAAGGAGGCAAACATGATTAAGTGACTTGCCCAGGATGACACAGCTACTAAGTATCTGAGGCCAGATTTGAATTTAGGAAGATGAGTCATCCTGACTCCAGTTCTGTCACTTTATCTACTGTGTCATCTAGCTGTCCTCATCACTACTTGATATTGTAAAGACCAGGCTTTGTTCTCTCTATCACTTACCCCAGGAACAAAATGACTTCTAATAAATTGTGGGCTCAGAACTTGTACTTAGCTGCTTGAGAGCAAGTAATAAGATTCAGTCTGTCATGTAGCCTAAGCTAAGCTTGGATAAGAACTGGACCTTTAATCACAATAAGCAGCAAAACAAAACCATTTGTCCCTTGCAACAGTACTTTCTGCTTGAGACAAAAGTATAGCAGTATTTACCCAAGGTTTATAGGAGAAAATGGAGGGGGGGAAAGGATTAGGTGGAATAGTACTTCAGAAAATATCTTTTTACCACATATTTGAAGAGATGACTTTACTGTTTATTATATTTATATGTGTATTATAATTTACATGGGGGAAAGGGACCAGGGAAGAAAAACCACAAACATGTTTGAAACAAGCAACTGAAAGATATTCTTAGTTTGGAATGGGTGGCAAGACACTTCCTTGAGGAATGAGACAGACTCTGGATACTCCTTGGCTAGTACTGAAGAACAGATTCTCAGGTGAGAGGAAAGGGAAAGAGGGTAGCTTTCTAGGTTAACTACTTATTTTTGATATTTGGTATTATCATCAGTTATCTTTTCTGTTATGGTAATTAGGATGGGACTTTTTTGCTGTTCTTCTCTTTTGGAATGCTAAGGCCATCAAGTCCCTTTAATGGGTCTTGCCTTTGTTTCAATTGGGAATCTTTGATTGAATCAGAAGTCTTTGATGACCTGTTTACATGAAGGGAAGGCCTAGATTAGCCCTCTGACCCTGAGCAAGCATTTAAGTCACAAGAAGGCCCAAGTCCATGGGTTCGAGTCCCATGGTTGTGATGCCTTTTGACCCTGAAGAAGTGTATATAAACTCAGAGGTTAGCGTTTTCCTTTGGGGGGCACACTCATTGAAAGTGTTATTGACGAGACTCTGGGTAGTCGTTGAAAGCCCCACCTCCAGCTTTGAAAACCCAGATATTGGTGCTTCTCTTTTTGGTAACTATGTATATGATGTCTTGATTAGAAAAATCCTGTCTGTTGATCTGTTTGTGGTTTCTGTTGGTATTTGCTCAGAAGTTCAAGGTGCTGGCTTTTCCCCATGAACTAAGTGAATGATATGTGTATGTTTAATTAAAGTAACATTATTAACCCCTAAAGCTGCTTTCCTTAGAAAAGCAGATCAAAGAACCTGTGCTAGCCACCCTCCTGTGTGCTGGTCTTCTTGTTGGTCTTTCACCCCCACAACGGCTGCTAGCAACATTGTTGTTACCTCTTCATAACTAGCATTTAAAAAGTCTGATTTCTGGGAGTGGAAATTAGAGAGGCAGCCTGTCCTCAAAGCCAGGAATACATGGTCTCAAGTGTTTTTTTTTTGTTTTTGTTTTTCTTTTTTTGTCAGTTACTAGCTGTATGAGTCTGGGCAAGTTACCTAAACTCTCAAAGGGTTTAACTCTTAACACTTAAATTCTCTAAAAATTATAAAATGCAAAAAGTACCAATTTGCAAAGGCAGAGGGAGTTTATTCATCCAGGGGGTTCCCTGTAACCAATGAAATCACAGGTCCAGTTCTTATGACTATAGTTACTGGATTCTTCACGTGTGGCATCCAAAAAGTCTGATTACTGGGGGGAAAATTTCCTTGAGTCTTGCTCCTGTTTGGCTCTGGGTCTTCAAGCCACTTGTCCTATGTCATAGGGAAGGTATCAGAGAGGGAAAAGTTTGGGGCTTCCCAGGCTTCTCTAGTTGGGCCTTCATGGAATCTATTAGATCATGAAGTTAAATGACTTGCCCAGTGTCACATAGTCAATATGTGTCAGAGGTAAGATTTTAACCCAAGTCTTCCTGACTCGGAAACCAGCGCTCTAAACTTATAATGATGCCATATTATGTGGTGATTTGTAGCATTACCATTTACATCTTTATCAGTTATTGGTAATTTGTAAAAAACAATATATAAATGGTAATGCTACAAATCAATATATCATGTAATATTACATATACCACATATAATTATATATCAGTACACATCAGTATATTATACATTATACAATATACTACCAACATACAAATAAATGATTATACTATCAATGTATACTATATTATGTTAATTATATTATACAGGGTAGTCCAAAAGTCTTAGTGCAGCTTTAAGCTTTAATAAGTTAAAACTGAACTAAGGCTTTTTTGATACCCTGTATCGTATCATAATATACTACGCTGGATTACATTTCATTAGACTGCATTACTCTAAAGTAGACTACACTGTACTATACAGTTATCCCTTCTACATTGGAGGGGGTTAAGGCTGTGGTGCCCCTTCAATCTGGAAAATCCCCATAAAATTCGTTGGCTCTCTCTTTGCACCAGAGAAGTCTGAATTATTATGATATTAAAAGATAAAATATGTTGATATTATACAATACTACATATGCATGTATATATATATGAAACTAATAAATATATCAATATTTTAGTATATTAGCTTTATCATATGTAATATATTCCATAACTTCTCATAAAATGTAAGACACCAATACAGTATGACATATGATAATAAAATATAAATATATTACATGGAATAAGAGGACATTTCACATAATAGACTATAATATAATTAATTAAAAATAAGGCATCATATTACCATTAATCAATCATATTAATATATTTGTTTATATTATTATCATTATATACATATAATAAATCCACGTAATAATACTATAAATTAATACATTAATATGGCAATCTGTGAACATGTATTACAATTGTTTGTATAGTAATAGGCTCCTTTATTTTTGTTTCAGTGATTCCTAAGCCAAGAAGGTTCATAATGGGTTCATAAAAGAGATATTTTTTGTGAGGGTGTATTTGGCAAGCTTACGGTATGATTGAGATGTCTGAGTTTCTTGGAAGCTGTACCTGAATCATGCATCACTGACTATTGAAGAAGCCTATTGATAGGAAGGCTTCTGACATGAGCAAAGGGGCTGGAGCGCTGGGGCTGCCTCCCTGCAGTTCTTGGTGTGGGGTTCTCAGACTTTAACTCAGCCTTTATGCAAATGTTGCTTCTGGAAGAACATAAACTTCAGTGGCCTCAAAGAATCCCAAGAGCAATTCTGAAATTCTCTTTTGAGAATCGGGTCAGCGGCACTGATCTTTCAAGTTGCTTGACACCAAGTTGACTCATCTTACTAGATGTGATTTTTGCCTTTTTTTAATCATTAAGAGTAAATAAACTTGCCATTTTAGATCCAGATAGTCATTTGACTTAAGTGACTCTACTCTGAGTGTGGCCAATAAACCTATGCATTAATACTGTTCCTAGGAATCTGGTGGGGTTTCAATAAATCCAGGGCCAAAGACAACTCAGGAGAGCTGCTTCCTCATAACCAAAGCCATCCTGTCCCTATTTAAAGACATCTGAGAATTAAAAACAGCAACATCCAATTTACATAATTTCTGGACAGCAACCAACCATTCCAGTAAGTGTAATCTGAAGACTGAGAAGGAAGTGAGTCATACCTAGGGAAAGCCCCACTGCGCAATTCCTCCTCAAATCAAATTCAAGTTTAAATCTAAAGACTCAAATCTCTATTAAGGCTCCTTGGGGCCAGGCACAGTGAAGAATTTTTCTGAAGTCCTCTTACACTGCTCTCTTAGTTTCAGTTACTCATTCATTCAAAAAAACCCACTTAAACACTTATTACTCCTCAGCTACTCTGTGACAAAGTCAGAAATGAAAGTCTCTGCCACTTATGGAGGACGCATTTGTGGGGTAGGGTGGTGAAGGATACGCACAAAGTACACACAGCTAAATGTAGATATACAGATATAGATACATACAAACAAACAAATAATTTTTCATAGGATGGAGGAGACACTAAAACTAGTGGGATCAGGGAAGGCCTTTGTAGGAAATATTGTCATTGTTTAAGTTGTTATCCTGGCTTTGTTCCTTTCACTCTGTATTACTTAATACAACTCTTGCTAGGTTTCTCTGGTTTTCCATTGCCTTTGTCATTTCTTATAGCACAACAGTATTTCATCATATTTACATACCATGATTTGTTCATCCATTCCTCAGTTTATAGGCATCTCTTCAGATTCCCATTCTTTGCCACTTCAGAGAGCTATAAATATTTTTGTACATCATTAGAGTTTGTTTTGCTTAGGACTGATTGCTACTTAAATCTATCCTTCCTCCTCTTTCTAAATCCCCCTTCCCTCTTCTCTCTTTTCCTTCATTTTTCCATGTTGAGTGAAATGTATTTCTCTACCCAATGTTTGTGTGTGTGTGTGTGTGTATGTGTGTGTGTGTTTCCTTCCTTTAACAAGTTTAGATGAGAATAAAGTTCAATTGTCACAGTGATAAAACTGTAGGCTCCCCTTGGGTCTGTAATTCCTACCTTGGTAATTCCTCTGTATGCTAAGTTACATGTTAGTACTGAGATAATCCTCTGCTCCTGGCATCCAAACCATCCCTCTTCTGTTTGGTTCTGGGGAACTCCACCTCTGGGAGACTGTCCTTTCTCAGTCCACCCTGAATTTGATCCATAACTGGATGGTGGGTGACAAAGTGGATAGATGGCACCTGTCTCTATCACAGGGTACTGGTGTGAGTTTCCTCTTGCCTTCCTTTATAGCCTCTTCCATGGAGTGCTGAAGTGCTTCAAGATTGGCATGCTCCTGGACCAATCCTGTCCCCAGTGTCCTTTGACCTGTCTTATCTCCCTATGCCTACCTGTGCTGGACAAATGGCTCACAGTGACTTTTTCTTGATCTCCTCATATGGATTTGGTCTGGTGCATTCTCTAGGTTTGTTTGGAGGAGTTTTATGTAGGGTAGTTTTACTCTATTGCTTCCAGCTACTCTGCCCTGCTCCAACAAAAAAGGAAAACTATCTCTATGTTAATGACATCATCCGATTGAATATGAGTGGCCTTAAGTAATTCTTTTTGCTTACTTATTGTCAGAAGGAGTAACTCAAGATAATGCTGAACTGATAAAGTAATGATTTTAATGTCTTTTGGGTTGATTAGATCATAGAATAAGATCATAATTTAATATCAGAAATAACAGGATTATATATCTAGAACTAGAAGTGATCTGAGAAGCCATCTAGTCTAACCTCATTTAAGTGTGAAATGAGGAAACTAAGGCCCAAGAAGGTAAATTACTTGACTGAGACCATATGGGTAGAGACTGAGTAGGCATTTAAATTCAGGTCCCATGACTCCAAATTGAGTGCTCTTTGAAACATAGTATGCTGCAAGATTAGGTTCCTAAATCAAAATGCGTAAGTTCAGAAACTACAGGAGTATCACAGTAAACAATACATTGCTAACACTCATTTTCTGTCTGAGGCTTTTCAAATTAAATTTCTTTGACCAGAAGAAAAGCCCAGAATCATATAACCATATTGATTTTTGTGTTCAACAACATATACATCCAAATTCTATTAATTACCCAACTGATACCTTTCGGGGTTAGCTATTTCTCTGCTATCATGAGTCTCCTATAACTTAATTTCCTTGTTACATTTCCTGTTCCTGAGTGGACTTGATTTTCCCTTTCTCCTCATCCAATTTTATCCACACCAGAACCATCCTTCGTATCCATCAATTATTTGGCATCCATATCCACTAATAATATTAGTAATAGCATTTAGTTAGAGTTTTAAGGTTTGCAAAATCTTTTACATATGTAATCTCATTTGATTATCCCAATGGCCCAGTGAGAGAGGTGCTATAATGATTCCATTTTACAGATGAAAAAAAAAACTGAGGCTAAGAAAGGTTAAGTCACTTGCCCAGGGTAACATTGCTAATACGTATCTTAGGCAGGATTTGAATTTAGGTCTAAACAATCAAGTCCCAAGCTCTAACCACAGTTCCACCTAACTGCCTTAATAAAACTAAAATTGTAATGTAGTAGGCATTCTCTGGGCTCAGTATCTAGAGCAAGGCCAACTATACCTCTCCTCTCAGGGCTCTTTGAGGTATCCTTGATGGTTTTATGTGTCTCCTTTCTGATGTTATCAGCTAAAGCTCCCATTCTTGTGGACTCCCTCACTCATAACCACTAGTGATTTAGTAGCCTATTTACATTTGACCAATTAACATCAATTAGCTTTTACAAAAGAATACTTGTTTTCAAGATAAGAACAAATGTATAAACATTTCCTCCAATACCACCAGAGTTCAGTCTCCTCTACGCCACCCAGTGGAGAGAGTAGGCTCAGACTTAATCCTATTTATATATAGAGTTGGTCCCACTCAATTCACTTCTAAATATAGCACCCTTCTAGATGAGTTCTTGTCTTTGCTACTGCCTGGCTTGGGTCCTGAAAGTCACTCTATAGTGTGATGATAGACTGGCAGCAAACCCAGAACTATCTGACTCCTGAGTCTCAAGTGACTTAATCTACTGACCTTTCAAAGCTCACAATCTCTGATCTCCATCTCCAGTCTTCTTCACAAAAACAAAACAAAACAAAACAAAGAAAAAACCCCACAAAGAAGCAAAAACAAAACAAAACAAGAAACCAAGGTAACGAACTAAGACCCCACTCACTGGTGATATGTCAGCCTCAGCTGGTGGAGACCCAAGGTCTCTTCCCTTATAACACTATCCCTCTTTTCTCACCAAAATACAAACCGCAGGAAGTTTCTCTATGACATTTCCATTTCATGTCACCATGACTTTCCTGGAGATAGACTCCCCAGCCTCTTCCACATGGGGAATTGCATAAGAGACATTCTTTTCCTATTTATAAGGCCAGGGCCCTTCCATCAATCTTTTCTCCCTCCATCTCTTTATAGTTACATATTTGTTAGACATTCAAGTATATTTACACATCTCTACCCAACATTCTAATTAATAATAGTCCTCGCCCCACTGCCAACCAGTTGCTAGCACCTTTGCCCGAAAGATTACCTCATATCTGTTTTGTATATGCCTATATAGGTTGTCTCCTCTGTTGGAACAAAGGCTCCTTGAAAGGCAGTTTTCCTTTCTCCTTTCAGGGAGCCTACAGTATCTAGTACACAGTTGGTGCTTAATAAATGTTTTTTGATACTTGAGTGACTTAGGGAAATGGGAAGGGAATAAGAATTCATGTAGTGCTTACTATGTGCCAGGCACTGTGCTGAACATAATATGTTAAGTTTCAGATAGCCTCATTTAACAAGTTAATTCATTGAATTATTTAGGGACTCATTTTGGGGTTAACTAATCTTGTAAGAACTATCAGTACTTGCCTTTCAAAACTAGATCATCAATAGAAACCAAACAAAATCAGCTGTTGGCAGAGTGTTCACATTAAAATTGTCTCTTCTATGTTGCGTGGTGCAGAACACTGAGGCCCTGATGTAGTGATTTAGCACTTGTAAAAGTACATAAAGAGAGAAAAAAAAATTCTTGTCTCTACTTGTAGCAAATCATGCTGCTTCTATCTGTACTAAGTGTGTTGGTGTTCTGGCTGGGTGAAATTGAAAATTTAAGTCTTTTACTTCTATCCATAATAGAATGGCAGTTCCCCTTACCCACAATCTGGCATTTAAAGTACCTAAACTTAATAGAGAATATCTACATTGAAGGTACCTGTTATAAAAAAGATGCATAAATTGATTTGAAATCTAGCAACTTCCGAAACACCACTTGAGATACCTGATATCTTGATTCACTAATTTTTATTCCTACTAAGGAAAATTATCAGAAAGCAAAGAGATCATATTTCAGTACCTTATAAAAATGCTTTCACTTAGTCACATTTTAGTGTTAAACTCTCTGAATTTATGTGAAGTTGCTTCAAATATTATTTTCATTTGAAAGGATCAATTGCTGTGTTCATTTTTTTCAAGAAAAAAGTTTGTTTTGTGCATGGATTCAGAAGATCTCTTTTGTAAAAAATGAATAGTATCTCTTTTTTTGCCTTAGATGTTGAGAAACTCTAAGCTACATTCAGTGCCCAACTATAGCAACCGGCTTACCTCAGGTGCCCAGTAGTAGCTATTCCCTTTTGGTCTTGTGGTTCAGTCATGTCTAACACTTTTGGGGTTTTCTTGGCAAAAATACTAGAGTGGTTTGCCAGCTTCTTCTCTAGCTCATTTTACAGTTGAGAAAACTGAAGCAAAAAGGATTAAGTGACTTGGCCAGGTCATACATCTACTAAGTGTCTTGGGCTGGATTTGAACTCAAGAAGATGAGTATTCCTGGCTGCAGGGCCAGTTCTGTACTCACTGTTCCATCTAGCTGACCCTAGATGGTCTTAGGTTTTTATTTTTAATGTTCATATTTCACTTAATATTCAACATGGGAGGCATGTCAAATCCTTTTGGAAAATGGTAGAGCAGAATTACCAAATGAATGAATAAATAAATAAATTTTCATAATAAAAATGAACACATTGCTACAATAACAAAAATGAATGCCATACCTATATACCATATTTCCCCATGCATAAGACGCACCTTAATTTTGGAGCCTGAAATTTGAAAAAAAATGTATTACATAAAGTTATTGAACTCAAGTTTTATTCATCTGCTCATAGCTTTCAGGCATCTTTTGTGCAAGTCTGGTGCATGTATGCATGCTTAGTCCATTCCATTTCAAGAACCTGAAGCACCAATTGTGTCTTCCTTTGAAATCAGAAACTTCTTTTTCATCAGCAATTCTTGCCTCATGCTGAGCCATCTTTGTGGACACAAGAATTCCAATTGCCCTTTGCTCTTCAACCCATATCTTCAATTCCCTCTCTAAATCAGGCCATTTTACTGACTTGACTCTCATGGCCTTCTGCTGTGGTGTTTTCTGTAGGGTTTCTTCTTCCCGTAGCCAGTCTCGGATTGTTTTCTCAGTTGGAGGAGAACCAAATTTACGTTCAACAGCACGATTTCCATTCACTTTTGCAAACTGGATCACTTTTAACTTCAATTCAGCACTGTACACAAATCATTTCTGGGCAGAATGTGGCAAAACGTAACCTAATATACCGGTAACAAATGCGAAACAATGAGCGCAAAGACAACAAGACCAAAAAAGCAGGAAATGCAAGTAAAAAAAAAATCTACAACCACTGTATAAGACTCACCCAATTTTTAGACTCCAAATTTTTTGAAAAAGGATGCATCTTATACATGGGGAAATACGGTAACTTTTAATAATAATCATGATATAAAAAATTCCCAGACCTAGGAATTTTTTTCCAGTGCTGGGAGAAAGTCCTAAACATCAAAGTGACATGAGCTAATAATTGCTATTTTTTAATTGTTAAGTGAATCCTGGCATATGGAACATAGTGGATTAAGTCCTGAACCTGGATTCAGAAAGGTTTGGGTTCAAATCTCACCTTTGAATCTTACAAGCTGTGTGGTCCTGGATAAACCACTTAGACTCTATTTGTTTATGGCAATTGCATAGGATTTATCTACTTAGTCATAGACAAGTTAAAAGAGTTATCACACCAGAATATCCCTGTGCTGATAAAACCATAGATCCTTACTGCTTATTCACAAATGTTACAATGGAGAAAACTGGTAAGGGCTGCTCTCATCAGGGCTCTTGATTCAGGTCAGTTTGTTTAGAATTGATACTGGTACTCCTAACTGTGAATTTTGTATTTGTTCCAGTCTGAGAAAGCTAGGCAATCCTCAATTACATTAGGGAAACTAAGATTGAGGGACATAGCCTTTGAAGAATGATAATTATGTGCTACTTATGTTAGTTCTTATCAAATATGTAAACATATTTCATAAGTATATTATATATGTAATATATACATGTATTTAAAAGAAATCTGCAGTTCCATTTAAATACATATATGTACATATATATCTCTATCTGCTACTGACAATCTACAACTCATACACACCATCTGCCTATTTCTTAACATATTGGGTGTCAGAAAAGAATGTGAAAAAAAGACATGACAAAGAAAATAAAAATGTAAACTCCTAGCAAACACATTAAAATAATGTATGCATAGCAAAACAACATATACCCCACAGGAAAAAAAAAACAACTATCTGGAACACATATGGAATAAAAAATAAGCTGTTAGCTTAGATAGATTTATTAGATCTACATTTTATTCCTCAAATATTATTATCAAAGCTTGCTAAGAATGATTAATATGGATGACATAAAAATCATGTGTCTTTATATAAAGAAACAGATTGTGAACATAATGTTTGAATTACTTCCAAAGTGTAAATTTGAAATGTTATTTCAGGCAAAAACAAAAAAAAAATGTTTTAAATGATGCCAAAATGCTAGTAGTGAATCAACAGTGGTTCAGGCTAAACTTATGATGATTAAAAAACAAAACGAAAAAAAACTTGTTAATATTTTATTTCTAAGTGAATCTTTATAATAGTTCATTATGAGAATTGGCTAATAAGCATCAGCAAAGTAAAAACTGAATTTAAAAAAAAATGTAACAAAGAGCATAAGGATCATAGTCATAGAGTTAGCAGAACATTAGAGAATAGCCAAATGGCTTCCATTTAGTGGTAAATGAACCCACTGGTGGTTCAAAATGATAGTTTGAGGTGTTCAGGATAAAAATTCTTAATAGTACAACAATCAGTAAACATTAGCCCAATTTTGTTACAAATACATTTTTCTTTTGTGATGAGCATGTGCATGTCTGAAGCATTAAAAGCTTGGTGTTTGTGTGGTGATTTAAAACCATTATTATTATGCACACAAGTTTATATATGAATAAAAAATTTTCCAAATTGTAACTTATGTAATTGAAATATTATTTAGACAGATTTGGGGTATAGCCAAGACACTGGCGCAGAGAAACCACTCAACTGAGCATTCTCAAAATTTCCATACAAACAATTTAAAATAACTCTTCAAATCATATCCTGGAGTGATAGAGCCAACAAAGTCAGAGACATTCTTTTAGCTGAAGATAACTTAAAAAGTTGGAAAGAGGCAGAAGCTGACCTAAAACCCATGTGGATGAAACACCTATAGTGGGACCAGGAGATAGTGACAACAGCAACAGCAGCTTTGGGAGCACCCAAGTCAAAGATGGTAAGGGGACCAAGGCAAGTGATTAGAAAGACAGTACAGGACACCCTTGTGCTAGCACTGGATGCAGGACTAGATGCTATTTTGCACTGTTCCTACTTCTGGGTCATAGTTCAAGCTCTGAGAGAAGCAGAAACTCTGAGCAGCAGAATGGCTTTTGGTGGCAAGGAATCAGAGACCCTGAGGAACAGTATCACTTATAGTCCCAAAGAGTAAGGGCCTTGAGAAGCAGTATCAATTGCAATTTCAAGGGACCAAAGGCCTTTCCTGGATAAGGACCAGAATGAAGATCAGGAAATCGTTTCCCCAGATCACACCACCTTGGAAGTACCAAAAACTTTAAAATACCCAGAGCTAGCTCTGAAAACAGCATTGTGGAAAAGTCTGAGGCTTGAGAGAATACCACTATTCCTCCATGCCAGGGAGAAAGAACAACTTCAACATAAAGTACAAAATCAAGAAATTGTGTGGGAAAATGAGCAAACAATAAAAAATGAACCTGACCATAAAAAAGTGACAAGAAAGATCAAGACACAAACTTACAAGACAACGAAGTAAAAACAGCTATAAGCAAAGTCTCGAAGAGAAAACCAAATTTGACACAAGCCCAACAAGATTGAAAGATCTGAAAAAAAAAAAGATTCAAAATCAAGTAAAAGAGGTAGAGGAAAAATCGGGGAAAGAAATTAAAGCAAATGAAGAAAATTATGAAAAGATAATTAACAGCCTACTAAAAGAGCCAAAAATTACTGAAAAATAACATCTACAAAACAAAATTGACAAAATAGAAAAAAAGAGGAATAAAAATTTACTGATGAACAGAACTTCTTAAAAAAGAGAATTTATGTAATGGAGAAAGAGGTACAAAAGCTCACTGGAAAAAAAAAGCTTCTTAGAATTGGGCAAGTGAAAACTAATGACTCCATAAGCAACAAAAATAATTTAAAAAGTCAAAAGCATGAAAACAGGAAGAAAATATAAAATATCTCATTAGAAAAACAACTGCCCTGGAAAATAGATTGAGGAGAAATGATTTATTATTAGACCGCTTGAAAGTCATGATCATAAAAAGAGCCTAGAAATCTTATTTCAAGAAATTAAGAAGAAAAACTGCCCTGATATTCTAGAACCAGAGGGTAAAATAGAAATTAAAACAATTCAGCAATTACCACCTGAAAAGGATCCCAAATGAAAACTCTCAGGAATATTACAGCCATGTTCCAGAGCTCCCAGTTTGAAGAAAAAATACTTTAAACAGCCAGAAAGAAAACATTCAAATGCTATGGAGCTACAGTAAGAATCCCACAAGAATTAGCAGCTACCAGCTTAAAAGATAAGAGGGCTTGGAATATGACATTCTGGAAGGCATAAGAGCTAGGATTAAAACCAAGAGTAACCTCCCCAGCAAAACTGAGTATAAACCTTTGGGAAAAATGGACATTTGATGAAATAGAAGACTTTCAAGCATTCCTGATGAAAAGACTAGAGCTAAATAGAAAATCTGACTTTCAAATATAAAACTCAATGGGAGCATAAAAAGTTAAACATGAAAGAGAAATCATGAGAGATTCAATAAAGCCAAACTATTAACATTCCAAAATGGGAAAATGACACTTGTAACTCTGAAAAACTTTATCATTAGGGCAGTTGTATTGGTAAGCAAAATGGGCTCTTAGCACTTAGTTCAACCAAGTCCCCTTGAAGAGTTTGGCCTTTGTTTCCTTGATTAGATTTGGGTGTCCTTGGTGCCCCCTTGGAGGGCCTATTTACACATGAGTTCGAGTGACATGCCTGGGACATCAGAGGCTTTTAGACCACATGGGTTCAAGTCACCTCTTTGTGACGATTCTAGGTCACCTGGGTGAGTCGCATGTGTGACTCACCCTTGACCCTGAAAAAGATATAAAAGCAGGGGTTGGATTTCTCTTTTTTGATGCTCTCACCACAGTAGTGGTAGCGTGAGTGACTGTGGGCCAGCCCTCATTATGAGCTCCCAGGCTGAACCTAGATGTTGGTAACTATGAATCTGTATTGGGTCTGTCTGTTGATGTTTGTAATTTGTTTGGGGCTCTCACTCGAGGTGGTGCTGATGTGGAGACTCCAGGCAGCTGTAGTTAAGAGCCCTCCAGCTTGTAAACTGGATGCTGAGACTTTGTTAAACTCTGGTAACTATGTATTGAGATTTGAATCAGACAAGGTCTGTCTGTCAATGTTTGTACTTTGTTTATATTTTGCTCTGAAGTTCAGGGTGCTGGTTTTTTTCCCCTGAACTAAGTGAATGATTTTTGTATGCTGAATTAAAATAAGCTTGTCAACCCCTTAACATTGCTTTCCTTACTAAAGCAAATCCAAAAGAACCTGTGCTTTTGTAGTATGCCGGTAGCATTCTTCTTGTTGGGCTTGTGTTAGTCTTTTACCCCCACAACAGCTGCTACCTGGATTGTTGAAACAGCAGTTAGAAAGAGTATTCACAGAAAGAGTAAGAACTTCATTATTAGGGGAGTTACCTAGAGTATAAATAGAAAGGGCATGAGCGTGAATTGACTATGATTGGACGATTTAAAAAAAAATTAAGGTGTGAGAAAGAGGGATGCAATGGGAAGAAGGGGAAGAGAAAAGAGAAAGAGAAAATTATCATGAATAAAAGAGGTTTTCAATGAGATCTTTTACAACAGAGGAGAAAATAATAAAGGCTGAGCAGTGCTTGAACCTTACATCTAAATTGGTTCAAAGAGGTAAAATGTGATTGGTTGCCTGTTGTCCTCCATTTTAAAAATTTTATCATTTTTATTTAATATTTTAGTTTTCAACATTGATTTCCACAAGATTTTGAGTTACAAATATTTTCCCCATCTATACCCTCCCCCCATTCCAAGATGGTATATATTCTGGTTGCCACATTTCCCAGTCAGCCCTCCCTTCTTTCACCCCACTGGCCCCCATTCCCTTTCCCCTTACTTTCTTGTAGGGCAGGATAGATTTCTATACCCCATTCCCTATATATCTTGTTTCCAAGTTGTATGCAAAAAAGACCCAACTTTTTTTTAAGCATCTGCTTTTAAAACTTTGAGTTCCAAATTCTCTCCCTTCTTCCCTTCCCACCCACCCTCCCTAGGAAGGCAAGCAATTCAACATAGGTCACAGATATGTCATTATGTAAAACACTTCCACAATGCTCATGTTGTGAAAGGCTAACTATATTTCCCTCAATCATATCCTGTCCCCCTTTATTCTATTTTCTTCCTTGACTCTGTCCCCTGTCCCTTTTCAAAAGTGTTTGCTTTTGATTACCTCCTGTTCCTCTCTTCCCTCCCTTCTATTATCCCCCCTTTTTTATCCCCTTCCCTTTAATTTCCTGTGGACTAAGACATCCAATTGAGTGTGTATGTAATTCCCTCTTTAAGTTGAATCCCATGAGAGTAAGATTTACTCATTCTCCCTCACCTGCCCCCTCTTCCCTTCCAACGGAATTACTTTTTCTTGCCACTTTTATGTGAGATAATTTACCCCATTCTATCTCTCCCTTTCTCCTTCTCTCAATATATTCTTCTCTCACCCATTAAATTTATTTCATTTTTTTTAGATATCATCCCTTCATATTCAATTCACCCTGTGCTCTCTGTCTATATATATGTATATTCCCTTCAACTACCCTAATACTGAGAAAGGTCTCATGAATTACAAACATCATCTTTCCATGTAGGAATGTAAAGGAAACAGTTAGGAAGTCCCTTATGATTTCTCTTTCCTGTTTACCTTTTCATGCTTCTCTTGATTCTTGTATTTGAAAGTCAGATTTTCTATTTAGCTCTAGCCTTTTCACTGAGAAAGCTGGAAAGTCCTCTATTTTATTG
>CM053623.1:128910858-128930946 GCA_028646595.1 Phalanger gymnotis | reverse complement strand
CTGGCTGCTTGCAGTATTTTCTCCTTGATCTGGGAACTCTGGAATTTGGTGACAATATTCCTAGGAGTTTTCTTTTTGGGATCTTTTTCAAGAGGCAACTGGTGGATTCTTTCAATTTCTACTTTACCTTCTGGTTCTAGAATATCAGGACAGTTTTCCTTGATAATTTCTTGAAAGATGATGTCTAGGCTGTTTTTTTTATCATGGCTTTCAGATAGTCCAATAATTTTTAAATTCTCTCTCCTGGATCTATTTTCCAGGTCAGTGGTTTTTCCAATGAGATATTTCACACTGTCTTCCATTTTTTCATTCCCTTGGTTCTGTTTTATAATATCTCGATTTCTCATAAAGTCACTAGCTTCCACTTGCTCCAATATAATTTCTAAGGTGGTATTTTCCTCCGTGGTCTTTTGGATCTCCTTTTCCATCTGGCTAATTCTGCCTTTCAAGGCATTCTTCTCCTCATTGACTTTTTGGAGCTCTTTTGCCATTTGAGTTAATCTATTTTTTAAGGTGTCATTTTCCTCAGTATTTGTTGGGTCTCCTTAAGCAAGTCATTGACTTGTTTTTCATGGTTTTCCTGCATCACTCTCATTTCTCTTCCCAGTTTTTCCTCTACTTCTCTTACTTGCTTTCCCAGATCCTTTTTGAGCTCTTCCATGGCCTGAGACCAGTTCATATTTTTCTTGGAGGCTTTTGATGTAGGCTCTTTGACTTTGTTGACTTCTTCTGGCTCTATGTTTTGATCTCTTTGTCACCAAAAAAGGAATCTAGAGTTTTAGTTTGAGTCTGAGTTTGTTTTCACTGCCTGTTTATGTTCACAACCAACTACTTGACTCTTGAGCTTTTTGTCAGGAAATGACTGCTTGTAGAGTAGAGAGTACTTTGTCCCAAGCTTTAGGGTCCAAGCACTGCTGTTTTCAGAGCTATTTCTACTCCATCATCACCCCAGGCTCTGTCACAGTAGCGCTCCTCCTTTCCCAAGAACCACCAACCAGGAGTGCAATAGAGATCCAAGCAGGGCACAGCAAGAGAATCTGCCTTTGTGCCCAAGAAGCACTCCTTGCACTTCTGCTGTGATCTGCTACTAGATTCCTCCCACCGTGTGAGCCACGGACTCAGGAAGCAGCTGATGCTGTAGCGCTGGAAGCAGCCTCGGGAGTTTCCTGCTGTTGCCACCACCACTGCTGCACCACCTCCGGTACCCCCAGGGCTGGTGATAGGACCGCTCTGAACTCAATTCTGCAGTTTCCCTCTAACCTGCTCTTTGGTGTTTGTGGGTTGAGAAGTCTGGTAACTACCATGGCTCACTGATTCATGGCCCCAAGGCCTGTTCTGGCTGGCTGACTCTGGGTCTGGTCTGTCCTGGTGCAGCACATACTGGGCTGCACTCTGCTCGCAGCACCGTGCGATAGACCCTTCCTGGCACAACCATCCAGCCTCTCCTGGGCTAGAGACCTGTTTCCCTCTGCTATTTCGTGGGTTCTGCAGCTCTAGAATTTGTTCGGAGCCATTTTTACAGGTGTTTAGAGGGATCTGTGGGAGAGCTTAAGCAAGTCTCTGCTTTCCAGCTGCCATCTTGTGTCCTTCATTTTTGAAAAGGATCAAAATGACATCACTATGTTGGGGTCAAAGTACAGTGTGCTCAGCTGTGCTCAGTGCGCTCAGACCAATATAAGCAGAAAAGGCTTTACCACAGGTGTTGCAACAATTCGGCTAGCAGCTGTTGTGGGGGATGTAAAATCAAAAACAACCAGCTCACAGAATGCTGCAAAAGCCCAGATTCTTTTAATCTGCTTTACTAGGGAAAACAACATGAAGGGGTTAACAAGCTTACTTTAATCCAGCATACAAATATTATTCACTTAGTTGAGTGGAAAAAGCCAGCACTCTGAACTTCAGAGCAAATACAAATACAATTCATAGTTGCTGACATCTAAGTTCAGTCCAGGAGCTCATAACAAGGGCTGGCCCAGAGTCACACACCACGGCTGTGGGTCAGAGCTCCAAAAAAGAGAAATCCAAACCCTGGTTTTATATCTTTTTCAGGGTCAAGAATGAGTCACACGTGCAACTCATCCACGTGACCACAAAGAGGCAACTTAAACCCATGTGGTCTAAAAGCCTCTAATGTCACAAACATGTTACTCAAACCCATGTAAACTAGGCTTTCCCTTGAGGCAAGGAGGTCATCAAGGACTCCTAACTTAATCAAGGAAATAAAGGCCAAACTCTTCAAGGGCACTTGGTTGAACTAAGTGCTGACAGGTCATTTTGATTGCCAACACAACAGGTCAGGTACAAATAGTCCATATGAACATTTGGAATGGAGATATCTCTAAATTTGTGCATCTCATATATGTTTTGAGTTATTGAAGTTTTGGTTTGCTCATAAAGCACAGCCCCTTCTTTGATGTGGGTACCGTGCTGTATGAACCTGTGCCGGTGTCTCCCATGTCTCACGATCTATTACAAAGTTCTTCAGAGAGATCTTCAGAGTGTCCTTGTATTGCTTCTTCTGACCTCCATGACCTTACCCTTTGTGAGTTCTCTGTTAAATAGTCTTTTAGGCAAATGAATATTTGGCATTTGAACAAGGTAGCCAGCCCCTTGGAGTTGTGCTCTTCTGCAATGGAGTTTTCTGCTGGTCATTTCAGCTTGTCTGAGGTACCTTATCATGCCCAGTGATCTTCAGAATCTTCCTAAGACAATTAAAATGTAAGTGGTTCAGTTTCCTGGCTGCCACTGTGTAGACTGTCCAGGTTTCACAGACATACAACAATAAGGTCAGCACAATGGCTCTGTAGACATTCAGTTTGGTAGGCAGTCTAATACCTCTTCTCTTCCACACTTTCCTTCAGAACGTCCCCAAAACTGAGTTAGCTCTGGCAATGTATGAGTCAACCTCATCATCTATGTGTACATCCTTTGAAAGTATACTGTGAAGGTAAATGAATTTATCCACAGCATTCAAAATTTCTCTATTTGCTGTAACTGATGGTTTTACGTATGGATGATATAGTTCTGGTTGTTGGAGAACCTCTGTTTTCTTGTTGTTAATTGTCAGGCCAAAATTAGCAAGAGCAGCAGAAAATTGATTCATACTTTGTTGCACCTCAGTTTCAGAGACTGCATTGAGTGCACAATCATCTGTCAACAAAAAGCATATACCAACTCTCCCTTGTCTTTAGTCTTCTATTGTAGCTTTTTCAAGTTAAATAATTTACCGTCAGTGACCTTGATGCAATTTTTATCCTTATTAAAGGCATCTGATAACATTGCTGAAAACATCATACTAAAAAGTATGGGAGCAAGCACTCAGGCCTGCTTTACTCCACTGTTAACTGGCAAAGTGTGAAAGCATTGTCCATTATCCAGAGCCCATGCAAGCACGCCTTCATGAAACTGACGTACAATAGTGATGAAATTCTCTGGGCAATCAAATTTTGCCATGATTTTTCCATAAGCCCTCAAAACTGACAGGATCAAAGGCTTTGGTAAGATCAATAGATGTTGTGCATAAACCTCTGCTCTGCTCTGGATATTTCTCCTGGAGTTGCTGGGCAGTATATAACACATTGATTGTGCCTTGGCCCTTTCTGAAGTCATACTGGCTCTCAGGTAAATGACTATCTTCCAGGTGAAGGATCAGCCTATTAAGGAGGACTCTGGCAAGAATCTTACCGGCAATGACTGAGAGACCCCTCACCCTGTGACTGTCATAGGACAAACTATTTCCTTTACCTTTATAGAGATGGCTAATGGAAACATCCTTAAACTCCTGGGGGATAACCTCTTCTTGCCATAAAACCCAGAAAATTTCAGGCGGCTTTTGTATGAGCAATGGACCACTCCTCACATATATCTTGTAAATTTCAGCTGGAACAGAATCAGCACCAGGTACTTTGCCACAGACAAGCTTAATTGCATTTAAAACCTCTTCTTTGGTGGGAAATTTGCTTAGAGAAGGCTTGACTTCAACCTTACAGTGCCTTCTTTTGACTTATGAATACAAATGATTCAAGTAAAGCAGAACTGTACGAAGTGTTGGCCTTACTCTCTCTTCCAAAGTCGTCATAGTCCAATGGCGCGACAAAAGTCAAGATGACTGGTGATAGCAATGGATGATCTTGGTGTCTTCAGTATCTGACCAAGCTCTGAGCACTCCATGGTGCCTGCTTCCACCAACTTCATGACTACTGGAAGGAATTTTTGTCATCTACTTATTCCACTAGGAGAAGTCTACATATGCTTGGGATAGAAATCCCTCTAACTCACTGACAGGTTAGACAGCCCTTGGGTACCCTCAACCTGGCTGAGCACATCTACTGAAACAGTTTCCTGGGGTGTGGACACTGTGCATGATTGAGCTTCTTGGAGCCACAGATGAGAATTGGTTGGCAGGTGGTCACCAAGGTACAAATCAGGTCTAAAAAGGTCTTGGCAGCTCTCATACCAAAGGTACTAGTTGTCACTGAACACTTCAATAAACATTCAATCAGAAATAGAAATCTATCTTACCCAACAGAGATCTAGGAGGAAGGGGAAAAGAAAAAGGGTATTTGATAAAAGGGAGGATGTATAAAAGAAGACAATGATTAGAAGCAAAACAGACTTTACAGGATGGACAAGGTAAAAAAAAGAGAGAGAAGGTTAAAGAGAAAAAATAGGGTAAAAGGAAATGCAGAGTTAGTAATCATAACTGTGAATATGAATGGGATGAAGTCCACCATAAAGCAGAAATGGACAGCAGAATGGATTAGAAACCAAAATCCAGCAACACACTTTTTATAAGAAATGCACCTGAAACAGAAAGATATGATGTTAAAATAAGAGACTAGAGCAGAATCTATTATGCTTCACGGGAAGTCCAGATAAGGCAAAAGCAAAAACAGACCTCATTAAAAAGGATAAGCAGAGAAACTGCATCTTGATAAAAGATATCATAAACAATGAAGTTAATATCAATACTAAACAAGTATGCAGCAAATGGCCAAGCATCCAAATTCTTAAAGGAAAAGTTAAATGAATTAAAGGAGAAAATAAAGAGTAAATTTATACGAGTGGGGGATCTCAACTTTCCCCACTCAGAGTAGATAAATCAAACCATAAAATAAACAAGAAAGAAGTCAAGGAGATGATTAGAATCTTGGAAAAGTTAGAAATGATAGAGCCGTAGAGAAAAATGAATGGAAATAGGAAGGAGTGTGCCTTTTTCTTGGCTGCGCATGGCACCTTAACACAAATAATTTCATTAATGAGAATGAGAACTAAGAAAATAGTTCAGCTCCTGGTTTTCTGTGGCCTGGACTATGGTGGCATGGCATGCATTGGACTGTGTTCCACTCTCTTTTTTTAAAATTTAATTTATTTAATATATTTAGTTTTCAGCATTGATTTCCACAAGAATGTGAATTACAAATTTTCTTCCCATCTCCACCCCCCCACTCCAAGATGGCGTATATTCTGGTTGCCCTGCTCCACAGTCAGCCCTCCCTTCTGTCACCCCACTGCCCTCCCATCCCCTTTTCCCTTCCTTTCTTGTAGGGCAACATAAATTTCTTTGCCCCATTGCCTGTGTATCTTATTTTCTAGTTGCATGCAAAATTTTTTTTTGTTTTTTGTTTTTGAACATCTATTTTTAAAACTTTGAGTTCCAAATTCTCTCCTCTCTTCCCTTCCCACTCACCCTCCCTAAGAAGTCAAGCAATTCAACACAGGCCACATGCATATCATTATGTATAACCCTTCCACAATACTCATGTTGTGAAAGACTAACTATATTCTGTTCCTTCCTAACCTATCCCCCTTCATCCAGTTTTCTCCTTTGACCCTGTCCCTTTTTGAAAGTGTTTGTTTTTGATTAAACAAATTTGATTAAACAAATCCTCCCCCATCTGCCCTGCCTTCTATCATCCCCCCATTTTTTATCAGGTTGAACTTTAGTGAGTCCCTTGTGATTTCTTTTTCTTGTTCTTTTTCTTGATTACCTTTTCATGCTTATCTTGATTCTTGTGTTTGAAAGTTGTGCTCCACTCTCACTGAGGTGCAACGGACCTTTCTTGCTGACCTTCTAAGTTGTCTTCGGCATCTGTAGGTTGAGAAGTCTGAAAACTGCCACTGCTGCCACTGATTCAGTTTCCCTGAGGCCTGCTGTGAATTTGCTGGGGCACAATCTGCATTGGTACAGCCTGCACTGGACTGTGATTCTCTCTCATGCTAATGCAAGAGACCTTCCCTGTCAACCTTCCAAGTTATCTTGGGTTGGAAATTTGTTTTACTCTATCTTTTTGTGAGTTCTGCCACTCTAGAATTTATTTAGTCATTTTTAAAAATATTTGGAAGACTTTGGGGGAGAGCTCAGGGGAGTCCTTGCCTTTACTCTGACATCTTGGCTCCACCTCTACACAAAATTTTCTTAAAAATTCAGAATTGAGCAAGGGGAAGTTAATGGCCACAAGACATCAATAAATTGAAGTGAGCAGAACCAGAACAGCATAAACAGTAATAGCAATATTGTACAATGATCAACTGTGAATGACTTTGCTATTCTCAGCAATACAATTATCCAAAACAGTTCTGAAGGACTTGTGATAAAAAGTACTGTCCACTTCCAGAGAAAGAACTGATGAATTTCTTGGTCTGTGTTTTCTTTTGCAACATGGCTAAAATGAAATATGTTTTGTATGACTGTACATGTACAATTTATATGAAATTGCTTGTCTTCTCAAGAAGGGATTAGAGAAAGAGGTTAGGGTGGGAATATGGAACTCAAAATTTAGGAAAAATAGTAATGTTAAGAATTGTTTTTACATGTATTTAAAAAAATAAATAAAAATTTTCCCAAAAAAAGAGAGATTTAAGGGGAGGGGAAGAGAAAGAGAGAGGAAGAGAAAGAAGAAAATAAAGAATATTTTGAGCTGGGAATAGTGGAGGATGTTATGGCTCATAAAATCACAAAAGATATAAGAGGGGACCTCAGGGGATATTAGGTTCAAATAATACCTGAATAAGAATCTTCTCTACAACATCTACCACAAGTAGATTTTTTTAAAGCCTACCACCTCTGAAGGCAGCTTATTCCACTTCCAGATAGTTCTAATTCTTAGGATGTCTTCCTTTACATTACATTATAAATGTGCTTCTCTAAAACTTCTGCTCATTACTCCAAGATCTGTCCTCTAGGGCCAAACAGGACAAATTTAATTTGTTTTCTACAGATAACCCTTCAAAAACTTAAATACAGGTACCATATCTTTCCCAGGTTTTGTCTTCTCCACTAACAAATCTCTAGTTCCTTTAACAAGTCCAATATGACATGATGTTGAAGCCCTTTCCCATCCTTGACAATTTCCTTTGGATCCCATAAAGCCTATCAATGTCCTTCCTAGAATGTGATACTAAGAATGGAGCACAATACTGCTGATGTAATCTGACTAAGGCAGAATATAGCAGAAGTATTGCCTCACTACACCTGGTCACAATAATTCTGTTAATATAGTCTGAATTAACTTTTTTTGGTGGCTAAAACAAACTGTTTAATTTGAGCTTAGGGCAGCCAGATGGTGCAGTAGATAGAGTGCTGGGCCTGGAATCAGAAAGATCTGAGTTCAAATCCAGCCTCATACACTAGCTGTGTGACCCTGGGCAAGTCATATAACTGTTTACCTCAGTTTCCTCATCTGTAAAATGAGCTGGAGAAGGAAATGGCAAACCATTCCAGTATCTTTGTCAACAAAATCCCAAATTGGTTCATAAAGAGTCAGATACAACTGCAAAACAACTGAACAACAATTTGAGTGTATGCTCTGTTGAAACTTTTTTTATATTTTTCAAATACATTGACCGCTACCTAGAAATTCTTCCCTGATTATCTTCTTACAAAAAGAATTTGCCTTTATCTCTAATGTCACCTTATTAGATTTGGCCCAATGATCTAGCCTGGTAAGATCTCTTAGTGTCCTTATCCTGGAAATCGCTGTGCTTGTTAGCCCTTCATACTTCATATCACCTGCTCATTTTGTAAGTATTTTGTACATGCCTTTAGCTATGTCATTGATAAATGTTGAACAGCACAAAGCAAAGCACAGGTCCCTGGGGCATGCTGTGAGAATGACTCCTTCAAGCTGACACTGAAACATTAATGATTATTGCTTGAATCCATCTAATTAAACAATCATCTAGTTTATCTCCTCTAACAGAGACATACTAGTAGTAGAGCTCCTAATAAGCGGACAGGTACAGTGGTGGTGTACCTTATCATTACTATTATTTGATATAGTGCTTGAAATTCTAGCTCTAGTAATGAAACTAAATCTAGGGAATAAGCATAAGCAAAGAATATAAGCATAAGCAAAAAAAAATCCATTTTTTTTTGCAGGCTCTCTCCTTATGATTTCCTAAAGATTCAGCTAAATTTAATTATTAATTAATTACTTATTTGCTAAATTTAATTTAAATAATTATTAACTTCAGCAAAATAAGAGGTTATAGAATACAACCAGATCAATTATCAATCTTTCTGTGTAGAGACAGCGCTGGATCTGGAGTCAGAAGACCTGAATTCAAATATAATATCAGACACTAAATAGCTTTTTGACCCAAGGCAAGTCAATTATCCTCTGCATGCCTTAGTTTCTTCATGTAAAATGGGGATAATAGCGCCTTTCTCTCAGGGTTGTTGAGGGACAAAATGACACAATATTTGTAACAGACTTTACAAACCTTTAAAACAAGAGTTATATAAATGCTATTATTACTACCAAGAAAGTACTGCAGGTACTTTAGATACCTAGATAGAAAAAGAAATTCCATTCAAAAATACTACAAAATGGTATATATTACTTGGGATTACCACCTACTAAGAAACATAAGAATTATAGGGATATAACTACAAAACATTCTTTACAGAAATAGACAATCCTAAATAATTCAGAAGATATTGATTATTTCTCTTTGGGTGATACCAATAAGTGAGACAATTCTGGAACCAATGTGCTAAAGAGATCATTTTTTTGAAAATGTAGGCTTTAAGTGATGAGATTAATGTTTTAACATATGCTCTTCTTTGTCTATTCTTTGTATACAAAAATGTGTTCAGAATAATAGAAAAATTTTAAATTTTCATTACTAGAGATGCTGCAGTAGATTTTAAAGATTGTAACCCTGGTGTTTAGTTTGGCTTCATTTAGAAGAATATTGAGAAAAATTAGAACTAATGTCCTCCTCTTTTGATCTGTGTTCTTGTCTTGACATGATGAGGACAAAATAGGTTTGCTAAATACAAATATAATAGTTTATTGTTTCCTATATCTTTTTTTCAGCAGTTAATTTCTTGAAGTCATTAAGACTACTAGCAATCTGTAAATCTTCAGCTCCTTTAGAAAGCAATGCTCTTATTGGACTTCTGGTTCAGTACTCCTTTAATCCAGCTAAAGGCTATTCTCACCCTTCTATTCTCCTTCAAGTAAGTAGTCTGGCAAGAAAAGGGCTGGATTTTCTGGTATGATGGTTTCCAACATCATTATTTTAACTTTGTTGACTCACACATTCTAGAATGAGAATTTTTTCCTTTATGTTAGGGGTTCTTAACCTACTGACCATAAACCCTTATTAATAGATTTCTGAGAATCTGTTAACTTGGATGACAAAAAGATTACGCATATATTTTTACTGGAACCTAACTACAACTTAGCATTTCCTTCATCTATAAATGTAGGTAACAAACATTCTAAAAAGAAAACATAGTAAGTGCCAAAGAGGTTCATGACACAAAAAAAGGTTTTGAACTTCTACTCTATTACATGTTATTCTACTTTTAGTATTGCTGTTCTCCTTGAAATTGTTCCTAGAATATCCTAGTAAGGAAATGAGGCTTTTGGGAACTCACAAGAACAATTAGACTGCCATTTAGAATGTTTAAAAGTCATTTGGGAAATGGCTTGATAGGTGTCCAAGCAATGGCACAGTCTTCGATATATTAATGCTAATTGTTCTGTGTTGTTTAATCATGGATTTTCCTTTTCATTTCTTCTGTCTTTCAAAGTTCCTTCATGGGCAATTTTGTTTTGTTTTTGATTTCAATATTTTCCACCCATCTGTTTGTAAATGAGGGTGACCAAGCTCTCCAATGTCTAATAAACAATTGGTCTGATTATGTTACTGTTGATAAGTGAATCATATGTAATCCTTCATAGCAAATATCTGCTAAGAAACATTTGGCCAGACACAAAATGAGGCAAGAAGAGGTGGGGTAAAAAATAACCTTGAACTCCAAAGTACAATGACAAATATCCAGACATATGAAATCTTCTGTTGGAAGTAGTTGTGTTCATGAAATGCGCTCAACTTGCAGTTTGTTTTGTCTGCACATAACAATGAATCACTCAAGTGAATTACTTGCCAAATCACACAAAAGATTTTTTCTTAAATATATTTCCTCTCCTATAAATGGACTCTACTTTTTTCCAATATATAGTCAATTATAACAAACGTTTTTGCTCACTGGTAAGTAAATCCCCTCCACCAGTAACACTTTTGCAACTTGTGGGCTAGGAGGGTTTGCCTAGAGAAGTGAGAAGTTAAGTGACTTGCCTACACATGTAGGAGACTCGACTTGCCACTACATATAGCCAATACATGTACGAGACTAGATTTGAACTGTGAATCTGTATTTGAACCTAGGTCATCCCTCTTGGAGGCCAGCACTCTATTAACTATGTCACAATGCCATTTAATTATTACGAATAATTATTTTGCGTGGAGAAAGCATGACAGAGATAGGACTAAACTTAGCATCAGGAAAACTCATGTTCAAACCATGTCTCTGACATGTTAGTTGTATGACTTACGGGCAAGTCACTTAACCTTTCTGTAGATCTGGATGGAGGTAGGAATTTTCAGGCTGGGAGTCCTCTACATTGCAGAAATCATTGGACCACATTTTAAAAAACCAAATAAATATTTTTGTAAAATGGAGAATAACCAGTAGCTTAAAATCACTGTTCTTTTAAGATTAATTCATTTTGAAAATTCAGTGAAAATCACTACATCTGGGGACCAAATGAGAAAGAATTAGGTAATATACTGTTACTTAAAGCAATTATTGGAAATGTAAAAACAGAGATCTTAAAATAATGTAAGAGCTGCTGGGGAAAGGGTAGAAATCTTTCCCTTGTTTTATAACTTTTTCCCCTCTACACGTTAATAGTTGACTACACATCTTGCATGAAAGTTCAGTTTCAAGAAAATTTATTTCACTATACTTTCTGATGTTATACATATATACATGTATGTTACATACACACACACACATATATATACAGACACACACACACACCTAGCATCACACACACATAAAAAATGATGCCTTTTTTTAAAGCATCAGGAAATAGCTGCATTTTTTCAGGCTCTCAGCCTACATTTTCAATGTATTTTTGCCCAGGCTAAAATTGTTAAGATATAAATCTTACATTTTTACAGCCTTCACTCATTTTCATAAACAATCAAATGTACAACTATAGTATTTTTTGAGGTATCTCATCTACTTTAATAGAATTTTTTTGTTTTCCCATCAAGATTTCATTCTGTGTACTCTTACTATTCAATTTTAAAAGCTAATAAAAAGTCAATCTGTAATTGAACACTTGATATTCTCTGTTCACATTAGGAGAAACAAAAGTCATTATGTGTCCTTAAAAGAAACAGCTGCATTACTCAATGAAACATACAAATGTAAACTCTTCGATACTTAAGGAAGTTCTACTTCTGGACATTTATTACTCATCTTATTTCCTTTTGGAAAAATTGACTGTCATTGGCAAGGTCTCTGTTGGTGTTAATTTGGTGATTGTTTCTTTTCAGTTAAAAGTCTTTTAAGAAATTTTGGCTCAAGCTACATAAAAAGTCTTAGACTACATAAAAGATCATAATGCTATCACCTCAATGTGAAAATGTTCCAAACTGAAAACACTCTCTCTGCAAACTTGCCTTTCTGAATTTCCTTAAATCTACTCATGGCATCTACTAGTCAAGCAGACTTAAAACTCTGGTGTCTTCTTTGACTTTTACCTTCCTCTTACTCCTCACATCCAATCTGTTGCCAAACCTTTCTTTTTGATCTCCATCTTATATATTCTTTTTCACTCCTAATGCCATCCTCTTTTAGAGTATCATAATTTCTCAAATGGACTATTGTAACAGCCTGTTAAATGGCCCTCTGCCTCTAGTCTCTCCCACATCCAATCAGTGTTACATACTGCTGCTACGTAGTAGTCCCACTGTTGTCTGCTGAATGAAATCTAAATTTCTTTTCTTAGCATTCAGAGTCCTCCATAATCTGAAAGCCCAACCTACCTTTTTGGCTGTATTGCATACTACTACCTTTTGCACATTCTGTGTTCCAGCCATACTGGGCTACTTGCCATTCCCTGATCTCATTCTGTCCTTGCTTTTTGTGTGTGTAGCTTATGTCTGGAACAGTCTCTTCCCACATCCTTGCCTGCTGAAATTCTTTCCTTCCTTCACTGTCCAGGTCAAGTGTCACTTCCTCTATCATTCCCATGCTTAAAATGCTCCAATGACTCCATCTTGCCTATGGGATCAAGTACAAAGTTCTTTTGCTTTCAAAGCCTTTCTAAGTCCAGTCTTTGTTTCCAAGCTTATTCATATTATCAACCTTCAAACAGTATAAATTTAAGCCAAATTGGCCTACTTACCATTCCCTCACATGATATTGTCCTCTCTCTATAGACTTTTCCCTACATTGGAATGTTTTCCCTCTACTGCTTCATAGAATTCCTAGCTTCATTGAAGTCTCACTTTCAAATGCCACCTTCTACATGAGCCCTAAGCTCATTTTTCTAGTTGCTAATGCTCTCTCCACTGAAAATCTTTTCCTTTTCTTTGTACCTTTACAAAAATGTAATTGTTATGTGGGGTGTTTTTTTTTGCTTCCAACAGAATGCAAGCTCCTTTGATGCTAACAAACATTTATATTGCACTTAAAGATTTGCAAAGTGTTTTTCATAGTATCACATATATTGCCTCAATCCTGTGAGATAGGTGTTATTATTATCCTTATTTTAAAGATGAGGAAAGTGAGGCTGATAAAGGTAAAGAGACTTGCCCAGAATCACACAAGACAAACTTCCAATAATATTTATAGTATAGCTCATTTCCTCTGCTTGCCCAAAGGTGTCCCTAAAGGGTCTCCTGTTCTCCTGCAAGCACAAAATATAGCAATATGGGTATTGGGTATAAGAGAACCTTTATTTCAAAGCCCAGAAAATGTAGAAGGTGCAAAAAGTTCTACAGAGCCTTAAAGACAGAGGAAACACATAATACATGCACATAGCTCTTTGGATTATAATGGCAGAGAACTGAACTTGGGAGACGCTTTCAGAGGAACCTTTTGAAATTCCAAAGTATCTGAAGCAATGTCTACAGATTCAGAGTACCAGCCAGCAGATTAGATTTCCCCTGGAATGTCAATGTGTTTTGAGGCCATTATACAATCTAAATAATTCATTAGGTTTGCCCAGCAAACAAGACGTAGCTCAGGAACATCTGAGCAATCCACTGCTTTTGTACAGCAAATTCTTCATCATAAAATCCTCTTCTGTCACAAGAAATTTGATCCTTGAACAAGGTTGAATTCTCGAATTTGAGAATTCTCAAATTTGAGATGCTCACGAAAAAAGTCCTTAAGGCTGGGAAAGTTAACTCTCAGGCTATGTGCTTGTCTGTTTTTTCCACGTTTTTATAAGAACTTTACTAATGACCTAGGTGCTGACATCACTATTCTCTGATCTATATTCAGAAATTGCCAATTCTATCTCAAAATTCTTGAGGTTGGGGAGAAAATGTAGTACCCTACCCATTTTCCTATTGTTACCATGCCCCCAAATCAAGTCAATTTTGCTGCGTTCACTTGTGCCTTCTGAGAAAGGTAAGGCAAATGGAAGTCTAATTGAGTGAGCTGGTCTGTCAAAATGTGGTGACTACAGACTATAGAGTGAGTTGACTCTTCTGACAAGAACTAGCCTTTCTGAATCTCGTTTAGGAAATCATCAACAGGTTTCTCTATAAGGTACCAATGAGCTTCCCATATTCCCCACAGGGAGGTGCCCCTTAGCTATGTCCAAAGGAGCGCTCTTGATCTGTAATCTCATTAAGCTATGGCAAAGCTCGTTAAATTGGTCAGGGACTCTGATCAATCCCCCTTTCATCCTCCCTATAGAGAGATATTTGCTATTTCAGCAAAGCAAATTAGCCTGCAGATTATATTTACTAACACATATTAGTTATTAAAATTGAACAGGCAAACATTGTTTTATTCTTCCTAAGGTTTCTGTAGATTCATGCCTATCTTGGTGCTCCTAATGACCCATCCAAAACCCTAAAACACTTAGGAAAAAATTCAAAGTGAACTAAAGAACTAACAACAGCAAAAACAGAGAAAATAAAGATTTAAAAACCCCAACATTCCCCATTCCCCTCAGATACCACAAAAAATAACCCTTACCTTATGTTATCAAGTTAACAGGAGAACTACTGAAACTGATCAGGGAATCCCAGAAAAAAATACGCTTAAAATTGGTATGGTATTTGTTTTTTGAGAATTGAGAAGTAAATGCACCTTAAAGAACATCTACAGCAAACTTTTTTTTCCAGATTGGAAAACTAAGACTAAGGAATATTTAGTGGCTTGCTAGGAATGGAACCCAAATTATATAACATAATGTGGCATAAATGGGAGAATTTCATTGCTAAAAGAAAACTTAGAGATCATCCAACCAGGCTGTCTAATTTGGCAAATGAGGAAATTGAGGGCCAGGGGGTTATGATTTGCTCAAGCTCCCACAGCAAGAGTTGAGTTAGAAGAAGAATAAGAACCCATTTATCTTAACCCTAAGACCTTTGCTTGTGCCATTATGTCTTATTCCTTCCAATCCAGTTCTCTATCTATTGTATTATTCTATCTCATTATTATTACTTAATTTAATTCACAGAAAATTGTACTTGTTTGGAATTTCTAGAAATAGAAAGCCAAAGTAAAACTGGTGGTATGACTAAAAAATACATTATTATTATAGTAACATACATGCACTGACCTATAAAGAATTAATGGCAATTAAGCTAGCTGGCCAACAAGCTTTTATTAGGTACCTATTATATGTTAGGCACTGTGCTAAGAACTTCTTGCAAAAGGTGGGATTTGAGCTGAATGATGAAGGAATGCAGGAGCAGGAGGTAAGGAAAGAGACCATTCCAGGTAAAAGAAAGTCACTGAAAACACATGGAGCTGGGAGAAAGGGTATCATGTATGAGGAAGAGCAAGTAAGCCAGTGGCATTTGAAAGTAGACTATATAGAGTTAAGAAGAAGAATGGAAAGGTAGGAAGGAGCCAGGTTGGGAAGGGCTTTTAAAAGCCAGAGGAATTTATATTTGATATAAGGAGCCACTGGACTTTATTGAGTGGGACAGAGACTGCACTTTAAGAAAATCACTTTGGCAGATGAATAGAGAATAGACTGGCAAGAGACTTGAGGGAAAGAAATCAACCAGTTGTCTACTGAAATAGTTCAGGCACACATTCTTGAAGGCCTGTACCTGGGTGGCATCTGTGTCAGAAGAAAGGAGAAGTGGAGAGGTACAAATGACAAGAATTGGCAACAGATTCGATATTTGAAGTAAATGTGAATAAGGAGTTGAGGATGACTTTGAGGTTGTGAACCTAGGTAACTTGAAAGAAAGTAGTGTCCTTGACAGTAAGAGAACAGTTAGGAAAAAGAGAAGGTTTGTGCGAAAAAGTAAAGAACTCTGTTTTGAATATGTTGAGTTTGAGATGCCCACAGGACATCCAGTATGAGAAGCCCAATAAGTAGACTGGAGATCATGAGAAAGGTTAGAACTGGATAAACAGATCTAAAAATCATTTGTACTAGCTTATGAGAATTGATGATATCACCAAGTAAAATAGTATAAAGAAGAGGGCCCAGAACAGCTTTGAGGGGCAACCAAAATCAGCAAAAGAGACCATGGAGTCATCGGAGAGCTAAAGACAGAAGTCATGAAAACATAGAAGAAGCCATCAAGGAGAAAAGAATAATCAATAGTGTTAAAGGCTGAGGAGAGGTCAAGAAAGATAACTGGGGGAAAAGGTCATTAAATTTGGCAATTAAGAGATGAACAACAACTTTGGAGGGAGTAGTTTCAATTGAATGATGAAGTTGGTAATTAGATTGTAGAGAATTTAAAAGACGGTGAAAGCAGAGGAAGTAGAAGGCTTTTTCCTTTTTATTTATTTTTAGTTTTCAACATTCATTTCTACAAGATTTTGAGTTCCAAATTTTCTCCTCATCTCTCCCCTACCCCCCACCCCAAAATAGCATGATTTACCCCTTCCCCTAGTCTGCCCTCCCTTCTATCATCCTCTTCCCTTAGCCCCTTCCCTTATCCTACTTTTTTTGTAGGACAGGATTGATTTCTATACCCCATTGCCTGTACATCTTATTTCCCAGTTGGATGGAAAAATAATTTTTAATATTTGTTTTTAAAACTTTGAGTTCTAGATTCTCTCCTTTCTTCCCTCCCCACCGACACTCATTGAGAAGGCAAGAAATTCAATATAGGTTATATGTGTGCAGTTATGCAAAACATTTCCATAATAGTCATATTGTGAAAGACTATATTTCCCTCAATCCTATCCTGCCTCACATTTATTCTATTTTCCCCTTTGACTCTATCCCTTTTCAGAAGTGTTTGCATCTGACTACCCTCTCCCCCAATTTGCCCTCTCTTTTATTATCCTCTGCCTCTTATCCACTTCCCCCTATTTTCCTGTAGGGTAAGATACCCAATTGAGTGTGTATGTTATTCCCTCCATAAGTCAAATCCAATGAGCGTAAGGTTGACTCATTCTCTTTCACCTCCACCCTCTTTTCCTCCATTGAAACATCTTTTTCTTCCCTCTTTTATGTGAGATAACTTACCCTAACATACCTCTCCCTTTCTCCTTCTCCCATTATATTCCTCTCTCACCCTTTAATTTTTTTAGATATCATCCCTTCATATTGAACTTGCCCTGTGCCCTCTGTCTACATATATATACATACATACACAAACATGCACATACACATAAATATGTGTGTGTATACATGCCCATACACACACACACACACACACACACACACACACACACACACACACACACACATATATTTCCTTCAACTTCCCAAATACTGAGAAAGGTCTCATGAGTTACAAATACTATCTTTCCATGTAGGAACATAAACAGTTCAACTTCAGTAAGTCCACTATGATCCTATGATTTCTCTTTCCTGTTTATTTTTCATGCTTCTCTTGATTCTTGTATTTGAAAGTCATTTTCTATTCGGCTCTGGTCTTTTCAGCAAGAATGCTTGAAAGTCCTGTATTTCATTGAATTTCCATTTTCCCCCCTGAAGTATTATACTCAGTTTTGCTGAGTAGGTGATTCTTGCTTTTAATCCTAGCTCCTTTGACCTCCAGAATATCATATTCCAAGCCCTTCAATCTCTTAATGTAGAAGTGGCTAGATTTTGTGTTATCCTAATTGCATTTCCACAATATTTGAGTTGTTTCTTTCCAGCTGCTTGTAATTTTTTCTCCTTGCCCTGGGAACTCTGGAATTTGGCTACAATATTCTTAGGGGTTTTCCTTTTGGGAAAGAGGTGATTGGTGGATTCTTTCAATTTCTATTTTACCTTCTGCTTCTAGAATATCAGGAGAGTTTTCCTTGATAATTTCCTGAAAGATGATGTCTAGGCTCTTTTTTTGAGCATGGTTTTCAGGTAATCCAATAATTTTTAAGTTATCTCTCCTGGATCTATTTTCCAGGTCAGTTGGTTTTCCAATGAGATATTTCACACTGTCTTCTATTTTTTCATTCTTTTGGTTCTGTTTTATAATTTCTCGATTTCTCATAAAGTCATCAGTTTCCATTTGCTCCATTCTGATTTTTAAGGAATTGTTTTCTTCGGTGAACTTTTGGACCTCCTTTTCCATTTGGCTAATTCTGCTTTTTAGGGCATTCTTCTCTTCATTGGATTTTTGGACTTCTTTTGCCATTTGAGTTAGTCTATTTTTTTAAAGTGTTACTTTCTACAGTATTTTGGGGGGTCTCCTTTAGCAAGCTGTTGACTTGTTTTTCATGATTTTAATGCATCACTCTCATTTTTCTTAGCAATTGTTCCTCTACTTCTCTTACTTGATTTTCAAACTCCTTTTTGAGCTCTTCCATGGCCTGCAACTAATTCATATTTTTCTTGGAGGCTTTGGATGGAGGAGTTTTGACTTTATTGTCTTCTGATTGTATGTTTTGATCTTCTTTGTCACCAAAGTGAGATTCTATAATCTGATTTTTTTATGCTCTGTGCTCATTTCCTCAGCCAATTACATGACTTTGGAGCTCTGTCAATATAAGACTCTGCTTTCGGAGTGGAGAGTGCTCTGTCTCAAGTTTTAGTGCAGCTGTTGTCAGAGATATTTCTAGGCACCTAAACATTTTCAATTCTTCTAAGGTGGCATGGTTAAAGGAGAGGTGTTTACTCCTCTCCTGGCTTGTGCTCTGGTCTGTGAGTGGCCATAAGCATTCTTTTTTGCCTTGGAACTGTGAGGATTCCCTCTCCATAGCTGCCACAAGCTCTGCCATGCCAGGGCTCCTCCTCACCCCAGGACCACCACCTAGGACTGCAACCCAGATCCAAGCAAGCCAAAGCAAGAGGACTCTGGCTCAGTGCTAGCAAAGAGATCCCTGAAATCCCCTTCTGATCAGCTGCTTGATCCCTCTATGGGCTATGGGCCTGGAGCTCTGGAAACAGCTGCTGCTGCTGCTGCCACTGCTGCTGCCCCAAGGCTAGGGCTGGAGCATGCTCTTCTCTCACCCAAACCTGAGTTTCCCCACTGACCTTCTACTTTGTCTTTGGCATTTGTGAGTTGAGAAGTCTGGAAACTGCCATAGCCCCCAGTGATTCAATCCTCTGAGACCTGCTCTGGTCTGGTCTGTGCCAGTGCTGCCCATGCTGGACTGAGCTCTACTCCCAACCCATTGTGATAGACCCTTCCTGTTGGCTTTCCAGGTTGTCTTGGGCTAGATATTTGTTTTACTACACCATTTTGTTGGTTCTGTAGCTCTACAATTCATTTAAAGTCATTTTTACAGGTATTTGGAGGGCTTTGGGGGACAAAGCAAGTCCCTACTTTTACTCCGCCATCTTAACTCCACCCCAGTAGAAGGCTTTCTCAAGGAAATTAACCACTAAAAGGAGGGAAGATATAGGAAGAAAACTAACAGGGATGGCTGGATCAAAACTTTTAGAGATGTGAGAGACATGGAGTATCTGTAAGCATCAGGGAGCCAGATGGTGGATAAGGAGAGGCTGAAGATTAGTGATCTTTAAGATTACTGCAGATGATAGATGAGGAAATCTGTTGAGAATATACAATGGAACTGTATAAAGCATGCATGTGGAAAGTGTGCCAGTAAGGCAAAATGGGCTTAGTTTAACGGGTGCCCTTGAGGAGTTTGGCTTTTGTTTATGGTGAAAGTACTTTCACCTGTTAAACGCTAAGCCCCAGGCCCAAAGCCCTATCAGGTGTGAAACCCCTGTGGACGTAGATTAAAGACTTAAAACGGGCCAATTCCGGAACCAGTGGGTCTCTGGACTCTGGTTTCTAGTCGTTGAGGCGGGACATAAGAACGCCAGAGGCTTGGCTGCGAGGAGAGGCGAGAAAACTATAGCTGGAAAAAATCCGAAGCAGAGCCAACCCCTGTGTGGAACCAGGAGTTCGAGTGGTGAATATGATTTATGCCATCTTATTTTTCTGTGGCCTCCTGGCTACTCTTGTGAGGCGGGCCTACTGGGCCTGGAGGCTTGTGTTCACAATACTGGAATGGGGAGTTTGGTTCGCTAATTTGTTGCTCTGGGCCCTGAATAAATTTTTTGATGCCTTCTGCTTGGAGAATTCTGTATACCCATCGATTTCGAACCATTCAGATATTTATATGATCCTTTTTGAGATCATAAATTCGGCCTTCCTACTACA
>CM053623.1:128866496-128910358 GCA_028646595.1 Phalanger gymnotis | reverse complement strand
TTGTGGGTTGTGAGGTCTGGTACATGCCACAGCTCAGTAATTCAGCATACTAGGGCACTCTCCGCTCGAGTCCTGGTCTCGTCGGTCCGCGGTCTGCCGCGCCATGTCGCACTTCTGGGCTCTGCTTGGCTCAGCTCCGCTCCCCTTAGCTGGGAGCTGGAAGTTCTGTGCGGGACAGACCTTACCCCAGGACCATCCAGGCTGTCCTAGGCTGGAGCCCTGCTTCCCTCTGCCACTTTGTGGGTTCTGCAGCTCTAGAATTGGTTCAGAGCCATTTTTTTATATGTTTTTGGAGGGACTTGGTGGGGCGCTCACGCCAGTTACTGCTTTCCAGTCACCATCTTGGCTCTGCCCCCCCCACTCTCACTCTTCCTACAGATTCTTACTATCACTCCCCGTAATGGGGAATGATGGGGAAATTCAGAAGCTGCTAAATGAAAAATGGGAACTCCGCAGGGTTTACCAGCAGGCTAGTTCATTCATCTCTAAGAAGGCTACCAGCAGGATCGCTCATCCATCTCTAAGAAGGCAACATTTAATTCCATCAAAAGTAAAGTACAAGCAAGGCTTGGAGAGATGCAGGATTCTTGGCTCAGTGAGAAGGCAGATGAAATTCAGTTTTACGCTGATAGTAATAATCCAAAGTGCTTTTATAATGCCCTGAAGGCAATTTATGGGCCAAAGACCTATTGTGCATCTCAACTATTCAGTGCTATTGGGGCCACATTGATTAGTGATAAGGATGTGATAGTGGAGAGATGGGTGGAACGATGCCCTGGTGTTCTCAACAGATCGTTATCAATCAGTGCTGAAGCCAATGACCATTTACTTAAGGTGGAAATCAATCCCACCCTAGCTGAAGCTCCAACTGAATAAGAGGTTTTGAATGCCACTAGGCTCCTTTCATATGGCAAAGGACCTGGTGCTGATTGTATTCCAATTGAGATTTATAAGGTAGGAGGTCCATTGCTCATACAAAAACTGACTGAAATTTTCCAGTTTATATGGCAAGAGGAGGTTATCCTCCAGGAGTTCAAGGATACCTCCATTGTCCATCTCTATAAAGGTAAACGAAATAAATTGTCCTGTGACAATCATAGGGAGGGTCTCTCTATTACTTATTGCCAGCAAGATTCTTGCCAGAGTACGCCTTAATAAGCTTATCCTTCACCTGGAAGATGGCCATCTACCTGAGAGCCAGTGTGGCTTCAGAAAGGGCTGAGGAACAGTCGATATGGTGTTTTCTGCCCAAGAACTCCAGGAGAAATGCCAGGAGCAGAACAAAGGTCTGCATACAACATTTGTAGATCTGACCAAGGCCTTTGATGCTGTTGGTTGTGAGGACTTATGGAAAATTATGCCAAACTTTGGCTGCCTGGAGAAGTTCATCAGCATGGTATATCAATTTCATGATGGCATGCTTGCTTGGGTTCTGGATAATGGACATTGCTCTCATGCTTTCCCAGTCACCAATGGAGTGAAACAACACTGAGTACTTGCTCCCAAGTTTTTAGCATGATGATTTCAGCCATGTTGTGAAATGCTTTCAATGAGGATGAACATGGCATCAAAGTCAGCTACCACACTGATGGTAAATTCTTCAACTTCAAAAGGCTACAAGCCAAGAGCAAAGTGCAGGGAGTGCTGGTGCATGATTTTCTGTTTGTAGACAATTGTCCACTCAATGCAGCCTCTGAAGCTGAGATGCAACAAAGTATGGATCAATTCTCTGCTGCTTGTGCTAATTTTGGCCTAACAATTAACACCAAGAAAACACAGGTGCTCCATCAGCCACCACCACACCATCCATGCATGGAACCATCAGTTACAGCAAATGGAGAAGTTTTGAATGCTGTGGATAAGTTCACTTACCTTGGTAGTGTACTTTCCAGGGATGTACACATTGATAGTAAGGTTGATGCACCCATCGCCAGAGCTAACTCAGTGTTTGGGAGGCTCCGAAGGAAAGTATGGGAGAAGAGGTATTAGAGGGATTACCAAACTGAATGTTTACTGAGCAGTTTTGCTGACCTAATTGTTGCATACCTTTGAAACCTGGACAGTTTACCAGCACCATGCCAGGAAACTGAATTGCTTCCATTTGAATTGTCTTAGGAAGATTCTGAAGATTACCTGGCAGGATATGCTACCAGACACTGAGGTTCTTACTCGAACCGAACTGTCAAACATTCAGACTCTGCTTCAGAGAGCACAACTCTGATGGGTTGGCCCTGTTGTTCAAATGCAAAAGGTACACACTTGCCAAAAAGACTATTTTTTGGAGAATGCACACAGGGCAAGCATTCACATGGTGGTCAGAAGAAGTGATGCAAGGACACTCTCAAGGACTTTGGAATTGATTGTGTGACATGGGAGACACTGCCACAGGATCGCTCAGCATAGCATGCCCTCTTCAGAGAAGGTGCTGTGTCCTACGAGCAAAGCAGAATTGAAACAATTCAAAGGAAACACAGGAAGAGCAACTTAGGAGTATCCACCCCAAATGTTCACAGGGACTATTTGTGCCCAACCTGTGGTACAGCATTCCAAGTTTGTATTGCCCTGATCAGCCACACTCAGACATACCGAATCTTTGACTCAAGCATAGTGAAGTGATTTTGGTCCTCTTCGAGAACTAAGGACAACAACCAACCAACCAACTCTCACTCTTCTGAGTGTCTTCCTTAGAGGGTCTCACTATCCAAATCTATCACCCAGTTGAGATCCTGTAATGTACTAACTAGTATCAGTTAGAAGCTAAATCAAAATAAAGTGGTCATTTAGATTGTTTTGTAGTTAATGTACTTAAAGCCTTGTTATTTATAATTCTGAAATATAGGATCATGGAATTTTAGAGAGAGGGTGGATCTTTCTCTGAATGACACATTCTATGCTTCTTGTTTTCCAAATGTGCCCCAGTTTAGCCCAAAGTCACATGGGTAGGGGTGAGATAAAAGAAGAAAATGTTTGATTTTTCCTTCATTGTGATTTTCTAAACCAGAGTGGTGATTTACAGACATAAATCATTGAATTGTGATATAGATCTCAGAAGGCAGAAAACTGGGAACTGTGAGAAGTTCCCAGAAATAATATGAATTAACCCTGAGTAAGGAGTTAATAACCTAGCTAAGGAATCAATTAACTAATCAGTCAATGGAACTATAGTCTCCAAATATTCCAGATAATGAATTTCTTTCTACCTAAGACAATATTTAATATGAAAAAAGTTTATTAACCCGACATTCAATACTATAAACATCATATTAAAGAAAAAAGACATTTTTAACCACTCATCAGGAATAAAAAATGGTGATTTTCCTTACCCTGTGTACCACCATTTTTGTGAAACTTCAAATGTTAGTATTTGGTGTTACAAGGCAGACAATTTTCTTTCAGTGGTTGAAGTGTCTTAGTTCTTTATGTAATAAAGAACTGATAGAATGCTTTTTTAAGGGACAGTTAGTTAGATGTTCCTAGCTAGACATAACTTTAGATGTAACTTTAATCTTTTTTAAATCCAAGTATCATAGACCAAAAACAATCTGGTAACTTAAGATTAATACAAAATCTAAAATAATAAAAATACAGCTTCAATTAAAAAATCAGATGACAGATATTATTTATGAAATATGGTAGTTTCTGGGAGAGGAAAAGAGAGAGACACTAGGGAAATTTTGGTGATTGAAAAAAGACATCAACAAAAATGCATTTAAAAAAATCAGAAAATATAGTCTTCTGTCTAAAGATGATACAAATTCTTTTTTAAAATTAAAGGTATTTTATATCTTTTTGAATTAACATACAGAAGAATAAGAAGTTCAGTTATGTGGCCATAATCTGTTAAATACATTCAGGTTAATGTTTTTATTCCTTTTCCCCAATATATTTATAATTTCTTTTTAGGTCTTCACTTATCTACTTGCTTTGGGGCAGAGGAAGAATTAGTTTTTTTATTAATTGGATTAGATGATATTTATATACCTCTGACTCATATTTGCTGTGTGACCCTGGACAAATCATATAACGTCCCAAGGTTCTAGGTGACTCTCTAAGACTATAAACGGCACGGAAGGTTAAGCTTTCCTTGATAACTTCACCTGGGAGTTATCTATATCAATGAAATCACAGGTCTGGTCCATATCCCTGGCTATCAATTAATGCAAAGTAATTTAAATTATGTAAAAGTTATTATTGTTGTTGCTATTATCCTCTAGTTATACAACAGTCTCTTGTGATTCCTTTTTCTAAGTGACATGGGATCTTTCACTTTCTCTATCCTTTGCTGATTTATTTCAAAGGTTCCCAAGTTTGTTTGCAAAGATTTGTGTTACTATGGTCTCATACTATGCTGTTCATTGACTGGGATGTACATTGTATTTGAAGGTTTAATTTTGTTATGATTACTAGAATCTACTGGATTAAGGCTTTCTAATCTGATTGTTTAGTATTAGTCACCATGTACCAGATGTAGAGCCTAATAATTCCCAGTAGGTTCATGAGGTCATGTATGAAAGGAAGCCTTTATTTATTGCATTAATCATTTCTCTCTTTATTACACTATGTAGTCCAATAATGGTTTCCTAAATATAGAGGGGGAAAAAAGAAAATTATACCACGAAATTCACTCATCTTAAATACATAAAATTTAGTTATTTTCATTTTCACATAGCATAAAACACTGATTTTCAACACCCAGGCCTTTTTAAGATTTTGTACTAAAACATATCATTTATATAATTGAAGCTAACACATTTCTTACCAGTGAATTTTAACTAATAAACATCTTCAGGTTTTAGGAAATTAATTTTATTAATTTATTCTCATAAAGTTCCAACTAAAAGGCTGTGCATATATATATATATATTCAAGTTAGACTGAATTAAGAATTGGAAAAGTAAGCCTAAAATCTCCAAATTCATCAAATTTTTAGCCTCCAAAATGTTGTGAAACATGGAAAGCATAAATTTAAGAATTCCCCACAGAAAATATTCATTTGCATGACTGCCACTTATATAGTCAATCCCTGTCAATTTTACTGACTTTGGCACACTGCTTAATGTAAATGAACTATATTCCTAAAGACTTCAATGTATTGAGTAAAAAAAAGGTTTCAATGTCATCCAATAATTCACTGAACTATAAGTTCAATTAGTATTCTTCTAGGGACCATTTTCTGTAAGAATGCATACATATCCTACATGGACGCACACTGAAGTTATTCCCTTAGTAGAGGAGTAACATTGTAAAAGTTGATTTTAATTATGATGATGCTCAGAAAATAATTTTAAAGCACTGATTACAACCTTTTTAATCAACATTGTAGAAATATCTTTCTCAGAATTGGTTAATTAAATGTAATGAGTCATTACTCTGGTGATCATTGTTCTTTTAAATAGTTATCATTTCTATACAGTCTTTTGAATGCAGGCGTAAAGTTAGTTGTAACTGGGGTAGCTAGGTGGCACAGCGGCTAGAGAGCCAGGCTTAGAGTCAGGAAAACTCATGTTCTTGAATTCAAATCTAACCTCAGATGCTTACTAGCTGTGTGACCCTCGGCAAATCACTTACCCCTGTTTGTCTCAGTTTCCCCATCTGGAAAGCGACATGGAGAAGGAAATGGCAAACCACTCCAGTACCTTTGTCACCAAATGGGGTCACAAAGAGTCAGACATAACTAAAAATGACTGAACTACAAAAACCAGACAACACTGCCATAAATATTAATAAGACCACAAAATGCCTTTAGACCTCATAGCTTTCATAGGGAATTAAATAAAATTGTTAGGAATTAATACACTTTCTTGGGCAGCTAGGTGGCTCAGTGGATATAGTATTGGGCCTGGAGTCAGGCAGACCTGGGTTCAAATCCAGCTTCAAACACTTACCAGCTGTGTGACCCTGGACAAGTCACTTAACCTTGTTTACCTCAGTTTCCACATTTGTGGAATTTCCACATTTGTGGAACTACCTTCCTATGCCTCTACTTATCACACATAACTTTCCAAACAAAAATAAACTTCCCTGGCTACCACTTCTTTCACCTATTATCTCCCCCCTATTCCTTGAGGGCTAGAACTGTCTTTATTTCTGTATTTTATTCATTCACTCATTCATTCATTTATTACACTCAAATATTTCATCATTATACTGAGATCATTCTGTTAAGGGGAAGGTAGTGAAATGATGTTCTTTACAAATATAAGAAGTATAGATCTAATCATCTCCTTAAAAAATTACCAATAACAAACACCTTGGCTCTCTCATTTCTAGGATAAAATATCAACTCTTGTTTCACATTTGAACCTTTGAAAAGCTGACTCCAGCTTAGCTTTTCAGGGTGATTATGCTTTCTAGCCAAACTGGACCATTGGGTGGTCTTTGTACGTATTCCATTTCCCGTATCTATGCCTTTGAACAAGCCCTATCACCATGCCTGGAAAGTTCTTTATTTTCACCTTTGTCTTTTTCAACATAATCCCCAGCTCCCATCAAGGCTCAGCTCAAGGGCTACTTCTAAATGACATCTTTACTGATGCCTCACAAGCTCTTGCCCCCATCCGATTACTCTGTATACATATTATATTCTTTTATATATGTATATACATATATACATAAAATAGTTTGTATTTATATATGTACATATATATATATATAGTTTATGTAAACAAATACAACATGTATTTGTATAAATGTACATACAAATGCATATGGATATATGTGTGCGCATATATACACACACACAAAAACCATACCCATACACATATGCCATTTTCCCTCAATAGAATCCTCCGATTCCCCCAGCAGAGTAGCTCCTTGGGTTATGGGCTGTTTTGGTTTTGTCTTTACCACCTGTGCCTAACAACACACTGTGGGGATTTAATAAATACTTGTTGACTATTAAAGAATAATTAAATTTTGTTCTCACTTAAAATAACTAGGATACAGTAAAGAATCTATATTTATATCATGGTACCTGCTATTTTAAAACACTTCACAATTCCAGGAGTTTAGCTTAACTAACAAATATTACCCATAATTGGTTATAAAGAAAACCATCAGATTTCATGTCATGAGTTAAATACTCTCCTTTTTGTTTTTTATTTCAGAAGCCTGAAAAAAAATGTGGCTACTTGCCAAAAGCTTCTGTTATGTCTCACATACACACTATTTTGTTTTTAGAAAAACAATACTTAACTTTCTTTTATAATGTCATATACAATTTTTTTTAATTTTTCAAATACTCATCTTGCTACATGGAGGAGGGCAGATCTGTACCTTTGCAAAGAGTTCCTTTAATAATACAAATTTTGATAAAGAGATAAAAAATGTTCTGAACCAAAAGAATATGAGAGATATAGATGGCACACTCAGAAATGGTGCTGTGCTCTAAATTATTCCATCTGGTATAGTTATTAAAGAAAGGTAGCTTCCTATAACCAAGATCATATAGCAGTTTAGGGTAAAAAGTTTGGGACAAATTTGGAATACTCATGGTACACATTATGATGGCAAACATTTCTTGCAATAAACAACTCCTTTAAAGCATTAATGCAACCCCCTACCAAACACTCTTAAAATGTTTCTTACAGAATTACAGCTCTCACTGAAGCTATGTCTACACTGGTAATCCTTCTGACCAGAGTTTTGCCAACATTTGTCATCCATTCCCACTGTAAAAAAAAGAAAATGGATGTTTTCCATCTGCAACAACATACAGTCAAAACAAATGTATTTCAATTGGAAACACTTGCTGGTAAAAGGTCTGCTCTCCATTAAAACATCTGGTTGTATTTTAAGGTCATTGCCAAATAAACGGATGCTGGAACATCCATTTTATGTGGCACATGGTTGCTAGTATAGATGCAGCTTAAACCTGTGTCAGTATAAGGGCAACACCCTATTTTAGGGAGGAAAATATACATTTGTTTGAGCCTAGGCAGCGGTTTCTTAATAGCAGAACTGGAATGTAAATGTATTTTCTGAACCTATGTACTCCCATATAGGAAAGGGAAATAACGGACATTCCTTTTGAGATCCCAGCTAGACAATACAAAGACTGTGAAGGGGGAATTGAAATAGCTGCTACTTGCTAGTAAAGGCTTCCTGTGGTTAGCAAGCCTGCCTAGATCCATTAGTAAGTAGCCCCTAAATGACTGGAGACTCAAATGAGTCTGTTTTCTATCCCTCGTTGGCTGATGGCATATCCCTTGTTCCCCCAGCCTGAAGGTGATGTCTCTTCTGCTAAGATATCAGCACCTTCCAATGAACCGTGAGGTTTGGAGGGGTACACATAGTCTGTCTCTATTCGTCTTTTTGCCTCTCTTCTTCCTCCAGGATGGCTAGGTCAAGTTATGCGAATCACCCCAGACTGCTTCTTTTCCCAAAAATAGGGAGGAAGTGCAGACAGAGCCATTTGCAGCACGGTGCAGAGAACAAATCTGCCTCTACAGTGGAGACTGGCGGGCTATGTGCTATTGGTAAAGATCATGTGGCTTTATCATGTTTAGCTATAGAATGATTCTCACATTTCCAACGATTTATTGTTGCATAACTATCTTTAAGACTCAGTCAACAGTCAATAAGTATTTATTAGGAGCCTAATGTATGTGCATGGCACTGTACTAACTACTTTCAAAGGCAAAAAATGGTCCTTGATCTCAAAGAGCTCACAGTCTAATGAGGGATACACATGCAAGTGACTACATAAAAACAAGATATATACAGGATAAAGAAGAAATAATCAGCAGAGGGAAGGCTCAAGCTTTAAGGGAGACAAAGAAAGGATTCTTATAGAAGTCTGGATTTGGCAGTGGTTCTTAACCTGGAGTCTGTGAATATTTTTTAATTTATCTTTTATTTATTTTTGAGGGGGGAGGCTAGGCAATCAGGGTTAAGTGACTTGCCCAAAGTCACACAGCTAGTAACTGTCAAGTATCTGAGGCCGGATTTGAACTCAGGTCCTCCTGACTCCAGGGCCAGTGCTCTATGAATATTTTTTAAAAAAATATTCTGATAACTGTGATTTTAACATAACTGGTTTCCTTTATAATCATATGTAATTTGTTTTATGCATTTAAAAACATTATTCTGAGGACAGATCCACAGACTCCAGCAGATTTTCCAAAGGGTCCCTAACATAAAAAAGTTAAAACACCTGTCAATAGGATGGAACCAGCCTCTAACCTGTGGATGGTCAGAGGCGAACAGAGCAGGCTAGAGACATGAGAGTCAGGAATCAAACAGAAGTTTAGTTTCAAAGTGAGGGAATGGCTTACAAGCAAAGACATAGATTAGACACATGTGGTGGGGGCCCTGTACCTAGTAGGGGCCACACTCTAATGTGGCTAAACCTCAATACTTATACCAATGGCTATGTAGTGAACTGTAGCCATGACAGTGAGGGATAACAGCAACAACGAGACAAGTTTGATTCATAGCAGGACCTCAAGACTGTAACATGGGTACTTGTCCAGTGCCAGTCTGAGCTCAGAGAACACCTGGTGCTGGTTCAAAGCAAACAATAATTCTGTGATTTTGCCAGAGTGTGAGATCATCCAGAGAGTGAGTGCAAAGGACTGTGGTTACGCCAAGTGCAGGGTACAGCTTGCTTGCAGGGCCTTAGCTATGGAAAACAGGGTGTCTCCTAATATGTTGACACATCGTAGTACAATGTAAAGAGCACCGGTGCTTAGAATAAACAGAGTTGGATTTCAGGTTCTAATTCTGACTATCACTAGATAATGTAATTCTGGACAAGTATGTAAAATGGGGATTAATAAGACAGCCATTCCCTACATCATGCAAATACTCTGTGGTATAATCATGAGCTATCTTTTTTTCTTTTAGTTATTTTTTTTTTAGTTTACAACACTTAGTTCTACAAATTCTTGAGTTCCAAATTTTCTCCTCCCCTTCCTCCCCCCTCCCTCCAAGATGGCATATGATCTGATATAGGTTCTACCTACACTTTCACTTTAAACTTATTTTCTCAATAATTAAGTTGTAAAGAAGAATTTTAACCAATGAAATAAACCATGAGAAAGATGAAACAAAACCAAATATTAAATTAAATTAAATTTTAAAAAAAGAGAGCACAAATAGTTTGCTTCAATCTGCATTCAGACTCCATAATTCTTTCTCTGGATGTGGATAGCCTTTTCCACTGTGAGTCTTTTGGAGCTGTCTTAGAACCTTGCATTGTTGAGAAAAGCCAAGTCTATCAAAGTTAGTCATCACAGAAGCAATGTGTCTGTGGTTGTGTACAATGTTCTCCGGCTTCTGCTCCCTTCACTCATCATCAGATCATACAAATTTCTCCAAGTTCTTAAGAAGTCTATCTGATGAGCTATCTTTTTGACATATTCACAAGAATATGTGAGAGAACAGCTAAAATTGTATATGTTACTAAAATAACTAACTGAAAAAATTTAAAAATCTAAAACATCAGTTTGATCCACAGGAGCCAATTAGTGCAAGTTACTATTTTTTTTATGGAACTGATATGTACCTTTTATGTAATGTAGACATATCCTCAGAAGAGAAGAATTATTATGTACTTCATTTGGTGAGTGCCAAATCACACACATTGCTCCTGAAAAAACTGTAAAATAATAAAGTACTGAGGAACTTCATACTTTATGTAGACAACAAGGATTTCAAATACAAATTTATAAATGATCAGAAGGAATAAATCCTCCCTCCCCCCATTAAGTATTCCTTTCTTTCTCCTTTCCCTAACCACAACCTATGCATACACTTTTCAAAGGATGACTAAGTGATGATTGCCTATTGGTTGCATTGCTTTTCTTCCAGAAGTTGATCAGTCTTAAGATTTTAAGTTCATACTTTCTGAAATGTTTTGGGAATTTTGATTTTGAAAGGTGCAAACTAAAAGCAGAATGTTAGTCCCACTAGAATAAAATGGATAGTCCAGAAGAATCTTGTAAATAAGTGACAGTTTCTATACTAACCAAAACCTTTAAGAAGAGTTTCTGATTTGGATGAGGTTCACTATGTCACTGGATTCTCCATAGTTATGTGGGCTGTGTAATAAATGCTGAAACACATTGAGAATTGTTCTATTTCCTCCAAGGGCTACTTAAGGCATCAGTTCAAAAGATTTTCAGTTACTCACGAAAGATCTGTATATTTTCAGTCAAGCAACCAGAATGACTCATAGTGTGAGTAATAGAGCAACCCCTTTCCTCCCCCATCTTTGTCTCTATTTTCCTTTACCCAGACAGAAAGAATACTCTATCGGGCTTCTTTTTTCCCTCCTATCTTTCAGTTAAATTCAGTCTGCTTCTTCAAAGCTTACTTTGATATTTACACTACCTGGAGTTGCCTAATACTATAAACATAATTTTAGAATGTGGGGGGGGGAAGGAGGGAGAGAGAGGGAGAGAGAGGAAAGGGAGAGGGACCGGGAGAAGCAAAGAGAGAAGAGACAGAGAGGAAGGGGGTGGGCAGGAGGGAGAGAGAGAGGGTGAGAAAGAGCTCGAGAGAGACAGAGACAGCCAGAGAGAGAAGGGGGGAGGAGGGAGAGGAGAGGGGAGAGAACGAGAGAGACAGAGACACAGAGAATGTTAAGTAGGTAAAAAGGTGTGAATAAAGAGGCTTATATAAACTGAATGTCCCACTAACTAACTGGGTTACTTCATTCTCCTTACATGCCACTGTATTACTCAAAGATGAAAACTATCATCACTGCCTAAAGTAACCTATACCCACTGCTGAAATTCTGGGCTCCAACAAACCTAGTTGAAATAGAGGAACCCTGTCAGTAAATTTTTCTTTGGTCTACATCCTTTCCTCAATGACCTTCAGCTTTAAAAAAGAAACAAAAACAAACATGGCAAATAGCTCTCACCCTCAGCCCCCAATATTGCAAACATTCAGGTAAACAAAACATCAGTTATAGAAAAGGCTAGTTTTTTTTTTTAACATGCCCCTGCAAAAAAAAATACTCTCAAAGAACTATCCCATAAATTAGTTCAACTCCCTAACACTCATAAAAAGTAATAACTTGGTTTTGTTAAGGAGTCAAGAAACTCTCCCCACTCTGGTGAGCCTCACCTTTCCAAGGACCTAAGCAGTTTTCCAGACTTACAGTTCTGCCATACGTCACTTACCCTGGATCTCTATATGCCTTGTGATACGACTGTAGGGGTTGCTAGGTCCAGGTTTGCTCTTTCTCATTTTGGCTCAATGATTCATGAGCCTCAGTTAAGGGTCCCACAGCTCTATGTACCCCTGCATCATTCCACCATTAAGTCCATCCACTTTTATCCATGGAACTGTGTAGTTACTAACCTGGATGGGCCAAAAGTTTTTTACACCTGTCTCCAGGGAATCCAGTCTGTTGTTTCTGTATAGGTTTCCTCTATCTCATCTGACTGTTCTGTCTCCAGTTCTCAAGTCCTCTAGAGTGCCTGTTTAGCCCTGTGTTATTAAACGTCATGCCTAAGTCCAAGTACAATGTATATGAACTAGACATGAGCTTCAACGTTGTGTCAATGAGGGAAGAAATGCCCAGGACATACCTTGTCAAAGAGCTAACTTTGTCCAGAGAATTTTACACCGTTCAGAGAAATGTGGTATTCCTACTGGGACACTGGACATATGTCCTACTTAAAAAAATATTCAGTTAAATTGTCACCAAACATACAAGTCCCGTCTTGTATTCCATTCTTATAGTCTTTTGAGCTCAGAAAGAATCTGATATCATAGGATCAAAGATTTAGAGCAGGAAGAGACCTTAGAGGTCACCTAGTTCAATGTTCTCATTTGAGAAATGAAAGGATTTAACACAAAGAGGTTAATTAATTTTCCCAAAATGAAACAAGCGGTAATTGGAACAAATGTTATTTCTACTGTACCAGACTACCTCATAGTATCAGCAGTACTATTCCTTAGTACAAAGTAATTTGCATTTTATTAGTAACCTCTGGAAGTCTGGGGAAAAAAACTGAAATGAAAACATCTCCAATGGTACAGTTTGACACAAGGACGTGTTTGTTGAAGAAGGCCTTTTTGTTCACATGTAAAAGCACAGCACAGCACAGGAGCAGACATATACCTGCCAACTCAAAAAGTCCACCTCTACAATTTTATGTGAAGAACCATGGGCTATTAGATTTTCAAGGGGCTCCTAAGTGCATCTCAAGCAACATCCACTCCTGTGATACATGAATACTATCTGGAACATCCCTGATGGTCATCCAGTCCCATGCTGAATCCCTCTGTCCACACAATATTCCTCTAAATGATTGAGTTTCAAAGATTTGCTAGGATGTTCTTCCTTACATTCCATTGAAATGTACCTTCTTGTAATTTATACTGTACTTATTGAATCGTGCAGTAGATAAGTCTAATACCTTTTCCACATGGCAGCCCTATGATATGTGAAGACAACTATTATTTATGAGATGTCGACCACATTAGTATATAAGCTCCACAAGTACTTTTGTGCCTTTGTCTTCGTGTGTGTGTGTGTGTGTCCTGCCCTTAGCAAAGTGCCAGTTACAAAGCAAAAGCTTAATAAATGTATGCTGATTCATTTGATTAATACTCCCTAATTATGCTCTCATTCATGCTAAACATTCCCAGTTTCTTAAGTGGATCTTCGTTAGATTTGGTTTATAGTCCTCTTGCCATTCTGCTTACTTAACTCTGGATACATCCTAGTTTGCCAACATGCCTCTTACAATGTGGCACCCTGAAACTAAGCAAAATACTCCAGATGTCATCTGTCCAGATCAGGGTACACCGAGAGCACTACCTCTCTCTTTCTAGAAACAGAAATGCACTAATAACATGCATGGTCATATTAGCTCTCTTCTTTGGCAACAGTACATTAGCAATATGTTAAGTGTGTATTAGTGAGCTAAATCCCCTAAATCTGTTTGCCTAGTCAGGTTTTCCTGATTGCATAATTTGATTTTTAAAATTGAATGGACTGTATGTTTACTCAGGGCCATAGGCAGGAATTTTATTAATGGGCCCCCCAAAATTGTTATAGGGCATTCTATGTTAGGAGACGTAGAGCTTACTCCATCTTCTTTCTAACAATGATAATGGCTGGTTGAACCACCAGTCATCATCAGCCCAATTTTTTTTAAAGTTTAGTTAATTGTTAATTAGTGACTTAGGCAGTAGACTTGCCTTCCTCCTCTCCCATTTCACTGCCACTCCTCCTAGATCCCACTTCTATTTCCACTTAAGAGGATGGCTTGAGGCCTGACGATGCTAAGTCTGTATAGCAGCTCCAGAAATGCCACAGCAAGGGCGGCCACGACCTAATCCTCAAACTATTTACCTCACGTTTTCCTCTTCACCTTTTACATAAATAGGTTGAGCTACTTTCCAGCTGAGGTTCTGGAATACTGCAAGGTACTATATCAATCTTGCCATCAAATGACCCAGTATCATCATGGGGGCTGTAGTCATATCTATTAAATTTCTACTTGTTAGAGTCAACCATCATTCCATACTTTCAAAATCATTTTGGATAATGACATCTATCCCAATTAAACAGTTTTCCCCCAGTTCTGTGTTGTTTTTCTGATGTCATAAGCATACTATTTATGTCTTCATCCAAGTTATTAATATCAATCAGAATTCTTTGGGGTTATGGTCATCCAACCAGTCTTTGAATCCACCTGGTTGTATCACCAGCAAGTCTGCTTTTTCATTTTTTCCACAGAATCTGTGACACTTTGGAGAGGCAGTTTGGTATAGTGGAAAAGATTCTGGAGCTGAAGTCTAAGTGACCTGGATTCGTACCTTGAATATGACACTCTTAAGTGTGACCAGGGTCAAGTCACTTGACCTCATCATGCTTTAGTTTTATATAAGCAAAATGAAAAGAATATTAACTGTAATATCTTTCTCCCAGCCATATTTGAGGAATGAATGAGATTATTAATATAGAACACTACAGAACCTCCCTAAAGTCAAACTACACTATAGTTATAACACTCCCCTGAGCTACTAGCATACTATTCCTATTGCCAAGGGTAATAAGATTAATCTGAAATAGTTTGCTTTTACTTAACTCATATTTATTCCTAGTAATCACCCTTTCTTTTCTAAGGGCTCACAAACTATTTAATAATTTATTTTAGAAAGCTGTCAAGGGTCAGTTTCAAGTTCATGATACTTTTAAGTTCTGAATTCTCTTTTCCCGGCTTATTCAGGATAATTTGTCTATCTTTAGTCTACAAGCATTTCTATTGCTATTTTTATAAAAAAATGAAGCATCCTAAGAAAACTGAAATAAAGGAGACAACTTTAGCATTTAAGTCAAATGAGTGGAGATTAGATCTGTACCCTATTTGGACAATAATGTCTGCTTTGCCATGGAAGCATCTATAGGAACATGAATACTTTGCTACAGTGGCTTTCCCATTGCCTTTACTGTTATTTACATGACAAAGATCTGATTTTACTGAGGTTTCTCAATGATGTTTAATCTGTGCCAAATAGTTCATATTAATGTCCATCTGAACAAACTACACTCAAAACGTGTAGGCTACTTGGATTAAAACCTAGACCTCAAAACATCCAATCCATTGTTAATTTTAAGTGAAAGACCTTATGTTCAGCAACTTCATTGACTAATACTCTCTTTTAAAAAATTCTTTATTGAACTTAAAAAATACTGCAATATTTCAAGATATAGTGCCATATTATGTGGGTCACTGTATCTGACAGCCCCTGCAACATTCTGTACCGTTTCCAACTTGATAATGAAAAGATAAAGAAGTATTTTATCACCTATTGTATACATGTATATATGTATATAAGGTGAGTCCAGGGGCCTTTTATTCTTATTTTTCATTTACATTGTCATAATCATTGTGAATATTGTTCTACTGGTCCTATTTTCTTTGCTACAAATCAATTTGAACAAGTCTCAAGTAAATTTCACTTAAAGTCTCATATTAACTATTTTTTCCAGTATGATAATATTCCATTACACACATATACTATAATTTGTTCAGACATCCTCAAATTAATGCTTATGCTCCATGTTTATTTTTTTGTCTTTTATCTTTTTTTTTTTGGTCAGTCAAAAGTGTTTCTATGATGAATTTGGTGTATGTAGGATCAATGACCTCCCTTAACTACATGCCTCCCTTTAATCCCTCATTTAAAATTTTTCATTACAATTTATATTCCAGTGGCACTCAACTGTACTATGGAAACCGTATTTATTTAAATAATATAAAATCTTCAGTCCATGGTAGAGAAAGATACCAGTTGATAGCATGTGTCCTTTGAGGTGCCTATGTTCAGGGAAAGTATCTCACCTGAACATTGCTTCTTCACTGGCATCTAGTCAGTATTTAATAAATTTGTTTAATTGAACTGAATATTGTGATGGATGGTACCAATGGTACACATATTTAAGTTAGTTACCTCTGCTTACAGAATTTTTATATTTGCCTGAAGCTAACTGCCTTGCAGACCAAATAGCCAGAAATCAAGTTTAATGTAATCTTCTGTGTGATTAAATTCATGACCTAGACTTGTTTGCATTATAGATACATAAGACAGAAGATATGTGATATAGATCTTCTTACTACATATCCATATGAATTTGTTCATTGTAGAACCCCAAACCCTTCATTTAAAGATATGTCCTTACTGCCCCCCCAAATTGTTTGGTTGGGTTTTTTTTTTCCATTTTCATTATAACCATTCTAGGTCCTTATTATTTCTTACCTTTATCATTCAATAGCCTTTAAATAGTCTTCCAGATAAGGACTTCTGTCCAAGAAGGGTGTCTGAATGGAGACAAGCTGCCCACTTCCTTCACAATATTCCTGCAAATACTTGAAATTTGCATTAGAAGAAACCCAAAAATAGACTACAGTAAGTGACCTCACTTCTTCCACCCCAGAAATATACAAAATGCCAGTCAGCCCCTTGCCAATAGCCTGACAGTAAGTACCACCCTTAGGCCCTGGCAGGGGCAGGCACTCCTGGCTTTGGGAGACCACTGCAATAGCGGCTCCTCACAGCCCCAACTGCTCCTCCCAACTTGAGGTAACGACATCCGCACCAACTCTCATTTTAGAGCGGGCTACTCCCTAGACCTTCGTCTAGTGCCTTGGTGCCTATGGGGTTGCTGAGAGAGAAGGGAATTCCTAGACATGCTTGGTGCCCTGGAGCTTGGGGTCCGGGAGCACGGCTAAATAGCCTCCTCCAGGATCCTTATTGGCTTCCACGGTGACCTTTGCAGGACCCTGACGGAAGTTGGGGGGACCCAGCTCTCCAAGAGTACCCTCCCACCCCCTCTGGGATTGGCAGTGGGGAGATAGGGTTTTTTTTTTGGGGGGGGGGTGGAACGCGGCTCTTGTTTGCAGTGCCCACCAATAGCAATGAGGCATGTACCCTACCTGAGCCCCTCAGACAACCTGCTGACGGCAACCCTGGGGAGCTGGACACTGCATCCGCAAGCCTGGACTAACCACTGACTCAGACTGGGGACAAAGTTACAAGTTCTCAGTCCTTCCCCATAGGTACCTGCTGAAACGGACTTGCGCCCCTCGGGGTAGCTTGAAGCCCCGCCCACGCCCCTGGACCCTAGGAACAATCTTCACGTGCTTCACTTGTCCGTAAGCAAATAGTACGTCTTCTCTACCCATTATTCTAGATCTATATAAATAAATCTGTATAACTCATATGGGCCCATGAGTTCTGTAATGCGTTTAAAATGAAATTGTTTATATAAACAGCAACTCCCTACCACTTTGCAAAAAAAAAAAAAAACAGCCTGGAGGCCCCACACCCCAGTAATAGCCCTGCTCCTAGCAAAAGTGGGTGCTGAGCTAAACAAAACAGCATCCAAGCCAGACCAGACACAAGTGTGATTTGTAGGGTTGTGTTTCTGGAGACTGTAAGAACTGATGGCCTTCAAAAAAGCTCCAGGCAGGCAGGTCAGAAATTCCCAGGGAGTGGCAAGGACCAGAGCAGTGTGGCAGCCTTCAAATATGGACAGCCCAGGCCAAGAGACTCCAAGGTCCTTCCTGTCCTGTACCGAGGTACCATAGAGGAGTCCGAAGATCCGGTGCTTTCAAACTCAAATAACAGGGTAGGATTGGGGGAGGGGTGGAGGCCAACACAAGAACCCAAGAAGAGATCCGAGGAATCTGGCCCAGGAACAAAGCCCCAGTCAGGAACTGAATCTGGAGAGCTGAGTAAAACTATAAATTTCCTGCCTTAATTCTCTCCCTCACTCTGATCCATCCCACTTACTGATATCAGAGTAATTCTCCCCAAATGTAACTCTGACCATAGCTCTCTGTTATTTAACTCCAGTGGTTCCTAATTTCCTAAATAAAGTCCAGGCTCCTTATGCTGGCACTTTAGGTCCATGATCTAGCCCCAACACACCTTTCAGCCTTTCACTATTGCCCAACACACACCATAACATCCATAAAAATAATAATTGTTCTCTTTCCTCAAGCACACCCTGTGCTTTCATGAATGCTTCAGCTTCTGCTTGGAATACTATTCCCATTCATATCTGAGGAGTCACTCCTCCTCCCATATCAGAATCCTGCAAGACCCAATTGGGATGCCACATCATTCAAGGCATTCCAGCCGGTCATGATATCTCCCTGCTCTTAAATCCTGTCTCACTTTGTGCCTATGTTATGACACTTAAGACACATGCCTTGTATTCTAGTTTATATCATCTATTACTGAACTGTAAATTTCTTAGTCTAGAGATTAGGCTTTATTCATCTTTGTGTTTCCCATAGGTCTTCCTCTAGCACTTCATATGTAGCATTGTTTAATAAATTTGTGTTGAATGAACAAATAAATTAATTTTGGAACATAGTCCTAAAACCATCAGCAGCTCAGGGCATTTATCTCTCCCATAAGGGGCTCTAATTCAGGACTCAGATGAGATTTGGTTCTGGGGGAGTCTGACCCACCCCCATATCAGAGCAGGCTTCCCTTCCATAATTTCTGGCTCATTATAACCCCTCTGTACCTGGAGCAGGGACTCCTGGAAAAATCTCTTAAACAAAACTTAAATTTGGTTCATGTCTAGAGTCTCCTCAAAATGTAATGAGTTCCTTTTAGAAAAGTTACTAAGTGTACAAAATAGTAGGTAACATCTATAAAAATTACTTTTTCCTTCTACAACAAAAGAAATACTTCAAACAATAAAGACTCACAAGCTGTCACTGACAATTTTAAAACATGAAGCAGTAACCCAAAACAGGGCATTCAAAGGAACCCATAAACATAAAGAAAACATGTAAGATACTCAAAGGACTCATAGAAGCCCATCGTTTACATTATACTTTCTGGGTAGGTAAAGACCCCCAGGAGACTGGTCCTGTTGACAGATTTCACTTTCACTGCAGTCTGCTCTCTTCAAGAAACGACTCACTCAAGGTCCATTTTTCTGGCCAGCCATCCATAAAATGGATAGGAATATAGGACAGCTCATCCTCCTGGCAGTGGTCATTTTATTCTCCAGCAATAGAAGAGTTGCCAGTAACGACTAAGGCTGGAAACCTCAACTTTCAGATCTCTAGTGTTCAGTCACCTTTGCTTAGGGAATGAAGGGTAAAGCAGAAGAAAGAGGAAGATAGGGTCTTGAGATCCAGCCTGAGGGTGACCTGACCTAGTCAATACATGCATCATGTGCAGCCAGCTATTGAAGCTGGTTCTGCAGAAAGGAAGGGCTGACTCTGAGAAAGACCTGTTGTTTTGGAGAGAGAGAGAGAGAGAGAGAGAGAGAGAGAGAGAGAGAGAGAGAGAGAGAGAGAGAGAGAGAGAGAGAGAAAATCAGCCCTCTTACAAATTGACTGAGTTCCTTTTCCTGGCTAAGTGGTCAATCCTTGTGACAATATATCCTTCCCCACGGAGCCAGAGCTCACAATCTCTGTTACATATCTTTAAATGTGTTCATATCTTTAAAAATCAAACTATTTAACTTAAAAAATGCATCTTTTTTAACAGTTGAAAAGGCATGGGATTTGGATTCAGAAAATCTGGATTCAAAATTCAGCTACTTACTATCTATGTGAATTTGGGTAAGTTGTTTAACCTCTTTGGGCCTCACTTTTCTCATCTATAAAATTAGGGAGTAGTATTTAATGATTCTAGTTCTAAATATAATTCTGTAAACCTGTGAGTTAAGAAAAAAAAGGTTGGCACTAATTAAAAGAAAATCATTGATTTCTTCCTCTCCTATTTTCTCCCTCTCTTTTTCCCTCCCCCCATTAATTACAAAAGTTCTATATTCTAAAACTCAACTCTAAAATCTTCATTTATTAAACTGAAGCTATATTATATCTTGGCATTGTTGAGAGCCATCATCACCACCGATGGCTGGAAAAAAATAACAAAAACCTAGCAACAGAAATATGACCTGTGTGTACAGTTCTTTGGGGAGAAAACGTAACTAGATTTACTATTGTGTAAAAACATGTTGACTTGTTGGCTTAATTTGAATACAGATTAAATAGGTACAAATAAAGTGGGAAAATCTGTTAGAGAAACATTGTCCTTGTGAGCAGTAGCTGAAGAAAGTCTGAATATGAACATCTTTAGGACTCTTTTAATATGCTCAGGTAGGGTTGGGTTTAGCTTTTGGAAAATGTAATTTGCAATTCGTAATATTGTAATAAAACTTTTAAAGGAAAAATGATGAATTTGCATTTAAAAATAAAGCCAGATTTATTTTTTCGTGTGATCATATTAATGTGTTAGAATATTTAAGTCATTTTCTAATAGATATAAATGAATTTCTTAATATGTTTTAAAAGAATTATAATGTTTTAAAACAAAAAATTAGTAATCAGTACTAAATTCATGGAAGTGTTAGCAGGATATTTTCTATAATACTTAAGAATCCTTTCACATAAGAATATTTTATAGATTTCAATCACTAGTTACTTTTTTAAAATTAATAGTAATTGAGAATTTACCAAATGGCTATAAGTATAGGCTAATGTCATCATTCAATTCCTTAGCATCTGGTCATGTGTTGGGTCATTCTCTTTGGATTTTTGTCCTACCTAGTAAGTTGAGTAGTCCTAGAAATCACATTCAAACATGACTATTTCTGTTCTTAAGCATATACATGGAATATTGTAAGAAAAAAAAATCATTAATGATGATTACACTAGACTGCCTATAAGTGGTTATTAAAAAATAATGAAAATAATTTAGTGAAGTTGAAAATAAAAAAGAATGATATTTGTGTGATTTTTATGCATAGCATTATAGCCTTAGAGCTGGAAGGAATTTCCAGGTAAAAAGTTGTTAATTATAGTTAATTATATGTAATAATTACAAAGTAGTAATTTTATTCTAAAAAAATTAAAATCTTATCTTATGCTGGCATTCAAATTCTTTACCACCCAGCATTAAATCGGGTATAAAAATGAGCACCCATTATCTTCTGTTACCAAGTTCACTGACTCCATTTGCTTTTAAAGGCACTGTTAAATTGGACTATTGAAACTAATATCTATCATCAGGTCTGCTCTGATGATACCTACTCTAATACAACCTACTTTAGTACTGAATAGAATAGAATAATCAACTTTTACATCGTTTAGGGAGAAAACTGAGTTTTATTATTTGGTTTTAGTAAAATAAAATCTAGTTTTCTTTAAAGAAAACAATAGAAATGATACTTTACAATATTTTTGACAACTGTTCAGAAGACTTTTCTTTCTATGTTCAGCATTTTCCAAGGTTACAACAGAAATCCAGATTTTAATTAACCCCGTGAATTTGCCTGAAAATACGCCTCCTGGTACACAGCTAAGCCGAGCTTATGATAAAGATGTGGTCGGAAAGCCAGATGCATATCATTTTTTGAATAAAACAGATGAATTTATAATTAATCCAGGTATTAATTTTAAATACTTTAATTATTTATTTAAATTATTTATATACTTTATTATTTAGAGTATACTTGGTCTCTCTACCTTCTGTGTGTGTATATGTATGTGTATATATATACATGTATATGTGTGTATACATATATACTTTACAAGGAGTTCTGTGGTATTTAAATTTTCTTATCACAACCCATTTGTATGATAGTTGCAAAAATGCAACACCACATTTCTGGCTTTCTTGAAAAGCAACTATGAGAAATATTCCAAAGTTTCAGCAGGAGAAGGGGACAGGGGTGAGACAAAATGATATTCCAGGATTGCATACTTTGGTCAATTAAATGACATAGAATGAAGCAGGAAATTATGTTGGATTTTTTTTTCTCTAAAGAAAGAGATAAAGGATTCCCAAAACGTCTTTACAGCTAAGCTTTAAATAAGAATTAAATGATGATACTTATTGAAGAATTATGTTCTTGAAATAAAGAATTAAATAATTTTTTCCTTTAAATATTGGATTACCAGTTTGGGCAGTCATGGACCATTGTTGATTTTCAGTTATGTCTGATTCTTTGTGACCCCATTTGGAGTGTTCTTGGCATTTCCTTGTGTAGCTCATTTGACATGAGGAGATGAGGAAACAGAAGGAAACAAGGGTTGTCCCAACCTGTTGGAATGAGTTTTGAAGGGAATATTTTGAAAGATAATATGATCCAATGCAGTATTTCAAATGAATGTTTTCCTTGAGAACTTAATGGGTTCATGCATCTTTTATTTGGTCTGTTTTCTGCTGTAAAATATCAGTAGCTAGCTCTATGTTTCTGGACAAATTATATAGCCTCTTTGGATCTAAGTTTACATATTTCTAAAATGATGGAGCTGAATTAGTTGCTATTTGTGGTCCCTCTCAGGTCTAAAAATACAAGATCCTCTACGTATTGAATATATAAAAAGCCTGTTTCTATTTTCCTAAGATTCTGGTGTGATCACAAGTACCAAAATTTTTAATTTTGAAATGGATCCAAGAAAGTTCCTGTTCATAGTTGATACAGGAGGACCTATGAGGCATGTTTTGACAATAAATATTATTGATTTACCTGAACCACCAGACTGTTCTGCTGATCCTCAGTTTTCTTCAGGAACAGGTAAAGAAACATAATTTTTATTCAACAGCTTTCTGGAGTAGGGAATCTCAGAGATGAAGTATTCAGGTTGAGTATAGAGACATTTGAGCAATAAAACAAAAATTTTGGAGGGTAGTGAGAAATTTACAATATATGAGCTTAAAATGTGTGCATATAATTAAAATTCCAGTCTGTATCTCTCAGGTTAGAAAAGAGGCATGGAAAAGAACAGTAGGAATCCTCCTGTAGAATAAAATGGGGGCACAGAATATAGAGAAGAAGAAATGTGAAGTTAAAATACGAAAATCCTGTTAATCTCAAAAATCTATTTATATCTATTGTTGCTAAATGAAACATTGTGAACATGGTCTTTGGTATCAATACCCCTTTTCAGAACAGATAGAAATTTAGGATTTTCTGCTAAAGCTGGGGGGGGGGGGGTGGATACTTTCAACACTGTGGAAACAAAACTCTTCCCATCATTTCTCATAGGGGAAAAGATTTCTGTTATCTTTCATTTGGAATGTGGGAATAAATGATAAATATTTTCTATAATTTAATTTAGCAGTTTACCCATTTCAATCCATAAGGTTATGTGTGTGGTCGTTTCCCCCAAGAATATCAGGGTCAAGGCTATTTTTGCACTAAACAACTGAGGGCTTATATTCATGTGGTAAAATACATGTTGAGTTCAATGTTGCTAAGTTCTGTTTATTTGTGTAATATTAAAGACATGCTAATTGGCCTACAGTGGTTGAATGTCAGGTTCACAAGGACTAGGGTACTGTAGGGGGCCCATGCTTGGGACCCAGACTTGCAGTCTGATCAGGTTGAACCCTGAGGGATCTTGGCTTCTAATGAGAAGAGAACTCAGTCACCTTTTCTCAAACTTTTCTTCTCATTAAAGCCCTGCTCCACTGCCCCAAGGGCAAACTGCTAAAAACTTAGGTTTAGGCTGATATCTAGGGTTTCCCGGAAGGTATTCAATGAAGAACCTAATTACAGTTTGGGAAAGGTTTCCTACACAAAAATAAATGTTAATGAAAGTTCAAGACCCATAATACATATTGAAATAACAATTTAAAATAAGTTTATTTATAATTACTATTACATTCTCTTGGGAGACTGAAACTTAAAACTCATTAGAATATAAAGTAGTTTTCAGGACTGACTTTTTCTATTACCTCATCTTTGCAACTTCAAAACAACTCATTGCATGTGTATTTTGGTAAAATGGGTCAGGCTTGGACTGATCCTTATTTATTGGGGGTGGAGATGGTGGGGGTGGGGGGAGAATACTCATCTGCCTAAGATTAGTAAAGCATAAACAAAAACCAACCAAACAAAAAAACCTATGCCAAACCCAGGCTTGGGCTTGCCTAGATAGGACATATGCTGAAATGCCATGTGCTTATAGCATTACATAGCTATCGACGTGAAAGAGTAGGAAAAGCCATCTTCCCCCCTACTCCATTGTCAAGAGGGTCTTAAGGAAGCCATGATGTAATTTACAGCCAAAAGGGAAGAGAAAGCTGGCTGTAAAGTTGCTCCATTTGAAGAATCTATTGAACCAGTATCTTTTCTTGCTTAGCAGTCAAGAAGGGGACTTATTCATCATTTCAAAGCACAGACTTCTTAGCTATGTGTCATATATGGCCAGGAGCAAGCCCCAAAGTTCCCATGTAGTGGAGCAAAACTAGCGAGGACAAGTATGGGCATGCTCTATAGAATGTCCTATTATTACATTTGTTTTAGGAACATTTCTTCTGCTGCTTATTTTTTTCTTTCTTTCTTTTTCTTTCTCACTTGAGACCATATTTCTATCAATAGTAGGAGATAAGGATAGTCTTTGTTGAATTACTTTAATTTGGTTTCTCACTTTTCTGTAGAATAGTAATTAGTTTCAAGCTTGGGACTGTGAATAAATTGCTGAACTTGGAATAAGATTAGGTTTAATTCCTTCACTAGGCATTTAATAGCTGTGAGACTCTGAGCAAATCACTTAACCTCTCTAAACCTCAGTTACATCATCTGAAAATGGGAACAAAAATAGAACCTACTTCACAGGGTATTCTGAGGCTCAAATTACACACACACACACATACATATATATCTTTCTATCTATCTCTCTATTTAGGGGAAAGATTCCTATCAAAGTTAGGTTTTATCTGGGATTTGAAGGAAGCCAGGAAAACCAAAAGATCAAGATAAAAAGATAGACCAAGATTGAAAAAACTTGGGTGAGGGGAGGGTACAGTAAGAAGACTGAAGGAAGAAAGGGATCAGGTTATAAAGGGACTTGAATGGCAGAGGATTTTGTATTCGATCTTGGACAGAGAGCCACTAGAGTTTACTAAATGTTCATACTCAATAGATGACTTGGTTGACATAGTGGGACCTGTGCTTAAGGAACATCTCTTTGGAAGCTGAATGAACTGAGGATGGATTGAATGGGGTTGGGGGGGAGGGGCAGATTTGAAGAAGAGAGACAAACCAGCAGGGTATTGTAACAGTCCAGGCACATGGAGATGAGGACCTGTACCATGGTGGTGACACTATCAGGGCAGAGACGAAGGCATTTCAGACAAATTTAGCAAAAGATAAATCAACAAGCTTTGGCAACAGATTGGATATAGGAAGTGAGATATAGGATGACACCTAGGTTGTGAGCCTGGGGGAATGGGAGAGTAGTAATATTGAAGGAACTCTTAAAAAACATTATTTTTGTACCTCTTTTAGAAATTTTAAAAGACAATCTCACAATATAAATGTAATCAATTAATATCTAAGATATCTTTAAAAATCTGTTTTTTTAAAAAAATTTAAAAGTTAAATGAATTCAAAATTGGAATTTAAAAAATATCATTTCATATAGTGCTACCAAGTATACATTATGAAAAATTTAATAATAGCTATTTATTTTTGCTTTACAGCTACTGTAGCAATTGATGAGACTTATCCATTATTTCAGTCCATCTACAGAGTGATAGCCACAGATGAAGACTTTGCAAATAATGATAGATTAAAGGTACTGTACATGTGAGTCATGTTATGAGAACTACGTTATGCAGCTCAAATATGGTACTTTACCTCAATGGTATTTTAAAAGATGAATTGCAAAGCTGTAACTATTCTGTAAGTATGAAGTCCTTAGTCTGCATTTCTGGTCAGCAGCATTCAATTTGAAAAGATTTAGTTCATGAAAGTGATAAGCCAATGAAGTGTGTGTTATGAATCTGCTGAGATTGTAAAATGAGGAGAGCAGAGTGTGATTCTTTTTCTACTTTCTGTGCTAACTTAGGAAGAAACAGTATTAGAAGATAACATTTTCTGGATGTTTTGAAGGAAGTGGCATAATTATCTTTCCAGTTATGAAAAACAAAACAGTTTAATGCTGAGGCAAAATAGGGACCTTGCCTTTCCCATTCCATTTCTAGAATTATAATTGTCTCATTTATTTTATTATTATTAATTTATTATTTTTTATTATGACCACAGGTATATTATCAGTGATGACTCCATTTCTTGTTTACCAAATGTCTTATAGTTATATCCTTGAGAATCTCATAATTCATCATTGTACAATTTGATAGAGGCTTGGGAAGTAAAAGTCCGCTACTAGGATAGTCACATATGGTCTTCAGGCTATATCAGATTAGGAAATATATACTTTCTCATATATGTTCATTTTCAGCACCCATAGAAATAATAAGATACTAGTATTTTTATAATATCCATAGTGTGAAGAGTAAGGCATATTCATTGGGCATTATAAAGATATAAAAATAAACTGTTTCAGAGTTGTGAAACCTAAGTTCTAATACTAGCTTTGCACTAACTAGCTATGTGACTTAAAGCAAGTCATTTATATCTGGACCATTCTATAACAGGTTCTTAACAATCCTTGTGGTTTCCTTTAAACATATCTAAATGTGGACCAATTTTTTGACTTAAAAGAAATATTAAAGGTACTTGGTCATACATAAATGTTACCAAGGTTTATATTTAAGACCTGTCTGATAATAATTTTGTCAGGATAGGATAAGAATTGGTTCTGTTATTTAATTGGTCTTTGGAAATCCTGGATAAGGAAACATACAAGCTTGTTGGTATCTTCTCTGCAAATTAATAGTCACAGAGAATTTCTTGGGTCAATGAGAAGTTAAATGACTTTCCCAGGGTCACATAGCTATTATGAGTGAGAGGTTGGACATGAACCTAGGTCATTCTGATTTGGGGGCCATCTTTCTATCCATTATTCCATACGGCTTTTAGATTTATCAGTATACTTTTTTTTTTTAAATCAATCCTTTAATTTCTTGGAGAAGGATAGTGGCCTGAAAATTAGCTTCCACATTGAAGGACATTATTTTTGTTAAATAAATAAAATTAAGAGATTAAATGAAATAAAATTACTTGATAGCAAAAATAGCTTTAAGGTGACAATAAATATATTGCTTTAAGGGTTGCAAAGTGCTTTACATATACCATCTAAATTGACTTCTCATGCCAGTCCAATTCCTGTGATTTTGAAAAACAAACAAAAAAGCTTACTCTTAGGATCATTGGCCTAAAATTGTAAGGGATCCCAGAAGCTACCTAGTTCATCCCCTCATTTACGGTAGAGAAAACTGAGGCTCCAGCAGGTTAAATGATTTGCCTAAGTCAACATCAGAAAAGGGATTTGAATAGAGGTTGTCAGCTACAGATTCAGTACACCTTCCTTTTGCAGTAAATGTTTACTAGAGCAGCATGAATTGATTGACCATTTGGCATTTTGAGAGGTGGGAGCTAAGCAGTAAAGAAATGTCTTAGAAAGAAGGGTGAAGAGTTATATACGATCTAGATAAGTCTATATGTTGGGTGAGTGGAGTTTATGGAGGAAGTCTTGATCTGGGATTTTTTTTTCGGTGGAGAGCAGTCTTGGTGAGGAAACTCCTCTTACCAATGCAGGTTTTCATCATTTTCAATGCAATCTAATCTTGCCTGGGGAACAGAGATATTAATTGGCTTGTTCAGTGTCACTTAAACAAGAAGTGACAAAGACAAGACTTAAAACTAGGTCTTTTTGACTCTGACAGTGGCTCAAATTGTGCTATCTTCTTCTGTTATGCGTTTATGAAAATTTAAAATTGAATTATATTCCTGCTCTCATTGTCATGTTACCATTTTAATTCTTGAAACTTAAACTATCTCGATATTTAAACTTAAGCTGTTTAAAAATAGCTTGAGTTTTTGTACCCAGTCTTATCTCTTTTGGCATTAGTGTGTAGGTAGCACTGTTGTATGGAAGAGGGTTTAAATTTATCCAGTGTGGCTTCACAGGGTAGAATCAGGATTTCACCTCACTATAAGGAAGAACTTCCCAACAATTTGAGGCATCAAAAAATGGAATATTTTTTTTTCTAAGGTAGTTAAAAAACCTGACATTGTAAGTGTTCATTCAGAAACTGAATGGCCATTTTCTAGGATGTTGTAAAGGAGATTCACAAATCAGTAGGAAATTGGACTTAAACCTTCCCACTCTGAATTTCTTTTATACTAATTCAAAATGTTTTTGGACAGAGAATTTGAAAAAAGTAATAGTAATTTGTTCCAGACATGATGTCAGTTTCTAAAAACTTGAAAGCATTTTAATTGTATTGAAAAACTGCATTGGTAAGAAGAGTTTCCTCTTATACCTCTCAAAATAATATAAGCTTGTAGCTCTATTAACTAACTAAGCAAACTAACTAAAGACTGAAATTAATCAGTTTGAAACTAACATTGTCGAAATAATCCTCAGTCACTGGACCAATATATGATTCAATGCTCTTCCATTCCTTTGATGGTGAGTAATACACTTTTTCTTTTATAGTATTCAATTGAAACACAATCTTCTGGACCCAAGAATGGAGCAAACTGCTTTGGTGTGGATCCTGTAACTGGTATTGTTAGTGTGAGATCTGAAGAATCCCTGGACTTTGATGCAGGATATCATGTAATTAAAAATAACATTGTTTGGTTTCTTTTTCTTTTAATAAAAATATTCTTCTGTCATGAAGCTTTAAAGATTATTTAGATCTGTTCCCTTCATTTTTTAAATGGACTTCAAAGAAGAAACATTTATTTAAAAAATTAGATAATATTCACAGATGACTAATATAATTATTCATCTACTTAATATCTAAGCTTTATTAAGGGGAGTACTAACATACAGTAAAAAATTTGCTGGCTTTGGAGTCAGAGGTTCAGAGTCAGAGAATTTTAAAGTCAGAGAATTTTAAATGCTTAATAATCATCTATTTCAAGCCCTTTATCGTATAACATGAGGAAACAGGGGCCTAGAACAGTCTTGTAACCTCCTCAAAAATATAAACTGATTAGTGGTAGAACAGGAGTAACACCCAGGTCTTCTTTTTCACATTCCACTAGATGGTGGCCTAAGAATATAATCTGGCAATAGTATGCAGGATGTCCATGGGAAAGGGCATGGACTGAAAGAAAAGAGGATAGCTGGGTAGCTTTTGTAGTAATCAATCAAAAATAAATACAGCAAGACCTTAAATTCTCTTCATCTTTCACAGTGATATAGTCTGGTGTCTGCCAAAGTCTCATGGATCCCTTCTCATATTTTCATCAAGTTTGCCATCATGATCATTTAGTCAGTTAATTAGCAGATGGGAGAAGGAAATGGAATAAGCATTTATGAAGCACCTACTTTGTTTCGGGCACTGTGCTAAGTGCTTTTCACATATTACCTCATTTAATCCTTAAAACAGTGCTGTGAGCTAGTTACTATTATTATCTCCGCTTTGCAGTTAAGAAAACTGAAGCAGAGTTTAAGTGACTTATTAAGGGTCCCACAGCTAATATATGTCTCAAGTGAATTTGAACCCAGCTCTTGCTGATACTAGGCCCAGCACTGTATTCACTACACCACTTAGATGTATTAAAGTATTTCATAATAGTTGACTATAGCATGTGTCAGACATTGTGCTAGATACTGGGTTTACAAAAAAACAAACATGAAATAATTTTGCCCTCAATGGGCTTACATTGTATCAGGAAACACAGTATGCATTTCTTATATAAGTATATGCAGAATGTATTCAAATTAAGGGCAAGGTATTTTGGGAAGGAGGCTAGCAGCAGCATGAGGAACAGGAAAGGCTTTAGGAAGAAGATAGTACTTGAGCTGAGTTTTGGAGACACAAATAATTCCAAGGTATGCATGTTGATCAGTTTCACAAAGGTATCATGTATATTTGAGTGAAGGATTATTGATGGATCATGGAGTATTTTTTTAACCTTTTGAAAGTATTAATATCAGCTCCCTAAGATATCATATAAAATGATCACTCAATGTTTTTAAGCTTGTTTAACTTTTAGCAAGGATTTCCTCAGGATTTAGAGACTTTGGTCCAGCTGATCTTCCTAATTTCATTTTCTCAAGTGCCATTCATTTTGACTTAGACATATCACAGTACACCAGGGACTAAGAAGTTAGAGTCCAAAAGCGGTGGTTATACTGTCAGGAATCAAAACAGATTGTGATAGAAATAGTGACAAGTCTGTTTCATTTTGTACCAACTTTTTGTCCTCTTTCTAGTTTCATCTATGACTCCTTATGGGATGATGTAGTTAGATGGATCACTTAAACTTGGTTTTGCTTCCATTAATTTTCACTGTTTTATGAGGTGATACTGTTTGTAATCTTCTACCAACTTCCATCATAGTGTTTTATCAATGAATTTGTCTTTGAAATTGCCCATATATATATATAAAACATATATATGTATATAATTGCCCATATATATGTATATACATATACATATACATATATATACACACACACATATATATCATCCCTCTGTACTTGGCAAGGAAATCAAGTGTTTGCTGGTTAACCTTGCTTATGGATTTTTTTTGCAGAAAAAAGGTAATAAAACATTATTAAAACACAGCCTCATTATAAATGATCAATAAATGCTTTTTCATTTACTCATTCTTTTCATTTCTCATTTTATCATATTGATGACTCATTTTGAATGGGTCACGTTAAAGCTTATATATATACATATATTATATATAATACTTTTATGTAGTATCTTTATTTCACCTTTATCTCTTTTAATTAGATTTGGATTTAAATTCTTTGTTCTAACTAGTAGATGATTTGCTTGTACAGAGACAACTTATTCTGATACTACTCCCATATCAGTAATTATTGTATTTTTTCTCTGCAAAAATAGTTTTATTAATTGTAATGATATTTGCTGCTTGTCATTTTCTTCCAGAAAAAATCTTGATACAAAGATATGCTTCCATAATGTTTACAAGATGTTAGTCTCTCTTTGTTTCTTAAATTTGACCTGTGTTTTTCATCAGTTGTATAGCTGTGTTCCCCTGAGTGTATCATTCCATTAATATCAATATAGAAGGTCTCAAGTTCTCCTTCTAATTTTTCTACCTGTTTATCTTTGGCGGTGAATCTTGATGTAGAGACTGCAATTATTTTTGCTGTTATTTGTTTCCTTGCTTTATTCCAATCTGCAGATCAGTTGTTCCCTTCTCCAAAGAGGAGTCTGTGGGCCATAGTTCCATTCCATTGCAACCTATGTTGCCTTTTACTGGAATTTATTATAACCGTAATGAGTACCAATATTGATATGCCTGAGTTCTTTCAACAGCACGTCAATGCATTGATTCACGTTCAGAAAAGTTCGTATTTAGACTATCAACAGTTAATTTTTCTAGTTTATCCCAGGACTATGTACTTCTTATGACTTTCTGCCTCCCTTTCCATTATTCTATCATGATCACTGTGGAATCATAGTATTGAGGGCCATCATTTGTTTCCCTTTGCATCTTGAGTTGCCATGGCCAAAAGTTTCATCACCTTATAGCTATATTACTGGTGATAAATAATTCTATTAATAAAGCAAGTCCTCAAACAGAAGATTTAGTCAGTTGTTGGGACCATACTGTTATTTAAATAAAAGTAAGAGAATATAAGGGCAATAAACATGTGAAAGAAGAAAAGCAAGGAGCACACAAGGAGTATAGCTACAACTTATTTTCCTCAGTTGCTGTCCTTTAGTCTATAAGAACAAAAACCATGAATCTGATGCAGGGGATTGTATCTAACCATATTCCAAGGTAGTGATATTGATTATCATGATTTTCAGAATCTTCCAACTAAAAGTGGTTATTGTAGAGTAGGAACCCTGATCCTTTGCTGCCTGGATGTTTGTGGAAGCAGTTGCAAAACTGGTATTTTCCTTTTCATTGATTCTCATCCCTTTCTCCCACCCTACTCCCACTGTATATATCCTATTCTTTGAGTTTCTGTACCATCTCGTTTACTATTGGCACAAAGGAGATAGGTCTCTTTGCTGTGTTCCTTAAATAGTAGATATCTCTGATTAGGGAGGCCTCAAAACTGTGCTACTGTTATAAATGACAAGAAATTGGGGTATTAGTTCAGACTGCTGCAAGTGATATTGACTGTTTAAAACTGCATTTATCTGAGAGTTTATCTCCCATTCTTCTTATGTCTCAAGGGATGAGACATTCAGAGGAAAAGCCAGAGAACTGATTTTGTAGATGCATACTGAATTCAGTTCATTCACATTAATTTTGGGATGATGGCAAGACATCTAAACTTAAAAAGCCTTGTTATAGACAATTTAAGATACGGGACTTGAGTGCTGGACAAAGGACAATGCCAAAGATAGATATTTGAGAGGTATCTACACAGTAGTGCTCTTTATAGCTCTCATCATAGATGAGCTTACTAATTTAAATAAGTATATTCAAAGAATTTCAATTAGTTGGTGGTACTTAATGTTTTGTTGCAGAGAATGTTGAATCTGGCCAATAAGATATTTGGTAACATTTAAAAAAGCAATTTCATTAGTGTTCAGAAGCTAGAGCACACTAGATTAAGAGAACGAATGGACAAAAAAATGGACATAAGTGGTTTAGATTTCTCTATCTAGGAGTTAGAGATTTTGGCAATGAAAGGAAAGGAAGCTGTGTTTTGTGAAAAGAAAACAATGATCTTGGTTTTATTTTCAAGGGAAAAAATAACTGATAGACTAATTTATCTTAAGGTGAGAATGTCTCAGTGTGCTACTCTTCCTGAATTTACACATCAAAAAAGAACACACTTGAAGGAATCCTTTCTAATGCAAATAAATAATCCTACGATCCTTAGAATTTTGAAGGTTGTAATAGGCTAATGGTGAAGATATTATGGAGGGAATGGAACTTCTTAGAACGTCTCAAATCATATCACATAGGTGACCACCTGTTCTGTCTCCTCATAAAGCTGGCCTCTCTGTGGCAGTTGACATCAACCATTCTGCTTTGCCAATCGTTTGAACACAGACTAGTTTGAGTTTATGACTGAATCTGGAATTCATTCCCTTTCTTGTCCAGTTTCATCTCTTTTCAGGGCATACTGCCAAGGCATACAGATCTTTGAGTGAAATTTAATGGTGTATCAAATTAGGTGAGTCTGAAATTTATAACTAACCAAGTTAACTACATTTAGAAGAGAATGGTTGTATTTCTTTCAACTGTCCAAAAGTGCAAAAGGGCAGCTGCCTGAAAAGGCAGCTGCAGAAATTGTGACACAACTGATTCCTGATAGATGAAAAACCCCTAATTTATACATTACCAGTTTTTCCTAAAGAGTTTTCATTTTTTGAAAAACAGGTATTCCAACTTTCACTAAGGGCAACAGACACAACAGGTCTGTTCTGCCAAGGAACACTAACCATCATGATCAGAAACGTAAATGATGAGAAGCCTCAATTTGAGTAAGAACATCTACTTCCTTTTAATTTTTATAAGATTAAGTAATGATAACATTTCAACATTATTAACTGATTACTAAAAATAATTATTATTACGTGTTATTGTGTTATAAATGTATTCATGGGAAAGAAGGAATTTCTTATTGGTGGTCATCCAGGTTGCATCTTCCTTGTCCAGTGGAGTGCAAAATTCTTGAGGGAGCAACTGCTTTCATTTTTGTCTCTGTATTTTCTGCACCAAAACGAATATAGTAGGCATGTAATGATTGTTTCTTAAAAGGAGCTGAAAGCAAATAGAACATTTTTTGGATTGAGGATAATAAAAGGAAAATTTAGAAAGTTTAAATAATCTGCCTCAGGTAACCCAGACCATACTCCTAAATTGTAGAAGAAAGAAAAGATTGGCTCAATTAAGCAATTATTATCTCAACATAATACTTTACTTTGGCTTTGGAGTTCTGAACTAGTATGCCTTTATGGTGGTTTCAGTAATTATAGAGGGATCAAGGTATGGTGGAGAGAATTCTGGTCTTAGAGTAAGGAAGAGCTGCATTCAGATCTCTCCTATCCTCTCTGTTCCCGGGACTGGTCTCACTGATGTCTAAAACCCCTTCTAGTTCTGAATCCATGATTCTTTGAACTCCTCAGAGTAAATGTCTATATTAATTTGATAAATATTTTTGGATGCTTATATTGTGCTGAGTACTTTGGGGAATAAAAAATAACACAGTATAACTATAACTTATCTTCTACTCAAGAATAGTAGATATACCCACATGAAAAGTTAAATAAAAATAAAATAAATTATATGTATGTGTGTATCTATGATATGTTTATATAATCTCCAGGTTTGTGGTGTCATCAAACTTCCTTTGTGAAAATTCCCTTCACCTTTGCATAATGACAGTTTATTAGTAACTTGGTCTTTGAGCAGAGATCTGGTAATTATTTTATATTAAAATTAAAAACCATTCTTAGTTCTCAGCCATACAAATATTTGAAGGACTAAACAAGCTGTAGTTTGCTGGATCCTGTGTGAATTGCCCAAGGCAATGAAAAGTTAAATGACTGCCATGGTCCTCAAACCAGTATGTTTTAGAAACTTAATAAGACTTAAGGTCTTCTTGACTCTGAAGTTAATCCTCTATTCATTAAACTACTTTGCTTCACCAAATTTTGTGCAAGTCAACAATACATGAGCTGTAGCAGTTTTTATTAAATGGCCAATTGGTGCCTACAATACAAGTTGTGTTTGTAGGGTAATCATTGTGGGTGGTAGCAGTGAAACACATTACCTAAAAGAGATTGACCTTCATCAGAGCCTTGAAGAAGAAGAATTTGCATAGATCGAGAGGCTAGACAGGGCATTTTAAGAGAGAAAAATTGCACTGAGAGTTTGCTCTAGTTAGTTGTTAATTTGGATATGTCTATATGATGCCAGAAGTCCAGATGAAAACAAAGACACTGATTGAATTCTTGAATGTTATGAAAATTAAATGTTTGTTGTTTTGTAATAATGTTAATAACATGTTTATATAGTGCTTTAAGACTCGCAAAACTCTATGTATTTGTGTATGTGCATATATATAAACAAACATATCTCAAATCCAGACAAACTACTTGAATATTTCTCTGGCATTTTACATTTTCATCTAGCTATTTGATGTCATGTTGACATAGCCAGAGACTAAATGGTTTGGAAGAGTTAATGCACCTACAAAAAATAAAGTAACCTTGTACCACAGATGGATTTTCTCAAGCACTTGAATAGTTTTTGAAGAAGTTTAAATACCAGAAAAAAGGAGGGTGGTATCATCACAAATCTCAATGAGGTTTTGCAGACCTCCATAACTTGGCAAATGTGTGTGCCTGAACTTGCATCCTCAACATTTTTCATTCACCAGCAAATGATTTTCTTTGGTTTAGATCATTTCCTTTCAATTCCATTAATGTGACTGAGAAGAAATCTGTTGGAGATATTATAGCAAGAGCAAAAGCTACAGATCGAGATGAAGATAGCAACATCACCTATTCTTTTAAAACTCAACAGACTGTGTTTGGTTTGGACCCTGGTAAGTTTGTTATATGCTTTTAAACTATTTCTGTTAAATATTCAGAATCTAAAAATAACAAAGACAACTAACTTATTTTTACTTCCCCTTTAGAGAGAGTGTTGGTAAAGTCCCCCATCCCCTTCAGAATGAAACTGATTATAAAAAAGGGAAGAAATAAAGGCTGCTACTAGGCAAGTTGGATAAAAATGGCAGAGCAGTGAATGTGTTGGTCACCTATCTGTTAGCAGGCTAGACATGCGCTTCCTCCTCGTGTCTATCTTTCAGAATCCTTATATTCCTTTTTAAAAATAATTTTTAAAATATTTACTTATTGCTCCCAAACAACACTAATTATAGCATGAACAAAAAAACAAGAACACACACAAATCTAGTCACCATGCACAATTAAGAGCAATATTTTTAAATGTTTCGACTGAAAAAGAACCAAATAACCACATATACCATATATTTTACCTTTCTGTTATTTGCCATTTAACTAAAAAAAGTGTCATTTAATAAGGTTTTATCACTGTAGTGCATTTACCCCTTGCCTTGCAACTGTTTGGCACAGATTTCTTTTAAATAGCTGAAGTCATTGTATATAATGTTCTTTTGGTTACGATTTTTTCACTCTGCATCATTTCATATCATTTGTCTTCACATATTTCTTCATATTCCTTATATTTGTCATTCCTTACAGCAAGATAAACATTAAAGGCACTGCATTAATGCCATATGAGATTCACTGAAGAGACTGAATGTTTAGCCTGGAAAAAAGAATACTTAGCTCCCTTCTCCAGAAGATATGTGAACCCTCTTGAAGTATTTGAAGGATTGTCATATGGAAGAGGAATTAGGCTTGTATTCTGCTTGTACACCAAAGGGCAGCACGTAGAAGCTACAAAGAGCCAAACTTGCTCTGAGGAAATACTTCCTTATAATTAGAAATACTCCAAAGTGGAATTGGCTGCTTTGGGGATACTTAGATTCCCCTCAGTAGAAGTCTTTAATCATTAGCTTCATGCCTGACATTTGAGAATGTTTTAGTAATTCTAGTTTATAATGCGAGGGATAACATGGACTTTGAGATCCCTTTCAATTATGTGAATCTATACTCAAGTAGTAGAGTTTGTTTATTCATTCCTCAACTGTTGGGTACATAGTTTGTTTTTGATATTTTTTGCTATTACCAACAGCCACTAGAAATATTTTTTTTTTTGTAGAGAAAGGCCTTTTCCTCCCATTACTACCCTGCTCGGGATATAAGCCTAAAATGTGGTATCTGCGTAAAAAGGTATACATTTTTGGTAGTATTTACTATACATCCCACTATTGCTTTACAAAATAGTCAATGCAATTTCAACTACAGTGAACTGTATGCCTGTTTTCCTAAATTCTCAACAACATTGAACTGTGTCATCTTTTAATCATATTTGCCATTTTTCAGAGTGCAAGATGTTACCTAATAGTTGTTTTAAGTTGCATTTCTCTGATTATTAATGATTTTGAATACTTTCAAAGTAAGTGTTTATAATTTGTGCTTATTCTCTTGAAAATTGCATGTTTATAGTCCTTGACCAATTATCTATTGGAGAATGACACTTGTTCTTATAAATTTGTAGCAGTTCTACTTAATTTTCTTTGTCTAGTAATTTTACCTAGTCTTTTCTATATGCTTTATATTTATTTACTTATATGCATGTTGGATCACACCAGTAGAATGTAAACTCTTTGAGGGCAAAGCTTTTAGTTATTATCTTTATGAATCTAGCACCAACCACAGTATCTTGTATATAGTATTTCCTAAATGTTTATCCAATTGAATTCAATGATTTTTTCCTTAAAAACAAAACAAAACTGGAAGGAACATTGGACTAAGGCAGTGGTATGAAAGCTAATAGAGGAGCCCAGCTCTCTCAAATATGTTAGAGCAGTGATCTAAGAAAAAAACAACAAACAAACCAGATAGAATAATGATCAAGAAATCTGAAGAGCAACTTCAATATATTACTTCATCCAGGCTAGAACTTCATAAATTACAGGCAAAAGGAAGGCACTGGAAGGTTTTGGAAAGTCCAAATAAGCCCAGGTGAAGAATTCTGAAATCCATAACAGCACGTGGTACAGGGATACCCTGGTGGGACAAAAACCTGTAAAAACATCTGGATCAGGGAAGGCCCTTTTGGAACAGAAGGCCACATATCTTGACTAGGGATGCCCCAGTAGGGACAAAAGCCTATAGCAGCAAACAAACTAGGAAACTCTAGTTTTTGAGGCAGAGTCTTGCCTGTAACACCTATAATGAGGAGGCCACAATGGAGCAAAGATGTCTAATGCATATCCCTGACTGGAGACAGCTAACTACAGAACATTGAGCAGGAATACTAAAGTTCCACAGTGCTCTGAATGCAGACATATTCAGAGAAGTGAAAGTCAATGGCAAGACCTTGGAATTGAGATAAGGAACAAGTAGGGAATGAATACTCCATCCAAAAATGTAAAAGGGATGGAAACTAACCTTGGTACAAAAGCTCAAATTAGAAACTGAAAAGGGACATTTGAGCAAACAGAAGACAAACTCTATAAAGAAATACTCTGGATAAAGAATCAACTGGAGGTAAACCTGGAAGAAATGAGCAAGTTCAGAACTTCAAGTAGAGCTTAAGAGGAAAAAGAAGTGACTTGGTCATAAGAATTACAAAAAGGAAGAAATGAAGCAATAGGAAAAAGCAAAATATAAATGAAAGATCTCAGGATTAATAAACAATAAGGCTAATAATTGGCTTAGGTCAGGAGGTAAAAAACTTTCCCCAAGTAATGGATTCCATGAAAATAGTGCCAAAGGCACTCCAAAAAGTTCTGCATGAATATCTGGAAGAAATGAAACAAGAGATTAAAAATGAAATAAAAGCTCTGGAGGAAAGAAAAGAAGGAAGAAAAATGGCATAGTAAAAAATGTGGTAAATCTTGCCCAAATATTGAATTCCCTGAGAAATAAAATAGAACAAACAGAAATCAGTGGCTATAAGAAAGAGCAATAAATACCAGAAAAAAAGTTTAAAATGATAGATGAAAATGTAAGATATCTGCTTTCAAAAAAAAACTAACTTGGAAAACAGGTCAAGAGATATACTTTATAAATCATCAGACTCAACTGCAATCCATGACCAATTTTAAAAAAATAGGATACTAAATTTCAAGAAATTATAATTTAAAACAATATTTTTACTAGAACCAGAGAGAAAAGTGAAAAATAGAATTCACTGATTACCTTCTGAAATAATCTCCCCAAATGAAAATTCCTAGGAACATTGTTGCCATAATCCAGAGCTTTTAGGTCAAAGAAAAATGTTGCAAGCAACCAGAAGAAAATTCAAAAACTAAGGATTCAAAATCAATATCCCACAAAATCTAGTAATTACTACAATAACTAGAGAAACATCTTAGAATATAATATTGTAAAAGGAAAAAGATAAAGACTTACAAATAAGAATGGCAAATTTTAAGATTCATATGCTGCAGTAGAAAAGTGAACCTTTAAAAATATGTTGTTTAGTTATGTCCAACTCTTTATAAATCCATGGACCATAGCACACCAACCCCATCTGTCCTCCACTATCCCCTGAAGTCTGTCCAAGCTCATTTGTTGCTTCCTTGACATTATCTTTCCATCTCATCACCTGCCATCCCCTTCTCTTTCTTTCAATCTTTCCCAGCATCAGAATCTTTTCCAGTGAGTCCTGTCTTCTCATTATGTGTCCAAAATATTTAATCTTCAGCTTTAGTATTTGTCCTTCCAGTGAATAGTCGAAGTTAATTCTTTTAAGTATTGACTGATTTGATCTCATTGCTGTCCCAAGAATGATTAATGAAAAGAACAGAAATTAGTAGAAGCTTTGAATTGCAAACATAGAATCAAGGGAAGTGTAGAAATGTAAATACACTTGATGAGTGTGATGAAGCTAAATAATATGAATTATATATATCCTCGTAGGAGAGAAGAAACAAGTGTCCCTTCACAACCCTAATATGTTCAAGAATCATAGAAGGAATTCAATAAGAAAAACAGGAGAACTAGGGGTGTTTTTGTTGGTTTGTTTGTTTTATGGTCTTAAAAGAGAGAAAGGCAGTCCTAATTTGAACTCATATTCTCTAATTCCAAAAGGGGTGTAAAAATGAATACTCTTAGGGAAAAAATGAGGAAAAGGGGGGGTATAATTTACTGTGCTTCAAAAGTAGGCTGTGTGAGAAAAGTATATACAAATGGAGGAAGAATTCCAGAGAGGGCATGTGACATGACTCCCATTCTTATCTGAACTGGACAGACACATAAAATATACACAAAAAGTTTGGTGAAAGCATCACACTTAACAGAGAAATAGGTAGAAATAGAGATAGAGAAAATGGGACTTTAGAGGGGTGGTAGAATCAGAGAGGAAATAGTTTCAAGTTAAATAAACGTCAGCTACAGAGGATAGGTCATAAAGAGGGTAAGATGAGAAAAATAAAGGTAGTACCAGTGATCTGGTTCTGGGCAAAAATAAGACAGAAGGGGCAGTCTAGTGGGGGGAAAAGGCTCTAATTATACATCACTAGTGTTAAGAAAACTCCTTTGTTTTCACCATCTTCTTTCTTTCAAATGGGGAGTAAAGAAGGGAAAATGTACAGCTACATCCCAATTAGTATGAATAATGAATTCTGTGCTTCAGAAGCTACATGTGATCATATTATTTGAATTAAAATTGCTTATTTCCTATGAGCTGGAAAAATTTATTACATTTTACATAATTATAACTTTGAATAGTGTGAATTTGAATACAAGTATCTACTTCATAGGAGTAATTATTCACATTAATCAGGAATGACTATGTAAGAAGATATGATGGAGGGAACTATACAATTCATAATCATAACAATGAATATGAATGAGATGAAGTCACCCACAAAATGAAGGGTAATGGAAGAATGGATTAGAAACCCAAATTTTTTTTTAAAAAAAGGTTATTTATATGAAATACACTAGAAAAAATAAAGATTTACACATAATTAAAATTTATTATACTCCATCAGAATTTATTATGATCCAGGTAATTTTTTTAAAAGCCAGGATAATAATCATGTTCTCAATCAAGGCAACAGTAGAAGCAGACATATTGAAAGGAGAGAAAGAGGGAGTTTACTTAATGCTCAAAGCCATCATAGATAGTGAAATAATATTCTTGCTTAACATATATAGACCAAAATGTATAGCATCTATGGATGTAAAGGAAAGATTAATAGAATTACAAGGAGAAATTGAGAGCATGTTTAGGGACTTCAATATATCACTCTTAGAAAGGGACAAATTTAATAAAAAAAAGATAAGCAATTTTAGAATTTTAGAAAATTTTCAAAATTTTAGAAAAGTTAGATATTCTAGAACTCTGGCAATTACTGAAAATATGAAGTGTGTGTGTGTGTGTGTTCATACATATGTGCATGTTTCTTAGTTGGTCATGGTACCTTTACAAAAAACATTATGATGTACTATGACCAAAAACATCACATAAGCAAATAAAAAAAGAAGAAATACCTTACCAACCCTGTACTGATCATAACACATTAAAATTATAATCATTAAATTGCCTTTGAAGAAAGGACTCAAATTTTGAATGCAGATTAATTTATTTTGTAACAATTGATGAGTCTAAGAATAAATAGTAGAAACACTACATAATTTCATCAAATGAAATGACAGCAATGAGACAATATACCAAAATTTTGGGATGCAACAAAAGTAGTCCTTAGGGGAAAAATTTATATCACTGTATACTTTTATTAGTAAAAGGGAGAAAGGGCCAATCAACGAACTGAACAGACTATTAAAAATATAGAAAAGCAGCAATTTTTAAAAATCCTCCAAAATTACACACAAAAATGACATGAAAATGATTTTCAAAATAAGACCTTTTTAAAAAACCCTTTAAAAATATAAATTGCTAGCTATTCTGATTTTTTTAAAAAAAGAATGACAACCAAGTTACCAAATGTCAAAATGAAAGAGTATTCACAATAAATAAACCGAAAATAAAATAGATGATTAAAGATTATCAATGCTAAAAAGTTGATTTAAAAAATGGAACGGATGCATTTTAAATGTATATATACATATATGATACACAGAATAACTAAATGAGAAATAGAGAATTTAAATAATCTAAACTTAGAAAAATAAATTGAGCAAGCCATAAATGAATACTGTTCCACGTTCTCCAAAATCTCCAGGTGGATCTACAACTGAACTCTATCAACCATTCACTGGAAAATTCTAATATTACCAAAAAAAATTGCTTAAAAATAAGATTTCCCAAAAATTTCTTCTATAATTCAGACATATTCTTGATAACTAAACCTTTGAGGAACAAAGCAAAAGAAGAAAATATATAGACCAAGATCCTTAATATCAACACAAAAATATTGAATATCGTATTAGGTACAAAGCTATAGAAACAGATTAAAATGATCATATACTGTGGCCAGATTGGGTTTATATCAGAAATGCAGGGAGGGATCAATATTTGGAAAAATATAGACATTCTAGATGATATTAAAAACAAAAACGACAAAAATACATTATTCTATCAAGAAACACAGGAAAAAAAAACTTTTCACAAAATACCATGCCAATGTCTACTAAATACATTAAAAAGCACTGGGATAATAGTATCTATCTAAAAGCAAAAGCTAGCATTAGCTCCAAGAATCAAGGATAAGACAAGCTTGTTAATTTTCACCAGTATTATTTACTATAGTTCTTAGCACTAGCAATAATAAAAGAAAATAATCAAATAAATTAAGTGCCTACTACGTGCCAGGAAGTGCTTGGGTACAAATACAAGTGAAAGACAATTCTTGTGTTCAAGGAACTTACAATCTTATGGCATAATATATACAAAGCAAGCTATAGATAGGATAAATAGGAGATAACAGAGGAAAGTAAAAATAATGAAAAAAATGAATCAAGAGAATGAACATAGTTAATAAGGAAACCATTTTATTGCTTTTTATAGATGATTCTTTACTTAAAGAATCCTAAAGAGTCAACTACAATTGAATTGAAATGAGTCAGTTAAAAAGTAGGATATAAAATAAATAATATTAATTATAAGTTTTTCTTTTATTACCAATACAATCCAACAAGAAGAGATCAAAATCTAAGGAGAGTCAAAACATAGAAGGAAGTTAACAGACCAATATTTCTGATGAATATTGATAAAAATAATTAAATTAAAGTTTATCAAAGAGACAACAGCACATATCACAAGATCATAGAGCAATTTTTTGTAGCAAAGAATAAGAAACTAATAGAATGCTCATCAAATAAGGAATGATTTAATTCATTTTGTATATGAATTTAATGGAGTATTATTGTACTCTAGAAAAAAATGACAAAGAGGTCAATATCTGAGACCCCCTGGAAATTTTTTATACACTAATGCATAGTTGGGTGAGCAGAAGAAGAGCAATACACACACACACACACACACACATACACACACACACATATACATATACATATATATACATATATATGACTAAAGCATTGTAAATAAAAACAACTTTGAAAGACTCAAAAACTTTTATCAAAGCAACTATTACTATAGAAAACTGATAACTGTTGTACTAGAAGTGCAAAATTAGATATGTCTTTGGGAATTGCCAATGTACGGATTTGTTTTCCTTGACTGTGCTAACTTGTTACATGGGAATTTTTTTGGTAGGAGGTGGAGAATGGGGGTAATAGGAAGGCTCAAGGGAGTGATTTCTTCTAAATAAATAAAAGAGAAAGAGGCATCAATTAAACATTTAAAGCAAATTCAGAGAAGATCCTAAATGATAAGTGGCCAAAACAAGAACAGGCCATTCTCAAGGGATGAAATCCAAACTATCTATAACCATATTTTAAAAAGTTCAAAATAAGAAAGTACTGTCCGGGGGGGGGGCAGCCAAGATGGCGGC
>CM053623.1:128843271-128865996 GCA_028646595.1 Phalanger gymnotis | reverse complement strand
CACCCACACAGGTTTCACACCTGACAGGGCCCTGGGCCTGGGGCTTAGCACTTAACAGCTGAAAGTACTTCCACTCAAAAGAAACAAAAGCCATGCTAATGAGACAATTTTGCTTAACAACACAGTAAGCTGTGGTGTGCTAGTACTCCTGCTCACCCTAAGACTCAGACCCAGGACTATGAGCCAGATCCAAGTATGGGAAATGTAACAGTCCTGCCCCTTGTGCCAGGAAAGGGATCTCTCTAATCTCTTTCTGACCACTTGTCCGAACCATCCCCACCCTATTTCCCCTTATCATCTATGGGCTGAGAGATCTGGAAATGACTACTGCTACCACTGATTCAGTTGCCTCCAAGGCCTGCTGCTAGTTTGTTGTGGTGTGGGCTATGCTAGACTGTGCACCACTCTCACCCTAGTACAACACTCCTTTTCTGCCCACTTTCTTAGTTGTCTTAGGCTGGAAAATTTTTTCACTCTGTCTTTTTGTGGGGTCTACTGCTCCAGAATTTGTTTTGGATCATTATTTAAAGTTGTTTGGAGGAGTTTTGGGAGAGCTCAGGCAGGTTCTTGCCTTTTCTCTTCCATCTTGTCCCTGTGCTCCCCTCTCCACTACATCTACTTTTAGGAGCCATAGGTAAGTGGTTTTTACATCTTCATTCATAGAAATTCAGTGTATGACTGTGGCCATTCTGTCTGCCTCTATTCAAACAAAATGCAGATCGCTAACTTGGAATATCTGTTTCTAAATGGTTTCACATGCACTCCAAGGTCAAAACAGGTCAAATAACTAAGCCAAACAGATGCACTCAAAAACTCTTTACAAAAGTCATAATACATGATTATGAAATTCAGACTTGGTGGCTTATCTATGATAGTGATCCTTTGATTCAATGGATTTGTCCTTTATTAACATATCTATCCTCTGATTTGTTTCTTTAATTTCTGGCATAACATTAAACGAGAATTCTCCCATTTTAAACAATTCATTTGTTGAAACTCCCTAAATAAACTAGTTCATGTTTATACTACATTGAGATGTAGTATATGCATTTTCAGTTTCTCTCAGGCAGGTTTCTAAGACAGGTGAAGAGGCTGTGGTAATGCAAGAGGATATGTGTGTGTGTGTGCCTGTGTGTGTGTTTATGCATCCATATGTGTTCTATTGCCTTCTGGGCGGTGGGAGGGAAGATATAGCGGAAAGCATTGGCTATCCAAGAGTTTGTCATGAATGAATCAAACAATTAAATTAAATTCTGCAGCTGTTTTGAGGGTGGATCATGTCTCAGTGACCACCCACATTCTGCTCAGTATGACTGGCCATTTAAACACCCCCTCAATCCACGCTTGGCCAAATCTGGAAGTGTGTAAAAGAAGGGGCACAAGGATACTGAGACATATTGAATAGCTTGAAAGGCAAGGAGTCACCAAAACAGCTGTGATGTTTCTCAGTTAAGAGCCTGAAATGGAGGAATAAATGTTAGCAGTAGGATGAACCTCAAGTAAGAAATAGAAGTAGTAATAATCTACTTTGTTAGTCATGATGGTTTCTGTAATGGTTTAGGTATCTCTGTAGTTATTCCTGAAAACATTCCAGCATCTGCTTTCATATACATGGTTCTTGCAAGAGATCCAGACCCAGGTCAAGAGGTTGAAGTAAGTTCATATTCTTTTAAAATGATTATTCTTATTGATTTATTTTTTCCTAACTTCCATGTTGACTATCAAATTTTTTAGTAATGAGCATGAAATCATTTCATTTGGCATTTGTTATTTCAAATTTTAGAAATATTATGTTTCCACAGAATAAGTACAATTCATTTTGGAAAACAAAAGGCAATAAACTGTCATAGGTGGACTGAGAACACTGTGTAAAAATTGTGCTCACATTTATTTTCATCCGTTTTATTACATTTACACAAACTGATCGAATATCCTTTCATGTTTCATTTCCTTTTATACATCCCACTTCAGACATATTTTCTTTATTACACACACAATTCACATAAAGAATATTCTGGATCTTTACGTGCTTTCTGGTTTCAATGTTCTGTAGGATTAATCAAGAAGGGATGACAACATAGTTACAGATTAGCAAGGGTTGGAGGAATAAAATAGAGAACAATTTAATCACATTAGATTTTCCCATGATTTTATAAAGTAAGAATGGTTTATATTCTAATTATAGCAATAAAAAGTTATCTAATCTCTTAGATTATGTATTATATGATAAATCATATTACTACACTGGGACACAGAATAACAGATTTCATATTCTTTCATGTATAGTCTCCATAGAATTGAAAATCAAGTCCCTTGCCTTTTTCAGTTACTCTGAGCTTCTATTGCAGCAATCAATTGGCAATTATTTGTCACTGGATTCTGTTGATGGTCTTGCTATTTGAGGATTGGTTCAGTGAAGTATGGATTAGATCATCACCAGGAAGTTGACCCCTAGGTGCTGTTTTTGGATAGATATCTCTGATCTCATCTTATCAATGTATATTTTCTCCTCTAATTATCCAGATTGTGACCGATCCATCCCATTCTTTCTCACTCTTGTACATTTCCCCTCATAGTTTCATTTCAAAGATTTCTCCCAACATGCCAGGACCTCTCCCTATTACCTTGAAATTGCAAGGATACCAGTGGAGCCCATGGGCTATCCACTGGTTATTGCTCACTTTCACCACAGTCCACCTTCATTTTTGCTCATTCATTTCTTTGATGACATTTTTTCTTCTACTGCTCTTTTGTAATTATTTTTACAATATATTAAGACTGCTCCCATCAGCTATTTACCTTTCCAGTTCACTCCAAGTGATACTTATTATATGTGTCTGCCTTTTTGTAATTCCTTTCTTCTTAGGATTTATAAATAATTTTAGACAGATATCACCCATATGTATATATGTTATATATATAAATGTATGTATATGTATGTGTGTGTCTCTATCTATATGTATGCATGTATGTATATATACATATGTATGTGTATATATATATATGTATACATATATACGCACACATATAAATGAACAGGAAGAGAGCTTGTCTTTGGGAAATTGCAGATTTCTTTTAATGACTCCAAAGTTTTCCAGGAAAAGAGTCCCATCTTTTTAATACTAATATTCTTATTCTTGTTGTATGCCCACCAGACATGAAACTACATTGTCTTTGAGGGATACCTTGTTGTATCTGGTTACTGATCATGATGAGCACCGAATGTCACAGCAAAAATGAAAACACTTTATTTTGTAAGCAGAAAATTAGTGGTGACTGACTTAGGAATAATTTGAGAATTAGCTGTTCATGTGGAGTTAGATCATCCACTCATTAAAGAAACATTGAAATTGTTATCAGAGTAAATGGAAGGGTAAACATGAGAAGACATTATGTACTGTTATAGCTGCTTTAAATCAGCTTGTTTAAATCATCTGTTAATCCTGAAGAGTAGGACATGGCAAAGAAAAAAATGTTGACATATATTACAACCATTTTTGTTAAGTTTAAGTAATGAAAAACAATTGGCACACTTGTGAGAATAGAAAATGCTAGAGACCACTGAGCCAAATACTTCATCTTCTTGTCAAGTAGAGATTTACGTCAAGCAAGGATTTGGAGTATAATTTCATTTGCAATCCATTATTGAAAAAGCTAACAGAAGATAGTGACTCATGTCAACTCACAAGGAAGAAAGGAAGGAAGGAAGGAAGGAAGGAAGGAAGGAAGGAAGGAAGGAAGGAAGGAAGGAAGGAAGGAAGGAAGGAAGAAAAAGAAATTCTATAAATAATAACAACCTTGTCCCTGAGGAAGAAAAAAGAAAATTCAATACTCTTTCTTCTTTGTGAAGGTCAGGGACTATAGCTGAGGAACATTTTATATACTATAGTTTTGCTGAATTTCTTTTCCTTCATTTTTATTTTTAGTTAGTTTGTTTTAATGAGGGCTGTTTTGTAGGGTAGGATGGGGAAGATATATATTCAGGAATAAAGGTAATTTTTGAAAAATCAATAAAAATTAAAAATTTCAAGAAAATCTCATATAGAGGAAAATTCCAAAAGAATCTAATGTATAGTAGTACTTTAACCCCCACCCCTCTTTGCTCCCTTGCCCTGGTACTTGAGAAGATATCCACAACTACAGATCATTTTCTTTTATATTCTCACAATGCAGATTTTCATAAGAATGATTTATGCAGGCATTATGAATATCCAATAAAAACATGAGAAGGAAACAAGCAGGGTTTTATAGTTGATTTTCTGCCTTTTTCATTAGTTTTCAAAATAATCTGATATAGTAAAACAAAATAATACCTAGAAACTCCTCTCAAAGTAATTGCTTCTCAAATTGTTAAGAACATAAATGATTCTATGACAATGCCAACTATGGAAATCTTTTTCTACTGTATCAACTACTTGATTGTAGCATCAAGCAAATGATAAAATAAGAAGACAGCTTCACTCAAATCATTTATAAGTATCATGGAAAATATGTTATATATTATCCAGATAGAAATATTCTCTTTTACTGACAAAGTTCTCCATATACACCTCTTAATAGATACCATTGTGCTGTTTGTATCAAGTGCCACAATGCCACAGGTCCCCCTGAATAAAATCCTGTTATTTAAGAAAATATTAGTAATCCACACTACAAGAAACAAATTATGTTAAAATGCTTATTGCATTGATCTTCTGTTGAAAGAGTAGCCCCTTGAATGAGTGTATCAGTACATACTCATTGGAGTAATACTGCAATTGGAAAATGGGTTGGGCCCAGAACTGAATGGAAAGAGCAAATTAAGGTAGATTGCTTTAAGGGAACTACTCAATGTTTTCTATGATTTCAAGTTTGTTGCCATTTCTTGAAGTGCTCATCTTTTTTAGCACTAATATCTTCCTAAAGGCAGTTTTTGACCATAAATCATGGACAAAAAATTTAAAATGCAAGTGACCCAAAGGAATGATGACTAGTGGTACCAAGAGGTCTGAGGCGTATCACCAACTGTGAAAAAATAATATTGGGCATTTATGTCATATTTCAAGATTTATAAAGTGATTTATGTGCATTGCCTAAGCTGATCCTTTCTATAACCTTGTGAGATATTCCCATTTTACAGGTGTGGAGAATGAACTTGGAAATATTAAGTAGTGAATTGACCATAGTCACAGAGGTAGCAAATGTTATAGGAGGCATTTAAACCTGTGTTTCTGGAATCTAGGTACCACCTTCACCTGGCCATGTTGCCATTTGCAGTGTAGTGAACATCCTCAAGGCAGGTATATATGGGAAGAGTGGTAGACAGACCACAGTTAAGGATAATAGATGAATAGCCCATGTGTAGCACTGATTTTCATCAGATATGAAAAAGAACCCAAGAACTTCAAATGCATTGGCTAGATCCTTATAGAAGATTTAAAGAAAAGCATGGACATGAAAGAATCAGACTTAATGAGAAAGAATGGAGAGGTTGCACTCTGTCCTGGAGGAGGCAGTACCCACACTGATGAAATCATGAGAATCTGTTTGAGTATTTTACTTTGTCTCTTCTAAGTCCCTGAGTGATGATGTTAAAGCTGAAGCTTAAAATACAGCTCTCTAGAGAATTAAGTCTCTAAGTAGAGCATTTGCACATGGCAAATTGATTACAATAAAGCATTCATTGCTCTGAATATGCGGCTATCCTATCCTCACACACACACCCCTTCCCCTGTGAAATCCATCTTGGCAGTGAAGATACTGAGATACTTCCTTAGCTTGCCTACTTTGGAAGACTCATCTAGTAACTGACCAGGGCTCCCCAAATCACACACAAAGGAAGAAAAAGAGACAACAAAACTTCGACAACAGGGAAAGAAAGAAGAAAGGCAGTCTTTTTTTTTTTTTAAAAAAAACAATCTCCAATTGGATTTTATCAAAAAGTAACCAAATTAGCTGCACGATGAAAGACAGGCCAACATAAGCCAATTTGCTCTCAAAAAGTTGGGAAATAGATTGAAAGTAATTATTTTATTGTTCATGTCATAAGGAGCTTTGCTAAAAAAAACTTTACTAGGAGAATAATTCTTATTCTAATTACTTTGGTCTAGAGAATAGAATTTATTATTATTATCACATTTTATTTTCTTTAGTTAGGCAGGCCTTTTTAGTAAGTTTGCAACTGCACTTTTTAAAAAGTTATAGTCATAGAATGACTGCTATGGGTGGAAGGATACTGATGCCCACAAAAATAGTATGTTTGTCCAAAACTGTAGTTTCTTTTGGACGTGCAGACATTTGACATGGAGCTAAAATCAGGTATTTTCTTCCAAATAACACAGTGCTTTTCCCTTGTGTGGTTATTGCTTGAGTAGGGAAATAGGAAATGGCTTTCTTTATTATCAAAGTTAAAAATTCAGCATTATGATTCCAATTAATAATTCAACAAACAGTAAATATTTATCAAAAAACTATAATACTGAGACTAAGAGATTTTGGGAAATGTACAACCAAGAGTTTAACAGAATGTATGGATTATTTTTGAAGTTTGGACCTGAATGAAGGCTCTACTTTGCTTTATGGGATCTGTCTTTACAAAATTAATTTCTGTTTAAGTCTTGCCAAATAAGTTCTTTCAACAATGTCAGGATTCAAAACATGCCTTTTGCTGTAATATTAACCATTTGTTTTTCTAGTTTTCAATATTAAGTTCTACAGTTAATGCCACTGAATACTTTGCTTTGGATTCAACAAATGGCATTCTTTCCAAAACTGTTGAACCTCATCTGGACTATGAAGCAAATCTTAAGGTGAGATTTGAAGAAAACAAAATTCCCCCAAAGAAAATCTAAAAATTTCACTCTTTTTTATGTTTATATGCTTTTTGAGAGCAGTTTTTTCCCCACTATAATCCAACATAATTTTCTTTGTGGGTGTTTTCTCTCCAACAATTACAAAGCAATATTTCGATTGAAAATAAGAATAAACATTTTAAAAGTTTGTAGGTTCATACAATATACATATAATAATGTACTACATGTGTTATTTTGTGTATGTGTGAACATATGTATATATATTTAGATATCTATATGTTTACATGTGTATATGCATAGTATGTATATAATGCATATTTGTACATATATATGTATGTATTTGTATGTGTGCAGAGTCCAGATCTGCAATTTCATTAGTTTGGAGAAGCCATGGTATGCAACTCACTCCATAATTTGAGATTGGTAACTACTGTGATTTATAGACTTAAAGTTATCTATTGACAACAAGAAGTTACATAGCTGGCTGGTGGTCACATATCATATATCAGAGTCAGTACTGGAAATCAAATCTTCCTGAATCCAAGGTCAGAGTGTCTTTCTCTATCACTCTCTTGTCTCTTTGTGTGACTCTGTCTCTTTCTCTCTCTGTCTCCTGTCATTTTCTTTTATTTTCTTTCTCTCTCTCATTCAAAAACTCACTTAAGACCAGCAACATTATTATTATTATTATTATTATTATTATTATTTTGCTGGGCAAGCAGAAAGTAACATTCTTAATGTTTATTTTGCAAATTTATTAACTTATTTTAGGGCTGTTTTTTGGTGTCTCCATAGACATGAAAAAAATAGAACTGAGTTAACATTCAGAGTAATTAGATGGAATTATATATTTTATTTTATTGAATTATCAGAAGAATTGATTCAACCCTTGGCTTTGATTTACCATAGAGATCTGGCCTATGTTTTTAAATCCCTGATCAAATTTAAATTATTCAATGTTTGGAGGAAAGACTGAAGCACAAAAGATCAGAAAAAACATAATAAATCATTCAGTTTATCCATTTTAATTTAAAATATCCAAATAATAGAGTTGTTGTTACTTCTTTAGGGGGATGATTTAATAATCAATTATTTTGAACTTTTCCCAGTAACCCTTTTTTAACAAAATAATTATATGCATTGGTGTTCTACTCTGTAACTTCTTCCTTTTTTCTTTTTCTTTTTTCTTTTTTTTTTTGGTGTGTATATTACATGGTTAGAGGAAAGTGCTCTTGATCGGAACTTAGAAGACCCAGATTGAAGTCCTAGATGCAACTTTTTGGGGATTGTGACTTTGGGCAGATTATGGAACCTCTTTGGCCCTCAGTTTCCCTAACTGTAAATTGGGGATCATAGGCTCATAGATTTAGAACTGAAACAACCTTAAGAGATTATTTTATCCAAACTGCTCATTTTATAGATGAGAAAACTGAGATCCATAGAAGCTGAGTGTCTTGCCTAATGTAAGAATTAGTAAGTGGCATAGACCAGATTCAAACTTTGGGTCTTCAGTCTACCAAGGCCAATCTTTTCCTTTTTCTTCTCTTTTTTTAAAACTACTGCGTAAGCTTGGTTTGAGAATCAAGTGCATTAACTTATCTTTGTAGTGTTAAGGTATCATTTGAATGTAACGTATTACTTTATTTTTAAGTTAAAATGTTTGAGTTTCAAAAGAGGAGGAAAATGAACAATTCTATCAGAATTATTTGGTGGCAGTTCCCCAAAATTTCACATAGAATTTAGGGTTTGAGGATGGATGGATTTTATTATGATTTTCTTCATAAAGTATGCACTTCTACACCCTCATGATTACGACATTAGGTTATTGGGCTGTTGGGGACCAGGGCAAGATGGTCACCATTGCTGAGCCCAAGATGTCTCTCAAGTGCACATGTTCCCTTGTAACAACAATGTGGCTTACAGCTGCTGCTGAGGTGTGAGACCCAACAAGACCAGCAGCAAGAGCTGCCAGCACAGATTCTTTGATCTGCTTTTCTAAGGAAAGCAAATTTAGGGGGTTAACAATCTCACTTAAATCAAACATACATATATCATTCACTTAGTTCAAGGGGGAAAGCCATCACCCTGAACTTCAGAGCAAATACAAATAGAAATTACAAACAGAAAATATCAACAGATCAAGTAATACAACTCAACAGACAGGCTTTGTCTGATCAAGACATCACATACATAGTTACCAAAAAGAGAAGCACCAACATCTGGGTGTTCTTCAAAGCCAGGGGCTCTTAACAATGGCTACCCAGAGTCTCCACACCAACACTCTTCCAGTGAGTGAGACCCCCAAGCAAAATCCTAACCTCTGATTTCATATACCCTGTTCAGGACACAAAGTCTTCACGCCTAATCAGTAAAATGTGTGGGCCTGAGGCTTAGTATCTAGCAAAGGCACTTGATTACTTTAGCATTCTAAAAGAGAAAGCAGTAAAAAAAAGTCCCACCTTAATTACCAATACATCCCTCACCCACCCACCTCCCAAAAAAGGCCAGAATTGATGAATATGTTTTCTTGGAATTTGGCCTCTTAGATTTTTAAGCAAAAGGTAAACTGCTGCCCATAGTGAATTACTTTGTTTAGATATATTAGTTCTTAAATCAATATACATACTTCAAAATTGATTTTTATCTTTTAAGAATGAGGTGAGAGAGGATAGTTAGGAAAGTTATTTTTTTAAATTGGTTGTTAAATTTTAAGTTCCAGTTTCTTTGTAAATCATCTTCTAGGCCAGAATTTCTCAAACTAATTTGGCTACAAAATTCCCTAAGGCTTAAAAATGTTAATGGAACTTATAAATGCATGACTTGGGGTCAGGTTATGGGACAGTTCTAACTAGAAGTGGAAAATTAATGACATTCTAAGCAAAATAAAGTTGTTTCACATCATATATATTTTCACATAAAACCACATTTGATATCTTAAGAAAAGAATATGATTAACATTAATATTTTTCATGGAAGTCTTTTTCATATAACACAGATGTGTTCGGTGTTCCATTGATCACACTTTGGGAGGCTTCTTTCTTTCTCTGATCCAATGTCTAAGCAGTTTGTATATGTCTTTGAACTGCTTAGAACTCATATGTACCAGTAGTATGTTGGTCAAATCAATTTCAGTTAAGCTTTCCAAATTATACCTCATCGTATTTTGTCTTTTCTTATTTGTTTGATGTGCTCCATGCTTGCAGAATAGTTTCATACAGGCTTGAAGGAGTTAGTAAGCCTTGTAACCTTGTAAAAGTTTGTGTCTATATACACAGCCTATTGAATTATTTGTCAGACAAGTTAGTAAAAAACGTTAAACAAGGGGAAAATATCCAGCATCATTTAAAAAAAACAGATTTAATAGTTTTTTTTCTCTATTCAGACCAGTATTCATCTTACTTTTCATTTTAACAAATAACATAAAACATAAATTGGCACATAATAGACACTTGGGGTAGGTTGAATAAATAAATGCATTTTTCAAATATTTGATTGTTAAATAGTTCATAGTTATATCATTATCAGTGTAGATATGACCTCTTTAGCCCTCCTTTTATCAATATCATAATAGCCGTGTATCTAACAAAAATATCAGCAATCTTAGCACATTTTTAGGTTAGATATACTGTGCTTTCAGTGCTGTTATGTTTAATATATTAGGTTTTTTTTTCTTTCTTGAGTTGTTAGATTTAAATTTATATATTCTAAACAAACCAACAAAAACAGTCAATGTTGGTATATATTAGATTGTCAAGTTCTTTACTATGATTATAGACCCCACAAAGGCAGAGGTCTCGTATTTTTTTTCTTTGTCCATCTTCTAATTACAAGGTTAATGCATTTATCATATGGCATTTAAAAACTGTTTGTTGTTTCAATATAAGGTTTATCTCCCTTGTTCCACCATAAACTCCATGAGAAAAGGAACCTTTGGCTTTTATAGAAGTTGAATCTTCTGTAGCATAGTGTAGCACACAATAGGCACTCAATATATGATTGTTGAATGAATAGAAGGTGCTCAATATTTGTTTGCTATTGAAAGAATGTACAATTAATACTTGCCATTCCAATATTGTTATCTGAGATTAACTTTTAGTTGTAAAATCAATTAAATTCACCATCAAATTCAATTCTACAAATGTTTATTTTAGATCCTATATAATTATTGAACTCACTTCTTTATTTGTATTTGGCATAATAAACTCAATCATTAGTTTTTCTAAATTTAAAAATATCATCCTGTGGTTCAAATTTTCTCCCAGACAAGAAGAGAATTGTAACGATTTAGACCTTTTTCCCATAAAAAACTGAAATGTAATCACCTTTTCATTTCTAAAAAATAGTGTAAGTCTAAATGGCACCTTAACATATTGCTTTAAACACAAGATGCCAAACACCAAAATTTTTATATTTTTATCACATTTCCAAAGCAGCATAAACCACAAGAATCTGAGGCCAGAGGAATCTCGATTTCCCATTCTCCATCAAAGAACTAAAAAAAATTAAGTAGTTGTTCTGGGCTCTGCTGTTGTCTCAAACTATCTTCAAATTAGGTTTCTAAACATTCTTTTCAATGTGAAGTAAATTTAATTTGCACATTTGGGGGAGTAAAAATGTACTGTCTTCTTTTATTTGTTTTAGCGTTTCCAGATAGTGATTGCTGCCAGAACTAGAGGAAACATGTCTCTGGAGTCATGCACTGGCACCATCACAGTAAACATCCAGAATGTTAATGATGAGATTCCAGTCTTTGCGTAAGCTTTGGATGAAACTAAGTATTTCAATTCTAACATTTCTAACCCCCATCCCCCTCCCAGCATAGAGTAATATAAATAGAAATGTATTGCATTGATTCATATTATCATTATCTTTAAAATATTAAAGGTAATGTTCAAAACAAAGTATTTCTATGAGTAAATAGTATTGCCCATTTTTATTTTTGAATGAACTCAGATCAATTTACTTACAATGTTTTAGCCTGCACAGCTGGTCATTTTCAGAGGTAAAATTAGAATGCAGATCTTCTTTGCTTTTCTGTTGTATTTTTTTAAGGAAGAAAAGTGACTAAATGAGAGTGAGTGGAAATGAAAGAAGAGTTATGCAATTTAAATGAATAATTTAAATGTTAAATTTTAAAATCTGTTGACCAATAAATAAAACTTTTCTTGTTTCCTTCAAATGATAAAAATTTTTCCCCATAGACATCTACCAGATGTACCTATAAATATTTATGAAAATCTACCCCTTGGAAGAGAACTGATCAAATTAACTGCAACTGATAAAGACATAGGAGACTCTGTCCACTATGAATTTGTGGGAACTTTTAAAGGGTTTTCCATAAATGATGGTAAGCAACAAATAGATATTTTATTCACATTTCTCTCAAATGCAATATGAAAGTATTGGTCATTATTGTACACAAGCCTAGTAAGATTCTCTCCGTGGGATTTGGGAAACAGACTCCTAAAAATGTACAATTAACATGATTTTATGAGGTGAGAGACCATTGTCCCAGAATCTCTGATTCTTTTTCATTCTTGAATTCACACAGCAGCTGCCTTACATTTTCACATGTTAAACTCTGTGTAAAAAGAGCTTTGCCTGACCAACACACATAGGCATAAGCAAGAATCTAGAAGCTTCCATGGCTCATCTTGGCATGGAGAGAAGTAGAAACAACAATTTGGTTGTATGATCCAAAGACAAAGGACAGACTCAGGCATTCTCTCTGTCTTTCTCCCCTTCCTTTGCCTTCCTCTCCCTGCCTCTCTTTCTTCCTCCCTCTCTTCCTCTTGGCTTTCCTTCTTCCACCCCTCCTCTTCTTTCTCATCAATAAAAATATAAATTAAATCATATAAGGATAACAAATATATGAACAGTATTTCCAAACAATGTTGTGCTTACAATTTATTCAAATTAATAGCAATTCCATGGTTTGTTTGAATTATCTAGAAAGTGGTAAAAGTAGTTGGGAAGTAAGAGAGACATAGAAAAGACACAAAGACAGAGAGGTATGAGGAAGCTTTTGAGTCTTAGAAAGCAGCTAAATGGAAGAGAGAATGATCATGCAAGGAGGGCTTGTGGAACAGTGGAAAAGGCACTTTATACTGGAGTCAGTGGGCTTCAGTGAGTCCTGGATTGGCCCTTTTCTACCTATGTGCCCTTGGATAAGTCGATTAAACTCTTTGTGCCAGTTTCCTCATCCTTAAAATGCAAACCTTTGTCCTAATTGGTTACTGAGGCCCCAAGAGACACTGAATCTATGATTCTATGATTTCTGGATTTAGGAAAAGGTATCCTATATTAAGATAAATCTCAATCTAATCCTGTTTATGAGTAGCTAACAAGCTATAAGTTATATAAACTTTCTGTTTGGAGTAAACATAAAGTATCTTTCATTTAAGACTTTGATAGTCTAAAAAAGGAAATAAAAATGTCGTCCTTGTAAACTTTCTCCAAAATATCCATAGTATTTATCTAGATAGCTTTTGAAAGTTTGTTTAAGAAAGATGATGAAATATGTAAATCTATTAAAATATTACATTTCATGCTTCATCACTATATAAAAGGAAAATATCTATCAAATAAAAATATCATGTATTTGACATGGGCTATTGCATTAATCCTTGGATCCAAAGGTCTATGGAATTATAAAGTACTCTTACATCTTTTTGTATTTCTTGATCTTTTTGTCTTTCTTTTAGATTCTGGAGTGATCACAATTTCACAACCATTGGATTATGAAGATCCTGCCATTCCGCATTCTTGGATACTAAAAATCAGAGCTTATGACAATGATCGGGTGCATTCCACTACTGGAACACTAACTGTCATTTTACAGGATGTAAATGATAACCCACCACAGTGTACTCAAGACCGCTATGTGTAAGTTGGAATAAAAATTAAAATCTTCCCTAATGTTTAAGGATCAAATGGAGGTCGGCTGGGGGGTGGGTAAGCAAAACAAAGAGCAAACAACATATTCTTCAAGTCATGAAAGGAAAATCCTTCCTCTGCTTCCCTCCTATATTCCCAGAACATTGTAACACTTTTTCTCCCTGCTACTCATGGAATCCCAAACTTTAGAACTGGAATGGATCTCAACAAAGTATCTTTTCTAGGGTAATTGTTCAGCCTCGGGAGCAGGGAGACAGAATTACAATGAAGTATTTATAAAATTGAAAAATATGTTACTGTTACAATTCAATCAACACAATTTTAGCTATAAGAGTTTAGCATAAGAAAGTTTATGCCCAAACTCATACATACATACATCTATATATATGCACATGCACATACATGTAGACATACACACATACGCACACACACACACACATTCAGGCATGTGTGCACGCACACACACACACACACACACACACAAGATTTGAGATACTTCCCATGAGTTTTAGGGCTGGAAAGAATTTTTGAGATCATTTGTCTCAACTCTCTCATTTTGCTGGTGAGGAAATTGGTGCCATCTTGTGATGGAGGGCAACTAGTCCAAGGTCATACAGGCAATAAGTAACAAAACAAGAATTTGAACATAGGTCCTCTGCCTCCAAAGACAGTGATTATTGTTCTCCACTGATGGACCAGAAGAAATAGCTCAATGGTGGATGGTAAATTCATGTTAATTAGGAGTGATTGGCATGTCACGCTAACATTTCATTCTATTATGTTCAACATTAATTATCAGTAACATAGAGAAAGGCATGGATCTGATAAAACTGTTATTGATTACATACCTGCTGTGTCCACAGTGCTGTTAAATGATAGGGAAAGTACAAAGTTAGATATAGCACAATCCTTTTTCCTGAAGCTTACAGTTTAGTAGAGAGATAATACATACACATAATAATGATTCACAATATTACCTGATAAATGTATCAGAGAGTCACAAAGCCAAGTACTACATGACCTTTGGGGGAAAGACCACAACAACCAGGGGATGAGGGAGGGGAAGTATCCTAGAAGGGTTGGTTTTTGAATTGGACCTTTAGAGAGTGCTCAGCAATTCAACAGGCAGAAATAGGGTATGCTACTTAAAGAAATCAATGACTGAAGCCATAGATAATTTGAGAATTTAGTTTGTATTTAGGAAGCAGAAAGTAGCATGGTTTGTCTGTAATATGCAGTGAGTAGTAAAACAAAAATTAGAATGGCAAATTAAGGAAGCGTCAGATTACAGAATGCCTTGACTGTCAGACTGAAAGACAAATAGACAAATGGATAGATAGAAAGATATTGTGAGATATCGTTTCCTTACATTTCATTATTCTTTCCTTCCTTTAAAAAAAAGAGGGCAATTTTGAAATTATACATCTATAGAACTAGACAATGACTACTTTTAGGAAAAAATCCCAATGAATACTAAACTTTCATGGGTCACCAATTTTTATTTGTAATCTGCTTCCCAGTTAATTAATTCATCAATTAATATTACAAACAATTAATATTACAATCAATTAATACAATCAATTAATATTACAAACAATAATATTACAAATATTACAATGATGAGAAGAAAATCCACATTCAGCATATTGTTTCTTGATTACTGGATATGGTCAATTCTATACTCAAAGCTTTTGTATTTTGCTAGAATCTGCCGGAGATTGTGCTTTGCTCGTACAACCTTTGAGAGGATGGGATCAAAGCAACGCCATGATGATGTATTAGTACAAGACATTTTTAAAGGAAAATTCCTTAGTGTAGGAGGAGGAAGATAAAACATTTAAAATTTGAATATGTTGTTTCTAATAATATTTATGAATATGATTTTTTCACCTGAAGGAATGTAGACTGTGATTCTAATAACATATTTCTTTATATTTTTGCCATATGTAGAATTGAACTTCCTGAAAATATTCCACTTGAAACTCACTTAGTATCTTTAACTTGTACTGATAAGGATGGAACAGAGTCTAATAATAACATCACTTATCACTTGATCACAGACAACTTTTCAAATGAAACGTTCACCCTCACCAACAATGAAATAAAAGTAAGTATTTTAAAGTTGCTTCCTAATAGTAGCACAGAGATTTCCCTTAGATTAACAAGAGGTTGTATTTTTATTATTATAAAAATTTTAGTGAAGTTCAGTAGTTTAAATAGCTGATAGCAGAATATGTTCTCATGTTTTCAAATTAACCTTAAATCTCCAACAGTATTAACGCTGGAATGCATTTTTAAATCACTGGAACAAAATTAGAACAAGTTGTTGTAATGAATTATTTTTTTTAATTTGGAAAAAATTCAAAAAAAATGTTATTACAATTATCATCAGCAATTAATATTAAAATTTTTTCAGTGAGAATTTAGGATAACTGGCTAATTTGTAAACCTATTATAGAATTGTATGTGGGGTATATGCTATTATAGGGGCTGTATTGGGTCCTTAGGGAGGACTAGCACCTCTGGAAAGAAGGCTGGCCACATCCTTTCAGGGCTGTACACCCACTTTTGGTGTCCGCTTGTCACCCAAATCTCACTTGTGACTCTAAGAAGCTGCAGAATGCACAGTGACCGCAATCCAGCAAAACCATCTCAGCAGACAGGCTAAAACAGGTTGAGGAGAGTGATCTAGGGGGATGCCTGCCCCTGAAGAATAGGTGGATGAGAATAATTTGTTCCAACATCCATGAAGGTAGCTGAAAGAAGCAATGTGGAGCACTTAGTGCTTGGTCAGACTTCGAAGATGCCAAGGTCATCTACTGCATCTCAGACTGTAGGTGGTCATCCTGACTTTTGTCTTGGACATCAATGACTCCAGAACAAAGAGTGAGGCTGATGATTTTGTACAACTCTGCTTCACTTCAATCTAATTTTCATATAAGTGAAGACATCTCTAATCCTCAATATTGTGATGTCATTGGTCTTCTTCAAAAACAAAGTATGACCAAAAATATAGGATTGTATTCAATAATATAATATATAGAAAGTACCACAGTTTAGGTAACATGGTGCATTTAAGTGTATTAAATTCTACTCAGAACATTCTCTACCTTCTCTCACTCTCCCAATCCATTTATTTGCTAAGGTCTATCTATCCTACTTCCACAATGTCTTTCACATCCCTGCCCTTTTACACTCCTACTGAAACCATTCAAGTTCAGGCCATTCTTATCTCTCCCCTTGACTCCTAATTTGTCTCCTTCCATTTTCTCTTATTTCTACTCCTTCCTCAACCCTTTCTAAAGAAATATTCCCAGTGAATTAAAATTGATAAAACCTAGAAAAAATGAGCAGCATTCAATAGAGTACTAAGCATTATATTTCAGTAAATATTGTTTTTCATTTAGGTTCTTGAATTTTATAAAAATTAAAACTGTTGCAACTCAAGATTTATTATAGAATAAACTGCTATATACAAAGAAGGCATTTAATCTCTCTGGGCTTCAGTTCCACATCTGCAAAATGTGAGGCTCAGTGTGGATGATATCTAAGGAACCTTGTAGATATAAATATATACTCCTTTGATATTTTGCTTGAGAGAGTCAGCATGGCACAGTGGAGAGTGAACCAGAATTGTACTCAAGAAGCTCACCTCACAAGCTTTGTGACTACATCAATTAAATGGTAATGTGCTTATCAATAAAAATTAATATTGATACCAGAACTATTTGCCTCATAGGGTTGCATCTTTAGATAGGGTTAAGAGTAGGATCATAGGCTTGTATAATTCTGAGCTGGAAGGGACCTCATAAGTTTTTTAGTCCAACCCTCTTTTGACAGATGAAGTAACTGAGACCCAGTAAAGAGAATTGATTTGTATAAGGTCACATCACACTTTTAGTAAATAGAACATATGGAATTCAATCCTGTATCTCATGACTCTATCATTGCTTTTTCCACTATATCATGCTATCTCAAGAGACCAAATGTGTGACAGGGCTCTGGAATAGAAGGTCACTTGTCTGCCTTTTACCTAAAAGTGCTCACAGACAAAATTCTGAAGTCAAGCCTAACTAATTAGAAGCATTCAATTAATTCAGAGTCACTGTGAAAATTTCCAGTTTCCTCTCAATTTGACAATAGTATAGAGCTAGAGCTCAGCATGATTGAAAATGGGAAGGGAGTTATAAAGATATTCATACATCAGAACTTCATTCCAGGTTCTGAATTATCTTTTCTACCTCTCTGTTGTCATCTTCCTAAAACAATTCCCCAGAGTTTGGAGGCTCCTCAAATATTACATCTCTGATAATAGGTTTTGTACCAAAGACTTACTTTAGAGGATATTGATTAGACTAAATTGTGACTTCATTATTTATAATGCTCCCACAGATGTGAAATAGAGCTGAGTTCACGAGAGGTCAGGGAGATATCTATATGAATGGGCCTTTCTTGTGTTGAGGTAGAGAGGAAGAGTGGTTCAACAGAATGAGTGTGGAACATGACTCAAGAAGATCCGGGCTCCAAACCTGCTACTAACTAGCCATGTGATCACAAACGAGTCTTTTCATTTTCCTAGGCTCGAGTCTTCAAATTTAACATGAGAGTGTTTGAATAGATAATTTCTGATGTCCCTTAGATATTTCTAACTCCACGATTTACTATTTCTAGGGAATATCTAGAGGTTTGTGAATTATCTTATAAAAAACAAAATAATACACAGAGTCTTGTAATATTTACTTACTTAAAAGTAAATTTAGCGTTTGGTTATTATACATTCTCACTTTTGCCAACTAGCTTCAGAGTGAAGAGAAGGAAAGGGAAAGAAAACTATGGAGAGGGATTTTGTGAAGTGTCAAGGTCAACAGCATGTAGAAGCCCTAGAGACAGGCTCATCACCAACATGCATTGTAAGTTTCCATGGCTCTATTTAGGTTCAGCTTCTAATACTTACTTCTTGGGTACTTCATTCTTAATTTCCTTTCTTTCCCAGAAATTCCTCTTATGCCTTATCTGGAAGAATAGTTGAGATGCATTCTTATAAGTGCAAAGTGCATAAAAAATGGATCTTTTCACTGGCATTTTTAAAAACAGAAATGTTATATTAGAACAATATTGAACATAAATATTAATAATTCAGGTTAATGAGTGACAGTTTAAATTCAAATCAGTCAATTTTGATACATAAAGCATCATAAGTTTTATGAGATGCTTGAAGTTTCAAGCAGTATTCAGTCCATTCATTCACATTTGCATTTCCTCACATAGTCATAGTTGCGGTCCACTCCCTTCTACTTTTTCACCTTTCATCAAACATTATTTCATAAATGTTTGTCTAGAGTTCTTTGTATTCTTCATATTTGTCCAGAACTTTGATTGAAGAAAAATTCCAAATTAGCAGCAGATTAAGGAGTAAGATGAGAAGAACCTGCATGCAGTTAAAATTCCTTTTACCTCACTTATTTAAAGAAGTCATGGAACCTAAGAAATGGAAAATTAAAAAAGTAAAGGCAATGATTATGATTATCATCAGTTCTTAGAAAAATTTTAAAGTTTGTAGAAGAATCCCAAACAGCCCAGAAAGGACCAAGGTCATAGTTTGCTCCTCCTTATAACTCACCACTGTCTTCTTTTTGGTTTTTGGTTCTCTGCCATGTGATCCTCTCCCCTGTCAGCTCTTTGTCATTCTAGGCAACCATCATATGTTCTTATCATGTGTCCTAATGCTTCTCTGTACTGTTTGTTTAGAAGGGAACTAGTATGTGGATCTGCAATAAATCTCTCTTTTGTTGCCATACCTATGTTGTACTATTTCTACTCAAGACCTTTTTCCTAATCTTCCACTGCCAGCTGTGACACTTCTCCAGTTTTCTTTCATCCTATATTGCATCTTCAACTCTCCAAAACATATGATACAGATAGACTAAAAGAAACATTAGCCCCCCGAGCATATCTACCCTGCAGTCTTCTCACAAAAATTCTTGAAGCTGAGGGAGATTGAATTACATTGTATTTTTAGACATTTCTTTAAAAAACTGATTCCTTAAGTTAGGTAAATGACTATTTTTGCAAGCATAATACAACTCACTTTGATGAGCAGAGAAAATAATTATAGGTATAATTTTTCCTACTTACAGATTGGACCTAACCAACTGAATTATGATAATTTTGTTTTTGCTGGGATGCAATTTAAATATACTCTTTTTGTAAGAGTATCTGATGGAGGTACCCCAGAATTATCAAGTAAGTGACTTCTTATTAATTTTATTTAAAGATTTCAGTGGTTCTGGTATCTTACTGACATAGACACTTCCTCCAGTGGTACAGATCTCAAACCAGACAAGCCTTTTCATGCTATGCAAATCTCATTTATATCATCTCATGAATACTCCATCTGATTACTAAGGGGCTTACTATAGTTTTTGTTGTTTGTTTTTCTCATTATAGCAACATGTTTTTCATTTCTTATTCTTCATTCTCATTATTTGATCTGAAACTCCTCCATTTCCAGTCACATATCTGTTTTGAGTGAATATTTCCCACCATTGCTTGAATGCCAGTAATTGATATACTCTAGCCTATTTATGCTCCATATCTTTTCATTACCTCTTGGGTGACTCCAAATTTTGATTCTTTGTAGACTGTGATGTTCCATGACTTGCAGGTATATAGAAAAATTAGAAGTTTGCTGATGTTCAAAAGATGGGTTTTTGTTTAAGGTGGCACCCAGGCCTAATTGGAAGGGCAGCACAATTTTCCAAATGTAATCTTTCTCAATTTTCTTCTTCTTCAGTTCTGAGCTCAGCTTACTGATCATCTGCACTTTCTCTTTAAGATGCATGGACTGATACTGATCAACTCAGTGGGCTCTCCATTCAGTTGCATCTCATAGTCTAGACAATTGACATTCTTTTAGGTTTGTGTGTGTTATTAGTCCAAACCTAATAATAGGTTAATATTATTAATTAAATTATATAAATTATATAAATAAATATAATTAGTTAAATTAATAATTAATAATTAATCTTCTTTAGAGTGTTATAGTTTTCTCAAGTTTGATAAAATAAGCATAATGCCACCTGTAAACAAGAGCATCTGCAGAAATTAATCATCTTTAGAGAAATGTGTTTCTCTATGACAGTCACAAATACTTTGATAACCATGTTTCTTTTTGTGGCTCATTTAATATCAATATTAATATCCCTACCTACCCTCCCTAAGAAGGCAAGCAATTCAACATAGGCCACACATGTATCATTATCCAAAACACTTCCACAATAATCATGTTGTGAAAGACTAACTATATTTCCCTTTCCTGTTTACCTTTTCATGCTGCTCTTGATTCTTGTATTTGAAAGTCAGATTTCCTATTCAGCTCTGATCTTTTCATCGAGAAAGCTAGAAAGTCATCTATTTTATTGAAAATCCATATTTTGCCTTGGATCATGATACTCAGTTTTGCTGGGTAGGTGATTCTTACTTTTAATCCTAGCACCTTTGACCTGCGGAATATCATATTCTAAGCCCTTCGAACCCTTAAGAAGGGTAGAAGCTGCTAGATCTTGTTTTATCCTGATTGTGTTTCCACAAAACTCAAATTCTTTCTTTCTGCCTTCTTGCAATATTTTCTTCTTGACCTGGGAACTCTGGAATTTGGTGACAATATTTCTAGGAGTTTTCTTTTGGGGATGTTTTTCAAGAGGCAATAGGTGGATTCTTTCCATTTCCATTTTACCCTCTGGCTCTAGAATATCAGGATAGTTTTCCTTGATAATTTCTTGAAACATGATGTGTAGGTTCTTTTTTTTGATCATGGCTTTCAGGTAAAGCAATAATTTTTAAGTTATCTCTCCTGGATCTATTTTCCAGGTCAGTGGATGTTTCAATGAGATATTTCACATTGTCTTCTATTTTTTCATTCCTTTGCTTCTGTTTTATAACACCTTGATTTCTCGTCAAGTCACTAGCTTCCACTTGCTCCAGTCTAGTTTTTAGGGTGGTATTTTCTTCAGTGGTATTTTGGACCTCCTTTTCCATTTGGCTAATTCTGCCTTTCAAAGCATTCTTCTCCTCATTGGCTTTTTGGAGCTCTTTTACCATTTGGGTTAGTCTATTTTTTAAGGTGTTGTTTTCTTCAGTATTTTTTGGGTCTCCTTTAGCAAAGTGTAGACTTGTTTTTCTTGAATTTGTTTTTGTTTTAATTTAATTTGTTTAATATATTTAGTTTTCAGCATTGATTTTCACAAGTTTGAATTACAAATTTTCTCCCCATTTCTACCCTCCCCCCCACTCCCAGATGGCATATATTCTGGTTGTCCTGTTCCCTAGTCAGCCCTCCCTTCTGTCACCCCACTACCCTCCCAACCCGTTTTCCCTTCCTTTCTTATAAGGCAACATAAATTTCTATGCCCCATTGCCTGTGTGTCTTATTTTCTAGTTGCATGCAGAAACTTTTTTTTTGATTTTGAACATCTGTTTTTAAAACTTTGAGTTCCAAATTCACTCCCCTCTTCCCTTCCAACCCACCCTCCTTAAGAAGTCAAGCAATTCAACATGGGCCACATGCATGTCAGTATGTATAACCCTTCCACAATACTCATGTTGTGAAAGACTAACTATATTTTGCTCTTTCCTAACCTATCCCGCTTTATCCAATTTTCTCCCTTCACCCTGTCCCTTTTCGAAAGTATTTGTTTTTGATTACCTCCTCCCCCATCTGCCCTCCCTTCTATCATCCCCCCTTTTTATCATCTTCCTCCTCCTTTCCTGTGGGGTAAGATACCCAATTGAGTGTGTATGGTATTCCCTCCTCAGGTCAAATCTGATGAGAGCAAGATTCACTCATTCCCCCTCACCTGCCTTCTCTTCTCTTCCTGTAGAACTGCTTTTTCTTGCCACTTTTATGCAAGATAATTTACCCCATTCTATCTCTTCCTTTCTCCCTCTCTCAATATATTCCTCTCTCATCCCTTAATTTGATTTTATTTCTTTTAGATATCATCCCTTCATCTTCAACTCACCCTGAGCCCTCTCTCTC
>CM053623.1:128809697-128842771 GCA_028646595.1 Phalanger gymnotis | reverse complement strand
CTTGAGTTTTTCAGTGGGGTATGACTGCTTGTAGAGTAAAGAGTTCTATGTTCCAAGCTTGGGGGTATGTGCCAACTCTGCCTCACCAGCACATTTCCGTCCCCAAGAGCCCAAATCCTGACTGGACTTAGAACTTGAGCAGGTTCTTCACTCCTGCTCTGATCTGCCACTTAATTCTTCCCACCAGGGGGGCCTGGGTCCAGAAGCAACTGTATCTGTAGTTCTAAAGCTGCCCCACCTCCACTCTCCACCCCACCCCACTGGGGTGGTGGCCAAACCGCAAACTCCCTATCCCCAGCAGCTTTTCCCATTAACCTACTCTGTTGTCTTTGGTGTTTATGGGTTGAGAAGTCTGGTAACTGTTGCAGCTCACTGATTCAGGGCGCTAGGGCACGCTCTGCCCAGGTCCTAGTCTGGTTGCTCTGCACTGCCTATGCTGGGTTCTGCTCCACTCTCCTCTGCTGCCAGCTCTGTGCAGGATAGACCTTACCCAGAGTCTATCCAGGCTGTCCTGGGCTAGAGCCCTGCTTCCCTCTGCTACCCTGTGGGTTCTGCAGTTCTAGAATTGGTTCAAAGCCATTTTTTATAGGTTTTTGGAGGGACTTGGTGAGGAGCTCATGCTAGTCCCTGCTTTCCAGTCGCCATCTTGGCTCTGCCCCACCCCCCAAATTGAGCACTTCTTAATCCTTTGTGTGAGGGAGGGCTTTCTCAGGAAAAAAAAAATACAATTGGATTAGTTGGATTCTACACTGGAGAGTATATAAATATACAACCAAAGGAGTTGTTGAATGGTTTTACAGAAATACAGTATTTCAGGGTGCAGTTATTTCTATAGCAACAGTATTATAAATACAAAAGGGAATGACATTTTTTTAAAAAAATTATTATTTATTTAATATTTTTAGTTTTCAGCATTGATTTTCACAAGAGTTTGAATTACAAATTTTCTCCCCATTTCTACCCTCCCCCTACTCCAAGATAGCATATATTCTGATTGCTCTGTTCCCCAGTCCTCCCTTCTGTCAGCCCACTTCCCCCACCCAATCCCCTTTTCCCTTACTTTCTTGTAGGGCAAGATAGATTTCTATGCCCTATTGCCTGTATATCTTATTTCCTAGTTGCATGCAAAACCTTTTTTTTTTTTGAACATCTTCTTTTAAAACTTTGAGTTCCAAATTCTCTCCCCTCTTCCCTCTCCACCCACCCTCCCTAAGAAGGCAAGCCATTTAACATAGGCCACATGTGTATCATTATGTAAAACCCTTCCACAATACTCATGTTGTGAAAGACTAACTATATTTTGCTCCTTCCTATCCTATCTCCCCCTTATTCAGTTTTCTCCCTTGACCCTTTCCCTTTTTGAAATTGTTTGCTTTTGATTACCTCCTCCCCTGTCTGCCCTCCCTTCTATAGCCCCCTCCTTTGTATCTCCTTCCTCCTTCAAGGAATGATATTCTAAAAGCTTTGATAAACTTTGGTCTTTGCATTGATGTGATTTTAGGGTTGATCTGGGCAATATAGCTGATTGAACTAAGATATTAAAAGAGCTGATCCGCCCGCTCATCTGAGAGGCACAAGAATACTGAAATGGGGATGGTGGGGGTGGGAGAGGCAGTAGAGGAGGACAGAGTATGTCTAGAAGATAAGAAATAGTGTAGTGCTTCCCCATCCTGGATCAGGAAACTACATTTCAGACTTCTCAAACTGGATTCCAATAGAAATCATAAACTCTACATGACCAAAATTACTCTTTTTCTTTCCCTCTAAACCTTCCCACAGCACCGAAGTTCTTTCTTACTATTGAGGATACCACTATCCTCCCTATTTACCTAGATGTCATCCTCAACGTCTTTACCTTATGCTTGGACCATTGCAATATCCTGTTGGTGGGTCTGCCTCCCTCAAGTATCTTCCTATTCCAATCCATCCTTCCTTCAGCCACCAAAGGAATTTTCCTAAAGCACAGGTCTAACCATGTCACTCCTCTTCGCAATAAACTTCAGTGATTCCCCATCATTTCCGGAATTATAACTTTCATAACCTAGCCCAACATCCCCTTTCCAGTCTTCTTACACCCTTTTGGCCACCATTTATACTTTGATCCAGCAATAGTTGCCTTCTTGCTATTCCACAAACAAAGTCATCCATATCTTCTCTCTGGGCATTTTCTCGTTCGGCTATTCTTGGAATGTTTCTCATCTCTGCCTCCTGACTTCCCTGGCTTCCTTTAAGACCCAATTAAAATCCCATCTTCTACAAGAAGCATTTCCCAACCCATATTAATTCTAGTGCCTTTTCTCTTAATTATTTTCTACTGAATAGAGTTTACAGCTTCAGAGACTTACTAGCTGTGTAACCTTGGGCAAGTCACTGTACCCCTGCCTCAGTTTCCTCATCTGTAAAATGGGGATAAAATACCACCTACCACCCAGGATTGTTGTGAGGACTATGTGAGGTAAAGTACTTAGCACAGTGCCTGACATGTAATAAGTGCTACATAAATATTAGCTGTGTTATTATTTTTTTTTCTTCTGATTGCTTGTTTATTTGGACCCGAGTAACTAAGACTATTTACATCCTCATACCTATTCACCAAATTTTGGGTCCTCTAGCCAGCTGCTTTTTCTCTTTTTTTTCCCTTGCAATTTCTTTTTTCTTGTTCTTTTTCTTTTTTTAATTATATTTTTATTTTTAGTTTGCAGCAAACAGTTCTACATAATTTTGAGTTCCAGATTTTCTTCCCTCCCCAAGAAGGCATGGAATCCCATATAACTTCTAGGTATAACTTGGCATTGAATTAATTTACACACTAGTCAAGTTGTGGAGAAGAACCATGACCAATGGAATGACTCATGAGAAAGAAGAAACAGAACCAAAAAAACGAAAAAACAAAAAACAAAAAATAAACCACAACCCAACAACGAATACAAAAGAGAGATAAAAAAAAAGTGTGGGGGGGCGGAAGGCGAGTATGAAGTGTGCCTCGATTTGCATTCATACTTCATAGTTCTTTCTCTGGATGTAGACAGCACTCTCCATCATGAGTCCTTTGGAGCTTTCTTTACATATTGTGTTGCTGAGAAGAGCAAAGTCTGTCAGGGTTAGTCATCACAGAATCAATATATCTGTGGTTGTGTATAATGTTCTCCTGGCTCTGCTCCGCTCACTCTAGCTGTGTTATTATTAATGCTATATGTAGCACACTCATATATATATATTTGTTTGCTTATTGTCTATCACACTAGATGGTAAGCTCCTTAAGGGCAGAGACTGTCTTTTGCTTTTAGTTTTTGAATCCCCAGCACTTAGCACAGTGCCTGATACATAGCAGGCACTTAATAGAGGTTTATTTATTGAATATTTATTGATGAGATCACAGTGTAAGGCCAGAGACTGTAATTTTCAGATGAGTTTAAGTATGATTTCTAAGAAAGCTAGGAAGGAAAGAAGGAAGCTAGCAAATAAGGTAGGGAGGGAGGGAAAAAGAGAAGGAAGGGCAGAGAAAGAGAAGGAAGAAAAGAAGGCAGGAAGGAAGAAGGCAAGAAGAAAGGGAGAAGAGAAAAAGAGAAAGAAGAAAGGAAAAATATGAGGAAGAAAGGAAGAGAAGAAATGAAAGAAAGTAAAAGAAATCTGTTGTTTACAATTGGAAAAGTAAATATGTGTGTGTGTATCCCCTCTCTTTGAAAAGAAAAGGGGAAATAGGGAGCCTTAAAACAACATGGAGAAAGGAAGGCATAATTGTTTATAACCAATGCCTCATGTTGCAGCCAATTCTTCTGACATTCCTTTGTCAAAACATGGAAAGAGTAGGGCAACAAATAGGATAGTAACTTTGAACTTGTAGAAGTTAAACCAAGAGTTTTAAAATACCCTATGCTTCTTTTTCTTCCAGAAAACAAATGGCTCAGAAGCAACTAACAGGAGCAATTCACTTGAAGCCTTTTTGTTGTAAATTCATTTCAATTCAACAAATATCTATTTAGCAACTGTAGTGTGCAAAGCAATACCCCAGGTCCTGAAGAAGATGATAGCCTTTAGATAAGAGAAGGTGCCTATCCTCATGGAGCTGTGTGAGGATGAGACACAAATACCCATAGCTCTAACACACAATATGATAGATAGATACATACATACATAGATATTGTTTAGTTCTTTTCTGTCATGTCTGACTTTTTGTAACCCTTTGTTTTCTTGGCAAAGATACTGGAGTAGTTTACCATTTCCTTCTCTAGATCATTTTACAGATGAGGAAACTGAGGCAAACAGGGTTAAATGACTTGTCCAGGGTCACTCAACTAGGGTCTAATAGTAACATATATACACATATACATACATACATTCATAGGTATATACATAGATAGTAAGGTTTTTAAGATAGATAATAAAAAAGAGATTAAATTTTTATTAAGGCAATATGTTGAGTGCTGGGGTTAAAAGTACAAGGAAAAACAATGGCCCTTCTTGTCAAAGAGTTTAAGTTATAATTGAAAAAGATACCACATAAAATGGACTGGAAAGGAAGGCGAGAGGTTTTTGGGAAGGAAGTAGAAAAGTTCAGAGAATCCAGAGAGCAGCTGGAAGTAAAGTGACAGTGTTCTACGTAACTCATAAAGGATTTGTCACAGCCAGGAACTAAAAATAAGAGAAGGAAATTCATTAGTTGCTTCAGGATCTTTTGAAATCTAGCTCAACACTTGTTTAATATCACTCCTCCTCACTCACCCTATATTCCATCCATAATAGATTACCTCCTATTCTTGAACTCAATTTGTTATTCATCTCATAAACCATCTCCTTATGTGGAATGCAATTCTTTTTCAAATTCTCCTATTAGAATACTCTTTCTTCAAGTGCCATATCCTCCATCAAGCCTTCCCTGCATCTCTTAGCTGAAAATATTCTCTTTTCCCTCACATTTTCCTAAATATTTATTGAGACGAATTGAATTATATCAGAGAAATACAAGGAAAATTGTTTGTTTAGGGTCTGATGGGAGGACATTGTTACTGAGAGAAGGTTATATTTCATGAAAAAAAATGCATTTTTATTGGTTTTTGAGATGTGAATGGGACTGCTTATTGGTGAGTGTCTCATAGAAAGCACCCAACATATCACTATGTTATTCAACAATCCAAGTGAAGAACAAAATCTCAAACTAGATATTAGAGCCGAATTTGACTGGTCCACTGGAATTTACTGAAGAATATTATATAAGGACTTGACTTTAGGGTGTGGCTTATTCATGCATTATTAACAAAATAACATTTGATGGAACAACTCTATGATGTATATGAATGTACTTAGTATATAAAAGTGTATTAAAATGTACCTAGATATAGTTTGTTCTGTCTAAATCAAATTCAGCTTCTTTGAATCATTTAAATAAGAGTCAAGAAAAAAATGTTTTTTAAATGTGGGCATTATTTTCCTTATCTCTTTATTAGACTGCCAGTGCTAAGTTAAAAAAAAAACTAGATAAGAGATAAGGGAGGCTTGAAACTCATGCTTACAGTAATAGCTGTAGATAATATATGCAGATATATGACTTTAGAAACAAAGTTTTATTGGTTTTTAATATGAAATTCTCAATTTGAATAAAAACTACTTGAGTAAACAATAAAGGAAAGCTCATAGGGTACACCTATATAAATAATAATTTTAGATCTACTTTTAAAATTGAAGAAAAGACATTTTTAGGATTTTTTCAATTAAGAAAAAGCAAAACCTGAATGATATGGATTCATGTTTTGGCTACATGAGAAAATAAAAATGCTTCTTTTTCCACAGCTACTATTACAATTATTTTACGGGTGACTCGTAAAAATGAACTAAATCCAATTAGTAACCTGCCAGCTTTTACCTTCAGTGTAGCTGAAAACAGTGCAATTGATACCCTTATTGGGAGAGTTGTATTTACAGATGCAGACTGGCCATTCAATAACATAAAATATGCAATTGACGGAGGTAATCTGGGGACGCCTTCCAAATTTTACATCCAACCAAACACAGGTAATCTCAGAACATCGATTTGAAATTCTCATTTGAAAAATATTTTTGCCTTCATTAACAAGAATGTAACCTAGAGCTTCTGTCCATTTCCATAAAGGTCTTCTTACTGGTGGATAGAATGATAATTTGATGATTCTAAGTCTTCTAGCTTCTGGCTTTGAGGGATGACATGGGAGGATCTAGACTCTACTTCTGCCCGCATGGGATGCAGACATGTAAAATCAAGTAATCATTCAGTCTACCAATGAGGAAACATTGATGCAAATGAGCATGAGTCCCAAGTTACAAGGACAGAAAGAAAGCTTTGTGTAATAGGTCAGCAACTATCATTGCAGTTAGAAAAACCTTATTTCAAATTTTCCGTGATATAATCTGTTGCAAATTCAGTCACTTAACTTCTCAGTATCTCAGGCAACTCTCTAAAACCACAAATTGCAGAGCAGGTGCCAATATACATTGGGAGAGTTTGCTATTTCAGATCCAGTCCCAAATCCCACTATTAACTTATATTTCTATTATGCTTTATAGTTTGCAAAGCATTTCATACAAATTATATCATTTGATTCCTTGTAACATCATAAGGTTGATATTGTAAGCATTATTATCCTCATTTTCATCTTATATTTTTCTTATTTCTTTAACTTAACCTTAGATGAATATTAGAATTTCTTGATAACCATATAACATACTTTTTTTGTTCTTTTGTTTCAGGAATGATAAAACTGTTGGATTCATTAGACAGAGAGATTCAAGCCCAGTACAAGTTAGTAGTAAGAGTAACAGATATTGACAATGACATTGAACCTGATCCACTCAGACAGAGAAGTAGTTCTGTTCTTGTGACCATCAACGTTCTGGTAAATATAAAACTATTTTTAATGGTACTATCTTTTAGGCTGCCTGAGTATTCACGGGGAGAGAATGATATTGCCTTTTTTAAGAAGTGTTGAAAATTGATTGGCCCAAGTTTAGAACTAAATTTACACAGTCATGAATCTTTCAACTTGCATTCAATTTTTTTTTCCTATCAATTAAAGATCATGGAGTCTCAGAGTGGGGAGGGACTTTATAGGCCATCTAGTCCAACTGTTATCTGACCAGGTTTCATACAATAAATATTCCTTGACCATACTGGTCATTTTCTGAAGATACTCTCTATTTTAGCAATATTCCTCCTAAAATGTTGTTTTCAGAAATGAACATAAAATATCAGCTGTCTTTAGCAAGTGAATTATCTGACCTGGTCCTGAAAGCTCCCCCAGCTCATTCTCTTTTGATGGTAGGTATAACATCTAGTGACTAGACTGCTAAGCTACCTCATCCTCCTTCCATGTTGCAGAAGTTTCTTTTTATCAGCCACTGAACCCTTCCCTAAGTACTTTCTATGGAGTCAGAGATGGCTATAGCTGGATTTCAGTACCCTTTAGGTCCTTTGAAGGCACTCAAGTTGGCCTCTTGTTTTTGATTCGTTGACTCTGGTTCTTTCTTTCTCTGCCTTGACTGGATCAATACCATTTTTTCAGAGATGGAGGAAGATGGCTAATGTGGGAAGAGTCTCCATAATCTTGGGGTCCCCTCATCTCAGGGTTGCCCCAACTATAAAGAAACCCGATTGCCCCTCTCTTTGATTTTCATCCCATTCCTCTTTATGTGGCTAAGTACAGTCAATTTTTGTTTCTTGTTTAAAAGGGGTGAAGTCTGGGCATGCAGTGAAATTTTCCTTCAGAATGTCTAAAGTAGGAAGGGAACCCTTGTGTAAGTTCTAAAACATAAGCTCATAGGTTCAGGGAGGATGGCAGCAGAATTTTGCTACTGATCAGGTTAAAGATTAGCAAGTTAAAGATTTCTTCAGTGTTCATTCATAAGGCTACTATTGGGCATACTTCCTTGTCCTATGGATTAATTTTTAATTTCTGTATCTCAAGAGCACAATTATTCATTTAGACAGTATTTTGAAAGTTAATGGAGATTGAAGAAAATGGCTAGGCCTCTATCTTGTTGGTCATATAACCTAGAAAATACTACGCCTCTTGAAACAACCTAATGTTACATCAGATATTTTGGCTATATTTTGGTTGAATTTGGTTAAATATTTGGTTGAATTTGCCCTGTTGTTCAGCAGAACTGTGATCTCATTGATGACACTTCTTCCATTGGTTCAAATCAAAACCTTTCTAAACGTTCTCATATTGTGCAATGTTTGCCCATGTCTCCCCATAAATGTTGAACAGATGAGCTTACTAATACCTTAGGTTTTGTCTAAACCTCTTGACAAATTATGGGTACTGATGGTGCCCACGGGCTGCCTATCAGTTATGTCTCACTTTCACTACAAATGTTTTTCAACTTTTCCAAGGATGCATTTCTTTGATTATACTTTTGTAGTACTACACCAGCATGTTTTTCCACTGGTAACATATTGAAATCATACAACTCTCCATTGCTCTGTGATCGAACATCAGTCTTTTTGGAAAAATGGTGGTAATCTTTGCTTGGAGTACGATAAAATCTGCATATATTTTCTGGATGGATGGCTATTTAGTCACACTTCTCCCATCTTGCACTTCTGAAATTAATGTTTTTGAGCTTAAGTGTAAAACAACATATATCCCAATAAATTTCATCTAATTGGATTCAACCTAATTGTCATAGGCTATTGAGTTCTTTTTGCATCCCTGTCATCCAACACATTAGCTATGCTATTGATTACTTTATCTGAATCACCGATTATAATTTTAAAAAGCAAAGAGCACATGTTCTTTGAAGCATAATACTCAAGACTTCCTTCCAAGTTGACTTCACACTATTAACCAATATTCTTTGGGCTTGCCATTAATTTATGAATCAATGTAGCTGTGTTTTTGATTAGTTCATGTGTCATCTTGTTCACAAGATTAGCATGAGAGACCTCATCAAATATTTTGCCAAAATCCAAGTAATTTCAATAATTGTCCTGATCTAGAAGTTTTGGACCCTGTCAATTGAATGAGGTTAACGTTGCACCACAGATTTGGAACTAGAAGGGAGTCCAGAAGTACCCTAATCCAACCCCTTTATTTCATATTTGAGAAAATTAAGAGTCAGAGAAGTTAAGCAACTTGCCCAAGCCCATAGATGAAACAAGAGGTAGAACTTGAACTCAGGCCTTCTGATTCCAAATTCTGTGTTCTTATCACTGTCAATGCTGCCTTTTAATGATCTATTTTTAATGAAGCTCTCTGTAATCACTATTTCTTTTTCTATATGTTCATTAATTAATTCTTTAATAATATGTTTTAGTGTCATGCTGTGAAGCAAAGTAACGTTCATTGACCTAGAGTTTCCATTCTCTAACCCCCCCTTTTTTTTAAATTAAGTGTCTTTTACCCTTTGCCAGTGTTTCAGCCAGAGCAATAATTAGCAATTTCTGTGCCTGGGGCAAGCAGTACAAAAGATCCATGGGCCAAGTAATAAAAATTTTGTCCTTAAATCACTTTTTAAAGAAAAATTCATTTGTGTGCGTGTGTGTATCTGTGTGTGTGTTTGGAAAGCCTTTTAATGCCATCCCATGAATAGTAGAGAACTTGGAATATGCTACAGGAGACCACAGATATTTTCCAGTTTTTCTCTATCTTGTGACTTAATTGTTCTTTTCTAAGCAAGTGAATAACACCAGGCAGATAATGGCTTCTGTTAAAAGAAACATAAAACCACAAAAGCTGTTCATTGCCAGTGCATACTTCTATATGGTGAACACTTGCATGTGTGTCCTTTGTGAACCAAAGTCCCCATCAGTCCACATAATGACTCAGTATTACAACTCCCCACTATAGCCTCATCATGTCTGGAAAACACAAGGAACCAGTCCAACAAAACTCCGTGGAAAGAAATTGAATAAGGTAACTTGAGTGTTTTAGACAGTGACTCAGAGTGGGTCTTATTGTTGAAGCTCATGAGCCTGGTATCCTTACCCAAGAATTTTTAAAAATACACTCAAAGGGAGATTTAAGTTACTTTCACGGAAACAAAAGCTGAGTAATGGTTACATTGTAAGTATATGTATACGCCTCCCAATCCGCTTAAATATATTTATACCCTTTATCTTAAATGTTTGGGTATTGAGTGAAATGCTTTAACAGAAGAAACAAAAAAGAAAAAAAGGAAACCCCTCCCTTCAGTTATATGAAGCATTCAGGAGTTTGTTTTGTTTTTGTTTTAAACAATGGTTTATATTTTGTGTTTTTTTCTGTGGGTCAAGAGCAAAAATTTGTCCTTTACTCCTGTGAACTCTGTAATATTTTGATTTGCTCTCAAGAAAACTAGTTTAGAGATTTCTCTTTTCAAACAACTTAATTAGTTGAAGTAAATTAGTCTTGTTACCAATCACCCAGGCTGACCATGTGTTTGCAAGCAGTTTTGAACTGAAGTTCATATTTTGATAAATGTATGTTTTTGAAGAGATTTATAAAATGTGTTTGTTTCACAGGTACAGGCTGTTAAAGATTAGTATATATTTCGCTATCTAGAGTAAAATGAATGTTTCTTTAAGAGCAGTCAAAATCACAGAAGCAGATTGCAAGTATTTGGACACAACATTGTAACCCCTTAACTTTAAAGAACTTAGTCCCTCGAGGGACTTCTGGAGCCTCTTTATACAAATGATTCTACCAAAATTAAGGGCTGTTATAAAGATATTTTCTAAAATAATAAATGAGAACATTTTTAACTTAGATCACCCCCCTGAAATTTGTTTTTTGCTTCTTGTGCTATGTGGAACCCCCATTCTATTAATCAGTTTTATTCTTGCAATCTTCCCTTTGTACTCCTATCACCTGAACACTGGCTTATCCTACTCCCAGGAATACCTCATTCATGATCCCTTCTCCATTGGTTGCCCATTTATTTTAGGGACAGGAGAAAGAACTATCATACCTCTTGTTTCCTTGGTGAATATCAGATCCTCACTCTGGTGCCAGCACTCAGCATCTTCTCCTTTGAAATTCACATCATTTGTGCATAAAGCGCATTTGAGGGTAGTGTTGATGTCATTTACTAACCCTTAGGTGATTCTGCCACTTTCTTTAATGATGTTTAGCACTTAGATCAGAATCTTATTTGGTACTCCAATCACTATTAGCAGCTCCATTAATTTAAATGTTTATATTAATGACAATCAAACTCCCCAGACTCCAAGTTCAACCTCCTCAACTTTGTAATCTACCTTAACATTAGCATGACACATTAGCATGAAGAGAACATTGGATGTATATCATTGGATCTCATATGTTTAGAGGCCTCAGAGACAATTGAGTCTCAACTCCCTCATTTTACAATTGAAATTGTGAGGTTAATTGACTTGCCCAGGGTCACAAGGCTAGTAAATGTCTGAGGCATGATTTGAACTCAGATGTTCCTGACTTCAAGCCCATGCTTACCTGCTTACCTGCTTACGGCAGAAGATGAGGTTTCAAATACTAGCTTTTCTACTTTTTAGCTATGTGACTGACTGTGGGCAAGTCAGTTAGACTAAAAGATCTTTAAGATCCTTTCCAGCTCTAAATCCTATTATAAGAAATGTGCAAGGGTGGTTACAATTTAGACCTCTCAATTGTCCCAAATTACTTTACTTCTAAAAACCTTAATTCTGAGAATTACTTGCATGATCTTTATCTTTTAATTTTCTACTTCTCCTAAAGCCACTCTTATATAGAACCTGTTCTTCATCTTCATCAAGATCACCATTTCTTTGATCACTCCCCATTTCCCAGCCCATCACCTTTATGTTGGTTGTATTTCACTCCTTTCAGAACTTTGAACTTCTATTTAGTTAGCTACTAACTATAGGCACTTGATTCTGGGTACTTACAATATTCTTTCCCTGATAAGTTTCAACCTAGGATCATCCTGTTATTGAGCTCTTCTTTATCTATTGCTAAGTTGTTGAATCTATTCACAGAAAGTCATGAAACCATCTTTATGGGCCCAATAAAAATGTAAACGGTCTATCTGCCAGTATTACTAGGGTGGAGTCACCATAGTTTTGGCATAGTATGCTAAAATTTAGAGGGCACATTTCCTTTTCTAGAAGTCCTCCATGCTACCAATTCCATGCCACATGTTCTTCCAGTGATCATCAATTCATGCCCATTTCTCTCCCCTCCAAATCTGCAACATGACTATCTAGGTCTCTTATCTAGATCTAGACCACTAACCACCTCCCATGACCCAGTAGCCCTATTTCTCCAATATATTTTCAATTCATCCTAGAGTCAGCGGCAATTATTACCACCAAGAAGCCTCATTGTCTCCTTAACTTTCATCTCTTTCCAGACATTTGATAAGTCAGTTTGTGTGCTTCCTTATGGGACTAGAACAGACTTGACTCCCTTATGGATGGCCTGCTTCTGTCCCAGTATAGATGCCCTAATCATGAGTGAGGAATAATGAAAAGGTTCCATGAAACAACAAAGATAATGGCAGTCATGGGCTAGAACTGTGATGTTGAGGTCTTCTTCTATCTCAAATGAAATCCTCTCTTGACCACCAGCACCTTATTTCTCACCTTACAGGAGCTTTTCTGGACTGGCATAGTGGTCTTTTTGCCATGTTTATTTCTCCATTGAGCTCTCACCACTTCATACTCTTTTCTGATTTACTCTGTCCATACTGTGGTTTTTTCAAACCCCCTCTCTCCTAAAGTCATCTCAGTTCCAAGTGCATTTTCCATCTCTACCAAGATATTTAAAGTCATCTATCATGAGCTCTCTCATTTATCCTCCACATCTCCAAATCTCTCTTTTATCTGCCATTCCTTTTCTCCTTTCTTCCAATTTTAGGAAGTGATGGACCTTTCTTGTTGCTAAATCTAACTCTTCACTAAAACTTTTCAGCCTCTCCTGGAGTACTTTTTTCATTGCTCATTCCCTTTATATTTTTCATCTTGAATCTCTCCTTCTAAAGGCCCTTTCCCTTCTGCCATCAAGCACACTTAATTCTTCAATATCAAAAAATTTCAAAATAACTCTCAAAAAACCATTTTCTTCTACCTTGCAACCCACCAAATCTATCATTCAAGCTATCCTAAGTTTCTCTTCTTCTTTACTTCTAAATTTCTAGAAAAAAATAATCTATACAAAACAATTTTAAAATAAAACCAGGACTAGTAAAGTTCTTACACAGTCAAAAATTTCTAGACATACTTCTGCTAAAATTTTAAATCTCTATCTGTGACTGGATAGGCAGAATATCAAGCCACTGATAGTAACTGTGTCCAGGGTCATAGATTTCCACCTGGATTTTGTGAATTGGAAGAAAAGGAAAGAAATTATGTCTCACAAGGGAAAACCCAGGTAGATGCGATAGTTGCTAGACATTTTCTTGAGTCTTCTGTTCCCCAAATAACTGCAAAGTGACTATCTTTGGCAGAACTAGTGGATTGTGCTCAGCATTTCAACAACTATGATTACAGTGATATTCCCAAGCCAAACTTTTGAGTGTATCCTGCATAATAAAAAAATCATGGGCAAAGGCACATATCCCAGTCAAGTAAAAGAATGGCACATGCAGATTCCAATGAGACAAAGCCATTACTTTTGGCGGAGATGTGGCCAGGATAACATTACATGCTTGAAGGCTGTGACATACCCTCATCCTGTTAGCTTTACTTTCGAAGTGATAATTGACTTTTTGAGCTAATAAAAAAGAAAATATTCAAGCTTTAATTTTGATAGAAGTCTACTCAAAATAAACTTTATCAGTGCTTGCTAATGAGTAGAGAAAAGAAAATAGAACATACTGTATTGTGAAAAGCTCTCAGACTATATACTAATGGATGGATACATCCTTTCTTACAAGTGTGAAAATATGTGTGGTCTTGCTGACTTTGCATTTTATTCATCCCATTGATGTGAATTGGAATCCACAGGGAGTGTCAAGAATAAAAGAAAAGGAAAGGAACGACATCATGTCCTTAAATACAAAATACTCTGACATCTATGGGCACCTGCCTAAGAAGACCCAGCATTAGTTGGTAGCTGTGAAGGCAGTAAGAAGACCTTCCCATAAATAGCTCTTGAAGAAGTCATTTTTGAGGTTTGATAAACAAGATTCATAGTTGCATATTCCTATTTCTGCCACTTTAAAATAATGTCAATCTACAGATTTAGCCAAGAGGAATTCTTCCCTTTTCTTCTTACATTATTGACAGCCCCAATAACAAGCAAACAAACAGAAAAATAAACTAACAAAAAAAGGTATCAGTTTGTATTCCTGGTTTTCCAACAGTAGAGATTATAACCAAATATATACTAGGATGGCTTTAGGTCAATCAAGACATAATAAAAGCATTACTTCTATTAAAAAAAAACCTATGATACCCCCTTATGGCCATTTTATTTTTAGTACTTTTTTTTACTGAAGTTTGTCAGTAAATTTTTCCTTTAAAAAGAAAACATATACCTATATCTATTGAAACATATGTATATGTATAAATTTTAACTTGAGTTACTTTTATTTTTAAAATATATGTCATTGATTTGTTTTATAATACGTACATTTGTTTTAAATGCCATTTGGTTTGAGGGAAAAGTTTATTTGGGTTAAATTTAGGCAACCTGGCTACTGCATCACGGAATCTTTTAGCACGACATATAACATTTCACTCTGCTTTCCCATTGGCATAACAGAGATGATAACTGAGTTAATTTAAATAGTATATTAAGATTTTAAAATTCTTAGTATAACGGAAATAACAATTGGGAATTCAATGCCAGAATGCCATTTTATTCATTGCTCTGATGCTTTTGCACATAGGTGAACTGAGTAAAGTCACTTTGTAATTTAACAAGTATTAGTTACTACCAATTTCCTCAACATTCACTCAACTTGTATTCTAATTTCTGATCTAATCACTGAACTGAAGCTGCTCTCTCTAGGATCACCATTATCTTTTTCATTTTAAAATCTAATGGCCTAATCTCAGTCTTACTTCCCCTTGACTATTCTGTAACACTGAAGATTATCTATCTAACCCATGTCTTGAAGATGCTCTCCTTCTCTGATATGTCTAACACTATTTTTTCCTGTTTCTTTTCCTATGCATCTAACTTTTCCTTTTTAGTCGCTTTTACTAGTTATTCTTCTGTCTCCCACCCACGGCCCTGTTTGACTCATTCTCATATTTTTTTTCTATACTCTTTCCCTTGGCAATCCCATTCTAACCTATGACTTAAGTCTGAATATCAGGCATCTGTGCTACATGAGTTAGTTCTTTCCCTAATCCCTTCATCTTCTTTCTTTTTTACATCCAGGTAGTCCAATGACAATATCATTTCCATTTCTACCTCAGTTGATCTTTGGACATTTTTTCCATGTACGGTTGCTATATTTCTTCATATGAATGAAGAAGTACATGTACAATTCCACTATTGCCCGCCACTCGCCCCATCCTAGTTTTTCTACCCTGTTTGTTTTGAGTAAAATATGTCTTTCCAGAGCCATGGTCTAGTCATTATTCCTATCTCACCAAGTCTTAGTGATTAGCTAGGTAGTCAAATTTGTTTCCTTCCCTTAGGATTTGTAGTTCACCTTGACTGGAACTCATAGTTTGTGCTTTTGTGTATAGACATCTGAAATCATAGATTTAAAGTGTTATCTCTTTTATTAGATTTATGCCCACTTTAATTCCTAGATGACAAGCTTCTCATTAGACAAGTCCTTGAAAGCAGGGACTATTTTTTGCCTTGGATCCCCAGAATGTACCATAATGCCTGGCACATAGTAGCTACTTAATAAATACTTGTTGACTTGACTATTCTTTCTATATTAAATTAATTTCTATAACATCTAGCTTGGTAGAGAAATGTAGCTATTTTTCCCCCTTCTCTTTCCTTTTTAGTGAAGGGTTGGAGGCATTTAGACTATTACAAAACTAGCAATCCCCCATCTTGGATGGCCTCTACCTTTATTTAGGTTTTTTTCCTAACTACTCCCTTCCACAGGGAACATGATTTACCCTTAGTAAGGCATTTTATTCTGCTTCTCACCGAGGGTGAGGGTCAGATGGAGCTAGGACTTTGACTAGGAGAGAACATAGGACAAGATAGGGGAAGTAATTAACTTGAGTGAACAGCCTAGCCCAAGAAATATTTCCTATTCTTTACTTACTGGTTAAATCTGCTTAAACAAGCCCAGGCATTGGCTATATTCAATGCCTTGAATTTATTCTAGCTTGTTTCCTTGCTTGGGATATGTAGAAGATATAACAATCATCATTTATCTGTAAGATTTTTTTTTCATTTGCATCAAGCCAAATTGAATTAGCTTAAAAAGACTTGAATGGCTTTTCCTTTATTTCTATATACCACAGGACATTCACTGGCACCTATCTCCTGATTTTCCCTTTCAACAAATAATGAAGCATCCAATAAGGAAGAGTTAAAATCAATCACTTGTCTAGCTGCCTTGGAAAATTCTGGATTAGACTCTTCCCAGATGGAAATAGAAGAGGGAAAGAGGCAGTTCGCTATCTGTATGGATTGTTGGTTGGAGAAACCACCCAACTTATTGGACCCTCCCTGCATTCTGGTCTCTGCTGTCCCATCTGGCCAACTGTACTACATTTCCAGCAGCCATGGTTGAACATAGGCATGTTCAGCACCAGCTACTGCCAGGAGTGAATTTTTATTCTGACCTCTGATCTCTTCCTAAATTTCATTCGGCCAACTCCATTTGAAACCCTTGATTAGCCTCTCTCCTCCCAACCCAGTGTCCAAAGCACACAGGGTTGCATGACAGCAATATAGCATTAGCCAAGACAATCTGACCCCTCCAACTCCTGGACGAAGCCCTCCCAATGGAGTTCCCTCCAGTTTCTCCTCATCTTATATGACTCAGTTCCTATCCTCTTCCAACCCTAGGTCCATCCTCATCTAGTGTCTCAGGAGAGTCTCTCAGTCTTTCCAAGACAGAAAGAAACAGTGCTGTCTGAGTCTACATTTCCCAGAAATTCATTTAGCTAGGCTCTGTCAAGCTTTTCCCTCTGCACTGTAGAAATTATCTATCTAAAACTTCACCAAAGTTAGGTTTGCAAAATTCCAGATCAATGTATATTTATCATATCTTATTAGATAAACTTCTTCCCTGGACAAGAGCCCATCATTCCTATTTTAAATTATGATACAGCAATTCAAAACACTCAGATACTACCTTTTAACCTATATATCTACTTTCTCCTTCAAGCCCCCATTAAAAAATCTTGTCATGTCAGAATCTTTCTGAGGGTCTGCATTTTCTATAGGATGAAGTACAAAGTCCTTAGCTGAAGGACTTTGGACTTAAAGTCCTCCACTTTCCTTTCCAACTACTCACTACACAAAACACCTCCTAAGGTTATTTCATTCATTATGCATTCTAATCATACTCTTCCATTTTGTCCTTCCCTTTCCTGCCTCTGGGTACTTGTGTAGGCTGTTTACAAAGCTCTGGAAGAATACCAAGTGGTAATTCCTTTCCTAATTAAATTTACCATTTCAATTGGGAAGAGAAGACTAAATTACAAGAAAAGAGTGAACTGTATTTGACTAAAATGTTTTAAATTGTGTTGTGCAAAGGATGGGTAGATCAAAAGGGCTGAAGGAAGCAAGAATAAAATGTCTCCTTAGGAATGAAAATGCTCCTTGAACATCATTGTAACTTTGGAGTACCCCAGACAAGTATATAAGATTCCTACTTGAATGGAGTTGGTTTGGGGGAAGAAGGCAAAATTCTTCTAATGGCAGTCATAGGTAACCTTTGCTGACCTTGAGGCATAGTCCTGGAGTGATATCTTATTCTTTACAACAGCAAACAAACAAAAATGGAAACTCAAAGTGAAAGTAGGGTATATTGCATTGCAAAATATACAGATTTGAAATGTTTCATTAAAAAAAGTTTCCTTATGTAGACTCATCTATGCTGCATAACAGTTTTCTGTTATCAAACACTGATAACAAATTTAGGAACATGGAGGCCATTTGCTCAATTTTAATAATTAGGAGCTTTTGGTGAAAAATGCATAAAAGTTGCCAATGATCATAAATAGTATAATGTGACTACAAAATTACATAAACTTGGGATTTCTGTGTAATTAATTGTTATTTATAAAGGGATATTTTGTTCTAGTATTAAATTATTTAGGGAGTAAACTTTTTTGGGATTAATGTCTCTTATTTGTCCTTGTCTCATGTTTTTATTGGAACTTATAGTCCGATGGTGATGAGGAAATGTTCAATAACAGTGCTAAGTATGATTTTAGTATACCTCTATATATTTTAGTTGCTTCTGAGAACATGTAAAATAGAATATATGGAGTTCCATATCAGTTTTTACTACAGTAAGATCATAAAAAAGCATTTAAATGATATTTACTTCTTTAGCAATTCACTTTATCTCTTTTGAAAATCAATCAATGAATTATCCCCTAAGGCACGGTTAGTCATACAATTCAGGCATGGAGAACCTGTAACCTCGAGGCCACAGGTGGCCTTCTAGGTCCTTGGGTGTGATCTTTTGACTGAGTCCAAGTTTTACAGAATAAATACTTTTATTAAGGGGGTTGGTTCTGTGAAGTTTGGATTTAGCCAAAAGGCCACACTTGAGGACCTAGAGGGCCACATGTGGCCTCCAGGCAATAGGTTCCCCACCCATGGATAGCATCTGGCTTCTTTCCAATAGTTAAAAATATTTGAACTTCAAATATTCATTTATTCAGCAAGAATTTTTTAATTTTATATTCTAGGTACTAGATATAGAACGATTAAAACAAACAAAAAGTCCTACCATCAAGAAGCTTTCATTTTATAGGGAAAGGGGAAAACAACATAAACATAGTTAAGTAAATGCAAAAAAAGTAATTTCCCAAGGGGAGACAACTAGGAACAGGGAGGGGTTTAGAGGGAGGTGAGATTGGGAGAAAGTAAAGAAAGGCCTGGTATCTCTAAGCCTGTGAATACTAGAAAAAGAGAATGGCAAGACCATTCCAGCAACTGCTTCAGCAGTCAAATGTGGCAGCATTTTGAGGACCCAGTAATGGATCACTGTACCATTCTATATATTTAAATAGCCTCTCATTAGGTAAACCATCCAATCATATCTGACCTACTTCTTGGTCTCCTTGGCTGAATATTCATCCAGGTTATACTCACTAAACACAGGTATCCCCCAAAGCTCTGTCTTGTGCTCTCCCTCTATATTATTTCTCACCAGGTCCCATGGATTAAATTGCCATTCTTTATGCAAATGATTCTCAGATCTATTTGTCTGTCCCTAATCTCTCTTGTCCTTCCTGTCATCTAGTCTTGAATCTCAAAATGCCTATTATACATTTCAAACTGGATGTCCTACAGATATCTTAAACTCAACATATCCAAAGCTGACTTCATTATCTTTTTTCTTATCTCCCTCTCTCTTCTTAACTTTCTTACTATTGTCAAGGGTACAGCCATCCTTCCAGGCTCACAATCTAGCTGGCATCCTTGCCTCCTCACTCTCTCATACCCCCTATTTCCATTCTAATTGTACCTATGTAGCATCTTGTATGCATTCCCTTCTCCCCCTGACACTGCCACCTGACTTGGTACTGGACTGTTGTAGTACCCTGCTAGATTGTTTCCCTGACTCAAGTTTCTTCCCATCCTAGTCTGTCTTCATCTCAGTGATCACATTGATCTTCCTTAAGTCCTGATGACCATATCACTCCTTGAGCCCTATTCAATAAACTCCAGTGGCTCCCTATTACTTCCAGTATCAAATATAAAATCTTCTGTTTGATTTTTAAAGCTCTTCCTAACCTACCCTCTTCCTACCTTTCCAGTCTTCTTTTCTACCTTCCAGTCCCCTCCATATACTTTATAATCAAGGGAAACTGGCCTACCACTTTGAGATGCCTATGCAACGTCCAACTGGAAAAGTTCAATGGATATGTGTTGATGTTATGTTGGAGCTCAGGAGAAGCTTAGGGCTAGATGTATAGATCTTGGAGTCACCTGCATGGAGATGATAATTGAACCAAAGAATGATGGAGGGCCCGTTTAAAAACCTTGAAGCATACTGTAGCAACAATTCGGCTAGCAGCTGTTGTGGGTATGTAAAAGCAACAACAACCAGCACACGGAGGGCTGCTAGCACAGGTTCTTTTGATCTGCTTTACTAAGGAAAGTAACTTTAAGGGGTTAACAATCTTACTTTAATCCAACATACAAATATCATTCACTTAGTTCAGGAGGAAAAGCCAGCACGCTGAACTTTGGAGCAAATACAAATAAATTACAAACATCAACAGACAGACCTTGTCTCATTGAAATCACAATTCATAGCTACTAGGAAAGCATCAACATCTGGGTTTACAAGACCGGGGGCTCTTAATTGCTGCCCATAGTCTCTTTAAGTCACATGCCACTCTTCCAGTGAGTGAGAGCCCCTAAAGTCAAACACCAATCTTGGATCTTATATACCCATCTCAGGGCCCTGGGGCACTTGATTACCTCAGTGCTGAGAAGCACTCAAACAAAGAACAGTGAAAAATCCCATTTTGCTGGCCTTCACATTTGAAAGGCAAGACTCATTAAAGGGACTTAATTACCTCAGCATTCCAAAGGAGAAGACAGCAAAAAGTCCTGCACTGATTACCATTACATTGTCTTAGGGCTGAGAAACACTAGAAGACAAAAAGATCCCATTTTACCTGCCCTATTCAAACAAAGGCCAGAATCATTAAAGGCATTTAAAGAGAAGAATAGCAAAAAGACCCACCTTAATTACTGATACACATATACACAGGTGCAGACAAGACATGGATCATGACCTAGATTGAGGATATAGGAAAGAGATCTAGAAAGAGCAGCCAGACAGACAGGAGGAGAAGTAAGGAGGAAAAAATGCCACAAATACCCAGAGAAAGGGCAATATATAGGAAGAAAGTGGTATTAATAATGATAAATATTACAAAGAAGTATGTAGATGTAAAAGGGCACTAAATCCAGTGGTTCACTCATTGGTAAAGAAATATTGTGGAGGAAAAAAAAATGATTTAGAGAGAGCAGTTTCAATTTAATGATGCTGGAGCTTCTTGCTGCCACCTGTGCTCTGAACTGACTCCCACCCTGGTGTCACAGTCTTCTCATGCCAACCTTTTAAGTTGTCTTAGGCTGGGAAAATGTTATCACCCTAATGTTTTGTTGGCTCTGCCACTCCAAAATTTGATTTAAAGCATTATTTTAAAGTTGTTTGGAGGGGAATGTTGGGAGAGTTTGGCTAGGTTGCTGCCACTAATCTGCCATCTTGGGTTTACCCCCATCTACTTCTTTATTTCTAATCACATGATTGCTACCCTAGTTCCAGGCTCTTGCCTGGACTATTAATGGTCTCCCAATTGTTATCCCTGCCTCAAACCTTGTCCTGCTCAAACTCTTACTTTACTCATCTGGTAAAGTGGTTTTCCTAAATGCACATCTTGCCATGTAACTTCCCTATTCAGTAAACTCCTGTTGCCTTTAGGACAAAATATAAACTTCTCTGTTTGGCTCTTAAATCCCTTCATAACCAGGCCCCAGCCTACCTTTCCAAACTTGTTATAGAATACGCCCATCCACACAATCTGCAGTCTAGCCAGAGTTGCCATACTCTCTCTTCCCAACACATTATTCTTCATCTTCTATTCCCATTTCTTTACACTGACTTTCCCCCATGCTTGAGATCCACCCCACCTCACCTCTCTATCTCTTAGCATCTCTTGTTTCATCAAACACTCAGTTCCAAAACTACCTTCTACATGAAGCCCATTCTAATCCTCCAAACATTAGAGTCTTTCCTGTCCCTCTCCATCAAATTACCTTAGATATTTTTTACATATATTCATATATACATATTGTCTCATAGTATTGAGGCTCCTTGAGAGCAAGGATTATTTGATTTTAGTTTTTGTATTCCCAGTGCCTGCAAAATGGTAAACTCTTTTAAAATGCTTGTTGATTGGTTTATTGAACTAGGATGTGGCAGTTGGTGGGGGTGGATAACAGAGATGTAGACACAGTAAGGTATATGATGGAGAGACAGGGATTGTGAATGACTGGAGTTGTGAAACAGGGTGAGTGGGAGATTCATGGTCATGTTTATCAGAAATAGATGAATCAGGAAGAGAAGCTGACTTGGAGTGAAGAGGATTTCCATTTTGGACATGGTGTATATGAAGTACATGGTTGCAGTATGTTCTCCAGTAGTTTTTATAAATTCATTCTTTTTTAATTATAGAATGCTGGCCAGAATCTGACAGAGTTCCAGATTTTGTTTTAGCAGGCACTCTCAAACTGGCCCCAGTACCATTTTCTTTCTATCTATTACCTTATATAAGTACAATATATCAGGCATACAATAATATAAGCTATGGAAACCAAGATTTCTCATGAGATTGATGGTACATGAGAGTTCCAGCAGCATTGGAAGTACCACAAGAAAAGCTTTTCTTGATGGATTTTGGTACTTTTACATCTCTTTCAGCCAAAACAAGGATATCCAAAAGTCATCTGAATATTTTTAGAAATCTCAATAAAAGTTTGAGCCATTTAATTTAAAAAAAACCCAAACCACTTTTCTTTTCATTCTTAAAATTAAGCAATGGAAATAGTAATTAGAAAACCAAGATTAAGAAGCATTATAATTAACTCTTTTTTACCCCTGCATGTGTGCAAAAGGGAGAGCATTTAAGAAAAGAGATTAAAGGAAAATTACAATTATGCCCACCCACAAGTGGGAAGTCTTTTTAGGTTAAAGTAATTAAAACCCAGCCTCGAGCTATAGTGAGTACATGTCTAAATCTCAGGGCTGATATAAAAACAACTTTTCAGGAGTCCTTTGAGACATATGATGTTCAATCAACTTCCAAGAACTCCAGAACATGTGTTTTATAAGAAACAAAGCCAAAATACAAACTTTCCAGTAAGTACTACAAATAACATATGGAAAACTGATCCCACAAAGTACAAAAATATTGTAAAGGAGTTTTTTTTAAAAGAGAGAATAAATAAATAATCCCAGTAGGCTAGCAAAGAATATGTTTTCTAGTCTATTTTCCTAGTTATCAAAAATGAAAAAAAATGTATAGGATTTAGTGGTATAAACTTTAATTGCAGGTCCTTTATGCTTTGTTTAATATAAGACTAGCAGATATCCAGGTGAAAGGTTCTTGCATTCATTGTTCCTTTGAAATTACAGTTAATTTTGAATGAATGCATAGAGTAACAAATGAATAAGTGAATAGATTGAATGATTCATAAACTGATTTGTATCTGATAGAATTTAACTTCTTCAAAGGCAGGGAGTATTTCTCATTTTATATTTGTAGCTCTGGCACCTAGTATAATTCCTTGCCCACAGGAGGTGTCCAATTGAATCTTGTTGAATTGGTTCAGAAAAAAATGTACTTTTTATGTTTATCTTAAAAGATGTATCTTTAGATATTTGTTTGTATATATGCATATCTATGCTTGATTTTCATCATAGTTACCTTCTATAAATTAATAAAGTTCTGAAAAACACAACAGACACTGAATTAGAGAATACTTAACCACCAGTCCTAGGGGAAATACAGGATTAGGCTCCTGTGAGAGTCTGGTCACATCATTTACTTTAGAACTTTCCAAAATGCCAGAAAATTAAATCAGAGAATTGCCCCCCCCTTTTTTTGGATGCACCATATTGTTGATTCTTCAGCTTTGAACTCATGACCAACAGCATGTAAATCATGACTTAACAAAACTTCTCTAATGCACACTTTTTTCCCCATAAGGCACATCACAGCCTTCCTGTGCTTAGGAACACTAGAAAGCACTTCAACAATGTGCTTGGGGACCATTTAAAACAGTGAAATCACCAACAGAAAGCACAAAAATGTGAAAAACATAGCACTAGACTGTGAAAAGGATCCTCGTTTACAGCATTCAAGCTGAAACAAGAAGGCAGTGTCATCTTGTGCAGCTTCAGCTGAGAATCTGTGTGAGAAGCAGCTACAGCTTTTTGCTGCTCTGCACATGTCCATGAATAGCTGCAAAAGCACCACAAGTGCTGGGGGTTACAAATACATTTTAGTGAGTAAGTGAATTCACAAATAGAGAATTTATGAATAATGGGGATCAAATATATGTGTGTTTACAAATATGTTTGAATAGAGTGTCGTGGACACCTGCTTTCAAGCAGTTAACATTCTACTGGGGGAGAAAAGGGGTAAAATATATAGGAGTATATTTATACTTACATAAATATATTGATTCATCAGCATAAATATAAAGTGAATGAGTACAAATTTGCACAAGTAGTTAAACTCAAATTAGTTTATGAGGTAAGACACCAGCCACAAACATGCATAGGGAGTGAACCTGTTCTTTCATTGGTATACAAATTCTATGGGGAAACTCCTTCTGTAAATACACATAGACACAGACACATGTACACACAGTTATCCATACGTATAACCTGGCAGTCATCTTAAACTTGTTTCTACCTCTCAACTTATCCAATCAATTGGCAAGTGTTGGTGACTCTCTTTCAATAACATCTTTCACATGTTTCTTTCTCTTCATTTATGTCTATATCCCAATACACATCCTCACTGCCTCTCACTACCTGGACTTTTGCTACAGCTTCTTAATTGTATTCCTTACATCTAGTCTTTCTCTTTTCTAAATTTATTCTCCATAAAGCTGTCAAAATTTTATAGCTAAAGTACAAGTTAAATCATGCCACTCCCCTGTTCAAGAAAATTCAGTTAATTCCTCCTAGCACTAAGATGAAATATTAACTGCTTAGGATGGCATTTAGATTCATTCACATTCTAGCTCCAGCTTTCTTGACTAGATTATTGCACTTTCTTCCCATTTCCTCAATGTACTCAATATTCCAGCCAAATGAGGCTCCTTGTTCTTCTCCATATATAACATACTATCTCTTACCCCTTTGCCTTTGCACAGGCTGTCTTCCAAGCTGGGAATGGGTTCCTTCTTTACCTCGGCCTCTTAGAATACTCAGCTGCTTCAAGGCTCATGTACCACCTTTCTTGTTCTCCTCAGCACTTCCTCCTCAAATTGTGATATTGATACTTGTATTTTGGCATGTGAGGCTCTCCCCAAGGAAAATAAGATCCTTGTGTGTAGATGCTGTCTTAGGATCTTCAGTATACTTTCCATATACTGTTGACTAATACATTTTTGTTGGATTTGATTCAGGTGTGTACTTCTGTCCTACCTCTCCTAGGAAATCTTCCCTAAGTAGTGTAGTCCATACTGATTTCAGAAGGCAGCTAGGTGGCTCAGTGGATAGAGCACTGGGCCTGGAGTCAGGTTAGATCTAAGTTCAAAACCAGAATCCTGGGCAAGCCACTTAACCTCTGTTTACCTTAATTCACTGGAGAAAGAAATGGCAAACAATTCTAGTATCTTTGCCATGAAAACCCCATGGACAGTACTGGTGTGCTACAGTCAACAGGATCAAAGAGTTTGACACGACTGAACAACTAAAAAACAAGAGTACTGATTTCTACAATTTCCTAACTCATATGACAATATCACATAGTATAGTATTAAAATGTTATAATTATTTCATGCGTATTAGTTTCATTCACTAATTATACATAAAACTGCTTAAGATTAGTGACCATGTGTTTTTATTTCCCACTTCAAAAGATGGTTTAGGAAGAAAATCAATACTTGATTAATTGGCCATATTTAAATAAACAAAATAGCATGGCCACATTATAAATAACTGATTCAGAATGAGCTAGAAAACTATGTGATATCTTCATCATAAGCTCCAAGTTTGCCCTGCTGATCAGTCCCATATTGATCCTTGGTTTAAGCAGAAAATCAAAGTTAAACTTTACAAATAATGCGTTTGTACCCCAGTACTGTTCAGGATCCCTATTACCCTATTGACAGACCCTTTGTTTTACCAATGATTCTGTCTCCCTAATAAGAAAAGAAAATATTTTGGTAGTGTTGACTCTTTGATAAGGTGTGGACTCTCTGTTTTGGGATCTCACTTTATTTTGTTTCTTTGACCACACTGAATTATGATTAATGATTGATGACTGCAATTCATAGTTCAGATGATTGAGTTCCACTTTGGGTTCTGCCTTTGAAAGAGAACTCCGGAGAGAAAACTAGTCAAACATATCCATGGATTTGCTTTCCTGAAGAGAGACCTATGCATTCAGTAGCCTCTCTGTAGAATCATATGCATTAAAGATGGCACCATATGAAGAAACGTAAGCAGAGTACTTCTTTAACCCTGAAAGAGTTCCTGGACAAATCAGAGGAGAATGTTTGAACCAAGCAGGGAACCTGAGAAACATGGGCCAAAAGGAGAGAAACTATGTGATGGAATAAATCAGGTTCTTTCCCTCTAGTGGTACTATTTAAGTGTGCCTCTATGAGTGTGTGTGTGTGTGTGTGTGTGTGTGGCGTGCATACACACATGCTCTTGGAGAATCACCTCTTTTCCACACCAAGAATATTTTGTGTGGGGCCCACCTCAAGTATAAGACTAGGAAAGTAGAAGGTCATAAAAAAGGGAGAGTTGTTTTTTTTTTCCTTTGCTGTTCTATGAACTGGACAGCCCGGTGGCACAGTGGATGGAGGGCTGGTCCTGCAGTCAGGATGACATCTTGAATTCAAATCTGGCCTCAGATACTTGCTAGTTGTGTAACCCTGGGCATATCACTTACCCCTCTTTGCTCCAGTTTCCATACCTGTAAAATGAGCTAGAGAAGAAAATGGCAAACCACTGCAGTGTCTTTGCCAAGAAAATCCAAATGAAGTCAAAGAGTCGGACACGTCTGAAAAATGCCTGAACAACAAAATTCTATCAACTTCAAGTGGCTTTCCCTCAAGGATGGAAGGTAACTAGGGTAGTACCATAAGTACAGTCCTGTGGGAAGCCAAAGACAAACCAGCAGGAAGGGGAAGTATTTTGCTGATTTATGAGCTTTGGTATGAGTCCTTTGTGGTTTGGTTTTTGGTTTTGAGTTTGGCTTGGTTTTTTTTTTTTGGTCTGGTTAAATAAAATTTGGCCTTTATTTGGTGTTTTGTTGACCTGCATGTTTGCAGGGAAGATGAAGTTCCTTCTCTTTCTTTTGTTGCAGAGAACTAGACATAAACCAAATTCTGATGTTCTCAGGGGAAATAGGGGTGAGGGAGGGGGGAATAAGACAATGTGATTTTTGAGGAGTCTGGGCAGTATGCAAAAGCTCTGGATTTCAAGTCAGCCATAGGAACCTAGACTCAGACTACAGAGGTCATCAAATACAAACCTATCATTTTACAAATGAGGAAACTGAGATTCTGAAAGGTTCAATTACTTGCCCAACATCACATAGATAGTAAACAGCAGAGATGAGATTGGAACCCAGGGCATCTGACAGCAAAGCCAGAAGTCTTTCTGCTGTGTCATGGTGATTTCTTTTCTTTGGAGATAATTTGGGTTAAGTGGCTTGCCCAGAGTCACACAGCTAGTAAGCGTCTGAGGCTAGATTTGAACTCAGGTCCTCCTGACTCCAGGACCAGTGCTCTGTCTACCGTACCACCTAAATGCCTCTGCGCTGGTTTTCTGCCAGTTACTAACAAAAGGGACTTGGGCAAATCACTTGAACTTCTTGAGTCTCAGTTCTCTTATTTGTAAAATAAGAGTATCCTATTAGATTGTTTCGAAAGCCCTTTCTAGCTCTAAATTTATGATCCTAATAATTGGGTATGTGTGAAGACAGAGCTTTAGTAATGGGTAACAGATTTTATATATATAGTATCCATATTCAAGGACCACTAAAAGGGCTACCTGTCTCTTTCTCTACTTGCTATACTGCCTAAAATTCTACTGATACTCATATGGGTGAATATTTCCTCTGGGTTTACACTAAATTGGAAAAAATATCTTGACTCAGGATTAGTCAATTAAGTTGTTAATACTGTAATATGATTTGTTTTCCTTCTGGACAGGAAGGTTAGATCAAGGCACTAAGAGAAAAGAAAAATCTGATAGCTTGGAGAGGCAAGGGATACTTCTAAAGTATAAATCATTGTACCTGAGGATTAAGATTGGTAGGTTGGCTCTGGGTATCCTTTGGACAAAACATAGCTACTGCATGTCTAGAGGGAAGATGTCAAGAAAAGGAAAAGACTGAAAGAAAAAGCTCATGATAGAATAATAAAGGCAAACAAATTTGTAAGCAAATTGAAATAAATTTTTATTGCTACTGCTACTACTCCTAATAACAATAATAATAGTACTTTATATTGCTCTATACTACTTTATATAACATCTTTCACAATATGGCCCTATAAAGAACTGTCAGTCACATCTACTTGGATTTTAACTGAATGTAGTACATATGATTTTGCATCCAACTATTGGGTGCATATAGCAGCTCCCAGTGGTATGCCTTGTGCCATCCCAGAATAAGTGACACAGACAGCTTCAAAGGAACTTAATGATAGGACACCTCAACTCTCTGGGTCACTGAGACATCCTGCATATGCTACTTATGTAAATTTCCTATCATGGAAGACATTCATTCAATCAGTCAACATTCAATTCAAAATAAATTCAGTTACAAAATGCTTTCATATATTTTGCTAGGTGAAACTACCTAGACATATTATTACTGTCAACAAAGAAAAGCAAGCTGAGTAAGTGCTAATTTCAACAACTTGAAGCAAGCCAGTCAATAAGACCTTGAAAGAAACAGTTTATCTTAATTAATCCTCTTGCACATATCAAAAGTCAAACATCTTTGGAACTGTTTGATGAACAAAACCGGGCACGGAGCCACCTTGTCCATGGAATAAATATCTTTCGACTCAACAAATCTTTGAACTGAAAGGAAGTTGTCAGATAATTTAATTCGATCATTGCCCTGATTTTTATAGATTCTAGAATTGAGACTCATAGAGGTTAAATTTTGTGTATGTATGTAAGTCAAATCTGGTATTACATATAGTAAAGGATTTTCCTACTTCAGGGAATACTGTGGGAAATTACATTTTGAAGATAAATAATTATTTTGTAATGCAAATAGCCATATTCCCCCTTTGATAAATTCAAAATTTCAGTCAGTTTTTCATAAAGCTGAGGACAAAGGTAAGGTATATAACACATTCACATCTAATATTTTCTAATCTATTGAATTTGAAAAATCCTGGATTTGTCAGTACATCATCTTCATTTTATTCTGTCCATTTCTGACACAGAAGATTTAAGATTTAACTTGAAAAAAAACATTAGTTTTAGCTCTGAAATTCTTTGACTATACATAAATCCTATGCAGGCAGAATTCATTTATATAAACCATTCAACTGGTCATTTTGTTGGGTGGAATAAATGTATGTAACTTTAAGAATTATTTTTATATAATATATCAGTAAGGCAAGTGTCACAATATCGATGGTAACTATGAATGTACCTGTATAGTTCTGTATCACAGAATATAAGAGACTCTCCATATAGAAGGCAGAAGAAGTAAAACATTTATTCAGACACCAGAGGAGCAAATCCCAAAACCAATAACTCCAATTCAACATAGCAGCAATTATATCCCCAAACCAGCAAGTCCACTTCATTGTAACCACAAAGAATTTAAAACACAATATCACAGCAGGGAACCAAGTCATCCTATAACCTTACACTTTGCTGGGGCCTTCCCTTAAATACTCACTCATGAATCCTAGCTGCCTGCTTGCCTGTGTTCTCTCCTCCTGAAGTTCTGAGAGAGAGCTTAACTGCTACCCTCAGAGTATATATACCTTTTTTAGAGCCCTAGGGCTTCACAACACTTGTGACCTAATTAGCAAAAGGGTATGGGCCTTCCTACAAACAAGACTCCCCTAATCAAGCTTCCCTTAACTAGCTCCACCTGAGACCTACTAATGGGAAGATCTTTAATCACGTTAACATCACACATAACTTTAAAGCAATTAAAAATGCAAAACTTATATCATAATTTAGAAGTATAAAACATACCTCTCATATTAGTCTACATAGTTGAAACTACTGATGGTTTTTGTTATCACAGTATTATTTATATCAATCTACCTACAGATGAATAAAAATGTCTATTCCCAAGATGCAAAAGGAAAATTCCTGGAGAGTTGTAAGCAGTTGTATAAGATTTAACATAGTTCTTAATTAAGCATTAAACAAGATAAACATTTGAAATTTTTTATATATTATCTAAAGTTAATCCAGACACAGTGCATTTCTCTTAAATTGGGAACAGGTTTAAAAAACCAATAGAGTTCCAAACACTTTGGCTACCTCTACTTTTCAACATTTGTTCTAATGCACTTAATGGACATCTGCTCTAAAGCACACAGCTATTGCTAACATCTCTTCTTTAGCTTGTAGCACTTATGTTTTGTGGCTGTTTATGAAAAGTGGGAGGGGAAAAGTATTCCTTGAACAGAATAGGCAATAAATAGGACTTCTTTGACCATAGGTTCTTCAACAAGATGAGCACTTTGGCTTTGAGAATGTGTGAACAGCTAAACGTTTGGCATATCTTTCTCTTATAGCCTTTGGAAAGACCAAATTTCTGTAAATCAATAGTTATCCTTTTAATGTTACTTATTAGGAACATCGAGAGAAATGAATGTGCTGCATTACCCAATAATTGGAGATTCAGTGAACCAGGGTAATAATGGTCCTTTGCCAAAATTTATCTGGCATGAGGCCCTGGGATATTATATTAAATCCCAGGCAACAGAAACAACACCACAGAAATGAGGAACTGATGATTCAAGGTTGGCAGGATCACCTTATACTCAGTGTCAGGATACAACTGATAGACTGTTCAATAAGAATGCTATACAATGGAGCATTTCTATCCCTCCAGACTGCACTTGGAGTTCAATAGCTATAATGAAGATGTCAAAAGGGAAGGTGACAAAGTACAACTTTGAAGATGAATGGAAGGAGACAAACTGGAAGGTTTCATGGTGCTTGGTAGTTATGAAAGATTTTATATATACTATCTAACTTGATGCTCACAAGTACCCAGTTAGGTAGGTGTGAGGGCAGCATGGTGCACCAAAAAAAGGTGCTGAATTTGGAGTTTCAGTATTTGAGTTAAAATTCTATTGTTGCTAATTTACTACTTGCATAGCAACTCAACCATTCTGATCCTTCTGATCATCCTGTAGCTCATCTATATAATTAGGGGGTTGGGATAAATAATTTCTAAGGTTTCTTCTAGCTTTAGATCTATGATGTTAAGCTTTGCATTGGTATTCCTCCTCCGAAACTTAAAAACTACATAAGCAAGATCAAGTTCCTTAACATCTCTGAATCTCATTTTGGTCATTTGTATTTAAGTGGAGAGGATAAATATCTGTGCCCTTCTGGCAACTGAAGTTCAGTACTTTACGTCAGCCAAATCCATAAAGTCAAAAACTTGAAGAACCAAATAAAGGGATTATGTCTCACACATCTCAGCCACTGGAAATGGGAAAAGAAAGATCTCAAGCAGGCAGGAGGCAGGCAGAAGAGTTAGGATGGCAAAACGAGTAATAAGAGAATGTCTCCTTGTCTGATTTTCTCTTACCTATACTTTCCCAGACCACACAGCTAACTGAGGCAAGAATCAGTTTATGGTCCATGACAGTGACAAGACCATAAACCACCAACCTTTAAGATTTCCCATTTTTGAGCCTTTGATGACAAAGCAACCTCAATTTATGAACTGAGAATCAGATTTGAACTAGGCTGCATTTTTTATGTTTTGCTCTCCATGTAAAGTAGTAGAAGCTTTGGAGGCTAAGCAAACTGAACTGTTTTCTTCCTAGAAATCCTGGGTTTCAGGAAACTTATGTCCTTTCTTGGCAATGCCATTGTCTCACTGAGGCTGTGGAGGCACAGAAGAAAGTCAGTGTTTTATTGGGCATTGTTTTATTGTTATTATACCTATCTTACTTTTCTTAATTCTATGCCAAGAGTAAAACATAGTATATAATATCCAAGCATGCCTGGCCATTTTTGAGAGATACCAATCCCCTTATGCCAAAGTCATACGGCTGAAAATACAGCAAGTTTAAGAAAATGCTGGGTTCTGTGGTTGAAGTAGAAAAATAATTTCTTGTTGGTTTAATCCATTATCCACATCCCTTAGATAGTGAGTCTGAAAAGAAAAGCTAAGAATGGGTTTTCCAATCTCTCAGACCACAGTGAGCTAGCTACCTCTTTAAAACTTCCAGTGCAGGGGGTGGGGAGGGGGGAACGGAGCCAAGATGGCAGAATAAAAGCAGGGACTTACTTGAGCTTTGCCCCAAACCCCTCCACATACCTGGAAAAAAATAGCTCTAAACAAATTCTAGAGCAGGAGAACCCACAAAATGCTGCAGTGAAACAAATTTCCAACCTAAGACAACCTGGAAGGTCAACAGGAAAGTGGCACTCCAAGCCACCTAGTGGTGAAATGTAAAATTGTGATCATAAAGCCTGCAGTTTACCTGCTTCATAGTGATCTTGTACAGAATTAAATGACATAAGTAGAGTAATTTGCAAACCTCAAAGAAATCTATGTGAATATCAACTATTATTGTTTAGAGGATTGAAAACTAGTATACTTTTAGAGTATCTGATAGTTATGAAGGACTATACACATGTGTGTATACATATATATCAATATAGATTTATATCAATCCAGCCATATCTGTCTATCTATCTATTTTCTATTTTATTTGATGCTCATAACTATCAATTTCATCTTTGTAACATACATCAAATATGTTTTCTTTCCTCTGACACTGTCACCATTCTGGTGCAGGCTAATATCACCTAATACTTGCATTATTGCAGTAGCTTGTTGGTGGATCTGTCTGTCTCAAGACTATTCTCTATTCCAGCCCATCTTCCATTCAGCCACTACAGTGATTTTCTTTTTTTTTTTTAATTTATTTTTGACATGTTTGGTTTTGAGCATTGATTTTCACAGGCGTTTGAATTACAAATTTTCTCCCCATTTCCTCCCCCCCCCACTCCAAGATGGCGTACATTCTGGTTGCCCTGTTCCCCAGGCT
>CM053623.1:128790549-128809197 GCA_028646595.1 Phalanger gymnotis | reverse complement strand
GCCCTGCTTCCCTCTGCCACTTTGTGCGTTCTGCAGCTCTAGAATTGGTTCAGAGCCATCGTTTTATAGGTTTTTGGAGGAACTTGGTGGGGAGCTCACACCAGTCACTGCTTCCCAGCTGCCATCTTGGCTCTGCTCACTACAGTGATTTTCTAAAGCACTGATCGTACTGTGTCACCCCTCTACTCAATAAAGTCCAAAGGCTCTCTATTATTTGCAAGATGAAATCCAAAATCATGTATTTGACATTCAAAACCCTTCATATTGTAACCCCACATCCCCCTCTCTAGTCTTCTTAAATCTTACTCCTCACCATCTAGTCTTTGATTCAGGGACAATGACTTCTTTGCTGTTCCATGAACAAGATATTCCACCTCTAGGCTCCTCATGTCTGTAATGCTCTCTGTTCTGATCTCTGCCTATTTTCTTTCTTGGCTACCTTTAAGTCCCAGCTAAAATCTTTCTACTAAAAAGAAGACTTTTGCAGCTTCTCAATTCTAATGCCTACCCTCTCTTATTTCCTATTTATCCTGTATATCACTTATTTGTACATATTTGTTTGCTAGTTGTCTCTCATATTGTGTTTTAGCTCTTTGAAGACAGAGACTATATTTCGCCTCTTTTTGTATCCCTGGTGCTTAGCACAGTACCTGGTACATAGGAAGTGCTTAATAAATGTTTATTGGGGGCAGCTTGGTGGCACAGTGGATAGAGTGCTGAGCCTGAACTCAGGAAGATCTTCCCGAGTTCAAATCTGGCCTCAGACACTTACTAGTTGTGTGAGCATGGGCAAGTCATTTAACTCTGTAGACCTCAATTTCTTCATCAGTTAAATGAGTTGGACAAAGAAATGCAAATCACTCCAGTATCTTTGCAAATAAAACCTCAAAGAGTTATTGGACATGGCTGAAAATGACTGAACAACAACAAAATGTTTATTTACTTGCTTACTTAAAGAGAGCTGGCCTCAGAGTACAGAAGACCTGAAATCTCAATATTGACTTTAGATAACTTTATATTTTGGTGGCCTAAGATAACTCTCTGATTATAAATTGCAGAGCAGGTACCAATCTGTATTGGGAACTGGAGTTTCCTCACTGGGAATTTAACTGTGGATAAAATCACAGATTTCAATTTCACAGATGATTCAAAAAAATGACTTAAGAAAAATCTTAAGAAAGATCACAGAGCTAGTAAGTTTCAGAGCCAGAAATAGAATCCAGTCATTGCTCCCAAAATCAGTATACCTTGACATAAAACATTGATTTTCCCATGTGTGTGTTGTCTCTAACTTTAGAATGTAAGTTTTTTTTGAGGTCATGGATTATCTTTCTTTTATTTTGCAAACCTATGCTTAATATAGTACTTAATACAGTATATAATTAGTGTAATGTTCTTCCTTCCTTCCTTCCTTCCTTCCTTCCTTCCTTCCTTCCTTCCTTCCTTCCTTCCTTCCTTCCTTCCTTCCTTCCTTCTCTTCCTATTTCTCTCTCTATTTATCTCTCCATATTTCTCCAGAACTGTTATTTCACTAGTTCAGGGATCTTATAATATGAAAAGTCTTTCTACTAATGCAAATGGACACTTTTTGAAATTCACTTCATTTCAAAAGATATATATATATACACACATACACACACACACACACACACACATATATATGTATATATACATATATGTACGTATGTTGTCTACTAGGTGCAAGGCTATGATTCTGGGATACAAATACAGAAAATAGTCTGCTATCGATGCTTAAATTCCACTAACATGTACTAAGATAAGTAAATAGAAACTATATAAAGAGTAAATATAGTGGAGGGCAATGAGGGAAGGTGGGGGAAAGCACTAACACCTGGGAAGATAAAGAAAGGGCTCTTGCAGGAAATGGTACTTAAGAGTTTCCCAGAGGAGGAGGTGAGGAGGGAGAGCATCATAGGCAGGGAAAATAGACCGTGCTAAAGCCAAAAGGCTTCAGCTGTAATGTTACATAGTGGGAGGAATAAGTAAGTCTGCTTGGCTGGAGCTTTGAATGAAGGGGAGTAATATGAAATCAGTCTAGAGGGGTTGTAACCAGATTTTGAAGGATTTTAAATGCCAAGCAGAGGATGACGTATAATGTGGGGTAAGCAAACCCTGTGGACAAATACCCAATTGCTGGGTGTCATTGAGTGAGGCTCATTTTATGCCTGTATCATTGAAATGCTGTACCATGCCATTAATCACTTGGCTATAGGCCAGGGAGTGTTAGATCCCACAATCCAGTGACACCTCAGTTTAGGGAGAAAGTGAGATTCTCTCTTTCTTGGGCTTTAATTAGCAAAAATTTGTAATGCTATTATGGTATGGCTTTCACAAAATTGTCAGAGAATAGTTCTATTAGTTAATATTGTGAGATTAATTATTACCAGTAAAGTCAGTGAGAAACAACTGAACCTAAAAATGATGCTGTGAGCTTCAAATTGCCTTCTGAGAGCCTTTTACTTCTGATAAAGTAAATCACTGTATTTGGTAAGATAATTGTAATTGGAAGAAATAAGAAAAAAAATTGTTGAATTAGTTGCTTAATGCACCCAGGCAATTCTATTGTTCAAAGCCATAAGCAGGTACTACTTCCTTTACAAAGATTCTCCTTCCTATGTGTCTCATTCCTCATTCTTTTATCTCTTCTGCTCAGTTGTTCTCTTCTTTCATAGTGAAGTGTATATCTAAATACTGTAATTATAATTTGGCAAGAAGTGTGATTTTTTTAAGCAAAGTGGTTGATTTTGGGGATGGTTCTCTGTATCCCAATTCCTGGAAGAAAAATAGACTGCATATCTTTTTTGATGATGTCAAAGATTTCAGCATCTGTGTTGATGGCCATTTACTCCCTCCAATTTCACAGGTTGGGTTTTATTTCCATTTTTTTATTTAGTTAAAAAAGCATTTATTAAATACTTGCTACTTTAGAGTACTTCCCTAATTGTTCAGGGTAAAAAAAAAATCCTGTTCTCAAGAAGCTTTCAATCACCAAGGAAATAAGTTTCACAAACTGATAATACAAGTTAAAATGCAGTGAATGAATAGGAGAGATCAAAGTGAGACATGTAGGCAGGAGAATCTTTGTAGGGGAAGTAGTACCTTGTGGCTTTGAATGTCAGTAGGTTATAATGTGAAAGGTAAAGTGAGGGTTATCTATGCCAGGCATGAGAGAAGGCCTGCACAAATCCATAAAATCCATAGATGCAAGAGAGGCAGTTCTAAGATCAGAGAGTTGCTAGGAGGTCTCATTTGGCTGTAATACAAAATACTTGCAGTTTAATACTACAAAAACAGGTTGCATTTGGATCGTAGGATGCCTTAAATGCTTGGCCGAGGAATTCTTATATGACATTTTAGGTAATAGAAGCCAAGGAAGGTTTTTAAGCAGATGAGTGACTTGGTCAAATCTTTGTATTATGAAGACTATTTTGGCAGCTCTGTGAATGTTGGATTATAGATGAGAGTGACAGGAAACAAAGGAGATCAATTAAGAGGCTAATCCAATGGTCTAAATGTGCAGTGATAGAAGCCTCAATTAAGATAGTGCTGTGTGAGTAGAGGGAGGGGAGAGTACAGATACAAAAGTGGTGGTGACTAGAGAATGCAATTGGGAGCTCAAGAAAAGAGAAGACAATATTTAATAGCTGCTGTGCGGACTATGAGAAAGAGCTAGTCAGAGATGAATAACAGGGTCGCTATGTATCCTAAAGGCCACATGGTAATTAATCTATGGCGAGGCCTGAACCTATTACAAGGAGGGAGTAGTAGGCCCTGAGGCATAGCTAGAATGTCAAGCTAGATGTGAATTAGAGAATAATGATAATCAATAGGCCCTGTCCTGTCCTGTAAGAAACAGAAGCACAGAAATTTCTTTGTTTCAAAAGAATTTGCATAGGTGACATGATACTTGGTAATCCCAAGGTCAAGTAAAAGCCCCAAGTGTGGGAGACTTTTTACTTCCTTAGGTCTGGTGGGTTCCTTGCCCCATAGAGAGTTCATCAGTAACCATTATGAGTGTTCTGCATGGGGAACAAAAGAGAGAATAAAGTCTTGACACACAAAAAATTATCAGCATGTATCCCTGATATGTGTTTGAGAGTATATCCAATTTCAGCTTTAGGATGACTTCCGTAATCTCTGACCACAGCCCAATAGAGTGTAGATAAGAATAATTTGTAGAGAAGCTAGTAGCACAGTTGTTTGATTTATTCTAGTCACTTCAAGACTTGGAAGGTAGAAGAGAAGTAAGGTACATCAGAAAAAAACTCTAGATTTGAAAAGCAAGGACTCGGTCTATTGATCTACTATTTACTATCCTGTGATATTGGACAAATCATTTTATCTATGCAGGCCTCGATTTCCTTACCTGTAAAAAAAGAGTGTTGGGCTACATGACCTTCCAGCTTGAAATCTATGATTAGATTATACATGTGATGGTGTGGATTGCCAAGGGTTGGGGAATAAGAGGGTTGAATTATGGAAAGCCAAAAAGTGTTAGACTGGTTGATGTAAAAGGACAAAAGATTGCGATTAGATAAGGGAATTTCGGCATCTTAGATACAGAAGAGTTTCAGTTAATGATTAGATAGTTCGACAATACCTATGAATGGCCAAAGTACAGTGGAGATGAAAGTCATAGGAGTTGAGCATCTTGAGAAACTGAGAACTCAGTGTACCAAATGTTTCACCTGTATGGATTCCATTGATATGGATATGGACATATCCACCTTTCCTAGGATGATGACAGAGGTGGGAAAGCATAGACATTTCTGAGGAAGGTGAGGAGTGAATGAAAAAGGTATGAGAGTATTCTGGAAGTCAGGAAATGGCAAATGCAAAGATTTGGAGAGATTGCAGAATGATGGTGGTACGTCAAAGGTTAGGAAATGCTGGTGCTGAGGTGGGGTGGGGTGGTGGAAAGGAAGGTGTATGCAGTCCCTTCCTGTACTGGAGATCTTGAGATTAAGAGTGGCCAGTATTGAAAAAAATGATAAAGAATATGGTATCCTCAGAGAAGAGTTATCAAGTTGATGCTAGGAGATAGAAACAATCTAAGATGAGGTAAAAGTTGAATAAAAGGGGTTCTGAAGGGTTTTAAGGAGTCTAGAGACTGTGGAGGGGTAGGTAAGATCTGAGAAGAGTGTGTGTAAAAAGAGAAGTATCAAAGGATATGAAGAGAAGCACTTTGGGAAATATGCTTAAATGATTTGATAGGCAAATGGTTGTTGAATTAATCAGCCTTAAGTTTATCTAAATGGTGATATAATGGAGACTTCAAAATTGTTTTCCTCTTGATTTAAATAGACTTTATTGCAGCTAGGCTTTGGTGGGATACTGAATCAGTTTTGACTGCAAATGAAGACCTGTTCTCTGGCATAAAAGTTATAATTTAGGACATAATTACCATTTCTTTTAAATTGCAAGACAACTTTGTTCAGATTAATATGCATCTGTTAACAAATTTTATTTTATTATGAAAAGAGCATGGCATTTAACCTCTATGAACCTCCATTGTGTCATGAGTGAAAAAGCAGTAGTTAGATAATACCACCTCCTCACGGAACCTCTAGCCACCTGGATTTTTAGCTCAAGTGCTTCCTTTCACATGAGGCCTTTCCTTATCCCCTCACCCAGTTCCCATTAGCCTCTTCTTGGCCTTCCAATTACTTTGTATTTACCTATTTATGTAGATGATGTTGCCTTTCAATAGGATACAAACTCTTTGAGTTCAAAAACGATTTCATTTATTTTCTTTGTATCCTTAATACCTAGTACATAGTAGGCCCTTAATGAAAGAATGTCTTTCCTCGAATGGAATATTCACTTGCTGCAAAAGTGGACTGCCTAATTTACAGACGTTATGCTGATTAAAATGGAAATTTCATGGAAAGCAAGGCTTCTTGCAGCATGGATCTGTTGGTCAGTCTGGCAAAGTCTGTAGATCCTTTCTCATAATAATGTTTTCAAATGTATAAAATAAAATAAATAGGATTACAAAGAAAATAAATCTTATTGAAATAAAGATGAAAAGTTGTTCCCATACAATTTCATGGACCCCCTAAAATCTATCAATAAACCTCAAGAGGTCTGTGAACCCCAGATTAAGCACTTCTGATATACAGTACTTTTAAAGAAAGGAAAACTATGTAAATAATATATTAGCATATAGAGCCTAATTCATGTCTATCCAGCAAACATATTCAGAAGCCCAGCCTCTATAATGAACCATTTGCTCATGTTGTAGAATGTAAATGATGAACCTCCTATCTGCAATCCACCACATTTGGAAAAGATTATTTATGCTCCAACTAAGATACCCTTCCTTCAGCTGAATTGTTCTGACAAAGATTCTTCTCATAAAGAGCTCAGCTATTCAATTATAAGAGGTGAGAGCAATAAGTTAAAATTAGTTTTTCTAGGAAAAAATATTTTGTGACTATTGGAAATATACCATTAGGATTCTTTTTGAAACACGGTCTTGCCCAGATGAGACAATAGTAGATGCATTCTACATGAAATCATTTTCGGTTCTAATTTTATTACTTCATCTTTCCCAGGAAACACAAACAACTGGTTCACGCTAGAGAGACCAGGTGTTGATCCTCCTTCTTTGGCCACCACTAAGAATTTCCAGTATGATGTGTTTCGAGGGATTCAAGATCCCACTACTTTCCAGCTACTTATTGAAGTTACTGATGAATTAGGTGGGAATAAAGTTAGTCAGCTGTCAACCACTACAACTGTAATAATTCATATGTTGCCCTGGACGACCACTCAGCCAACTACAGTCACAAAGACAACAATTACAACAGTAAGTACTTAGTGATGAAATAGAACTCCAGAGTAGTTTGAATTAGTCTATGGGAATCATAAACAAAGTATTGGCAAAGTCCAACAGGATTTATTCCTATTTTTTTGGCACCAAAAGACATCAATGAAGCAATTATTTCAATCTACTTGGATTTTCTTCAACAAGGGAAAACTATGGTAGCTATCAGCCATTAATTGGGTCTCAAGATAAATAACCTGGTAATGTTACCCTGAATCCTTCTCTACCATATGCCTTCACTATGAATTCATGTAATAAGTTTTGTGGTGTTTTTTGAGTCCTGCTTACACAGTGGAATTTTTATGACCAAAAAAATGCCCTAATGTGCCCTATTCTACTGAATGGGGCTTTCTTTTACGTGAAAATAAAAGCAAAGTGATTTTAGTATATTCTTCTGGTACCCAGAATAGATTTTTTAAAAAATATAAATGCTATTTAATAAATTAATTCACTTAATAAATTTGATAACAATAATATTAATGAATATACTTACGTGTATTAATTTAGAGAGGTGACTCTCTTCAAAAAGGATTTTATATAATTGAACAGTATTTTTTTTAGTATTATTTGCTGTTCATGGGCCATCATGACCAAAAGAGTTTATTATTTGGACCCTAAAGGATGGATAGAAAATGTGAGAAAAAATCATTGGCTCTTCTGTGAAAGGACTTACATTCCCATTCTGCCGCTGACATGGGCTATTTGTATCACCTTGGACAAGACACTTAAACTCCCTGGGCCTCAGTTTTCTTTGGAAATAGAGAGTTTGGACTAGATGGCTTATGAAGATCTCAATCCTCCATGTTTTTATGGCAAGGGTAAATGACATTCAGGTAGTGTGAATGGCATGAGCAAGGGCACGGAGATGGGGAAAATGTTATGCTTAGGAAACAATGTGAAGCATGGATTTCTGCTGGTAAACAGCAGAATTGTTACTTTGAATGCTATGCTGAGGAATTTTTAATTTTCCTATAGACTGTGAGAAACTATTAAACATTTCCGAGAGGGCGGGTGACAAAAAAGATTGGAGAATGAAGGAGGCCTTGAGAGAAATATAAACCAAATGAAAATGCCAGATTGTCAGGGAATGTGAACTTGGCTTTGAGGTTAAGGTAGTAACAGAAAAAACAATAGAAAACAACTTATAAAAGCTTGTTGAACTGAATTGAATAATACAACACTTTCTACAAAAGTATACAGATCTCTTTAATACCCCTAAAGATTTAATGTAGTTATGAAAATGTTTTTCTTACTCCCTAATACCAATTAGAATCTTCTCATAGACTTAAAAAGTGAAAAAAGGACAAGCGAGAAAATGAGTAGGTTTATCTTTGTATAAGCATAAAACATATAATCATATGAATATAATTTTAACCTATTTATTTTAAAGATAATATATGTCTATATTAAGAATTCTGTATTATGGCAGCTAAGTGATACAATGGATAGAATGCTGGGCCTGGAGACAGGAAGACTTAGCTTCCTGAATTCAATTGTAGCCTCAGAAATTTACTAGCTGTGTGACCCTGGACAAGTCATTTAACCCTGTCTATCTCTGTATCCTTCTCTGTCAAATGAGCTGGAGAAGGAAATGGCAAACCACTCAACTATCTTTGCCAAGAAAGCCCCAGATGGGGTCATAGAGAGTCGGACACAAGTGAACAACAACACTATTAAGAACTCAGTTATAAGGGTCATTTATGAGTGAGCACTCTGGCTTAAGGTGTGTTATTCATATGTAAACTACATGCAATACTTGATTGGCTCATGTTAGTAGTCCAAAGATACTTTTGCAATATTAATCAATGTGATAAAAGCCATTGACTGGACAATATTTCTACAAGTATGACTTCTAGATATGGGGCTTTGAAATAATTAACATATCACATAAAAATGCTTAACCCCACCCCTGACAACCTAACTGTATATTTTTTTAGGTGAATGAATGAATGAACATATATATGTTCCTCCTTCATTCCCCAATTTTTCTAATCCTCTTTTTACTTTTCTGACCACATTTGTACTTCCTTTCACAGTTGGCATGTTTATAATGATAGATCATAGCTTTGCTTCATATTTGGGATTTAGAAGAGTTCTTAGAAGCCTTCTTTTCCAAAGTCTTCATCATATAGATGAGAAAACAAAAGCATAGAGAACTCTATTGGTTTGCTTGCAGTCACCCAGGCAAAAAATTATGGAACCAAAATTCAAAGTTAGGTCACCTGACTTGAAATCTAGTATCGTGTTCTCTTTGTCACATAAGCTGATCTAAAAGCCTCTCTGGAAGTTACTGTCTTTATAAAATCTCTGTTCTTGCAAGTGTAAGACCTATACGTAACAAAGTTCAAAAAAACCCAATTGAGACACCTATTTTACTGTATGATTATACTAGCACATTACACGAATATTTTTGATAAAGTTATATTAGTAGTAATTATTTTTAGTAAGTTTGGTAAAAATTATTTTAGTAAATTTTAGTAAAAAATATTTTAGTATTTTAGTAAAAAATTATTTTGGTAAATTTTAGTAATGTTTCCCAAATAATTACTGTAAATTAATAAGACACAGTTTTTAATAATTTCCCAAGGTTTTACATCTTGCATTCAATGTTTTTGTTTAATTTTGTATGACCAAGTAGAAAAGTATTTTTATAAATCAGAGGTGGCATGATGCAGTGGATAGAGAGCTAGCCTTGGAGCCAGGAAGAGCTAAGTTCTAATGTTACTAGTGATATATATTGACTCTGTGATGCTAGGCAACTCACATAACCTTTCAGTGCTCTGAGGTTATGAGTTGAAGAAAAGATGCCAATATGCACTAATAGAGGAAGTTTCTTCATCTGTGAGTTCCCTTAGCTGAGTGAATTAGCAGGTACAGTTCCTATCCTTGTACTTATAAGTATGGCATTTTCTCAGGTATTTCAGGCACTTTATTCCTTAAGTGGCACAATGGATAGAGGGCTGGGCCTGGAGTCAGGAAGACTCATCTTTATTTGTTCAAATCTGGCCTGAAACACTTACTAGCTGTGTGACCCTGAGCAGGTCACTTAACCCTGTTTGCTTCAGTTTCCTCATCTGCAAAATGATCTGGAGAAGGAAGTGACAAACCACACCACTCCAGTATCTTTGCAAAAAGCAAACAAATGGGGTTACAAAGACACAATGCAAAAATGACTGAACAACTGTTACTTAGGTGGGTTTTGATCATCCATAAAGAAAATGCCTTTCACTTTGTTCACCAATCATTTAAAATGCAACCAGGATACATCAGAACCTGTTTCATATTATTCAATAATATTAATCTAATTCTCTTCAATATTAAAATATTATTTAATATTATTCTAAAATGTGTAATAGAGCAACCCTGAAAATGTTATCAAAGTTTTTCTAAATAATTAAAATTAATTGTTTTTCATTCCTGACTCAATTTCACCTCTGTCTTCTCTGTCAACCTTCTGTACCAAGGGTGGGGAAATAGTACAGTACTGTTTCTTTCCTGTGGTAAAGACTTTCAGTCTGTGCTTTTCTGAGGGGAAAAATTCTCTTAGCTGAGTTTTGAGGTGATGAATTTCTATTCTGGCTTTTACTGAACTTTGTTTTTAAGAAAACAAAATTAGACATAGCTCTAAGGATCATAAACTCTGAAGTATGTTTTTAATAGAGTAGCTGTCTAGGTTATATAGCTTGGCACACTAGCTTCGGGTCATAGATGAGCTATCGCCGTCCATAGAATGCTGACCAATATTTTTGATATTTACCAATAACCTTGAGAAACTTAGTAGTTGATATATATGTTTACATATGTGTATACATCTATATATGTTACTAGGTTACTCAGGGTTAAATATTCAATCTGAAAGGGATATTAAAGATCACCAATTTATGCCTTTCGTTTTTTTACAAATGAGGAAACTGTAATCCAGAGAGATTAAATAATTTATATATCTGTCTATCTGGATGCATATGCATACATACATACATATATTTATACACATACATATATGCATAAACATATATTCACATACATAAACACACATACTCTGTTGAATATTAAATTTGTGGAAGCCCAAGGTATAGAAGGCAATTGATCATTTATTAAATATAGGCACTATACCAGACACCATGCTAGATATTGAGGATATAAGAAAAAAATATTACTGAAGATTTAGTAAGAGGCAGCTCAGTGGATAGAGTGTCAGTCCTGGAGTCAGGAAGATCTGTGTTCAAATCCGGACTCAGACAGTTGAGCCTTACTAGGTGCTAAGCCCCAGGCCCAAACCCCTATTAGGTGTGGAACCTATGTGGGTGGGGATTGGTGACTGGGGTGGGGCCCAAGGTGGGGCTGGCTAAGGGGAGGTGCTAACTCCAGAGCCACGCCCTATTAGGTGTTAACCTAACCTATGTGGATGTGAACCTCCCAGGGTCCTAAGGGGAAGGGCTAACTCAAGAACCAATCACTAGAGCCTAAATTCTGATCATTCAGATGACATTTGATGACGTCTGAAGCCGTATAAGAAGGGAGGACAGAGCCATTTGTGCAGGGCTCTCGAGATGGTGTTGATGCAAGAGACTCTGGGCAGCTGTAGCTAAGGAGCCCTCCAGCTTGTAAACCCAGATGCTGAGACTTTGTTGAACTCTGGTAACTATGTATTGGGATTTGAATCAGACAAGGTCTGTCTGTCCATGTTTGTAATTTGTTTGTATTTTGCTCTGAAGTTCAGTGTGCTGGTCTTTTTCCCCTGAACTAAGTGAATTGTATTTGTGTGCTGAATTAAAGTACGTGTGTCAAGCCCTTCACCCTGCTTTCCTAAGTTAAGCAGATCAAAAGAACTTGTGCTGTTGGCAGCTTTCTGGGTGCTGGCTGTGGGTGGATCTTACACCCCCACAGAAGCTGCTAGCCAGATAGTTGTTAAATCCAGACTTCAGACATATTCTCCAATTGTCTTATTTGTTCTGTAAAGTATTTTCATTTTATTGTGAATTGAATATACTTTAATTCACCTTGATTTTTTTTTCATTATCAGTATATTTCTTAGACTTTGAAACAAATTGATGAAAGCCATAGTGATCTCAGTAACAAGTTTTTAAAAATATTATCTAAATGTACTATTTGAGTTGTTATTTTTGGCAACTAAAATTGCCACCAAAATCATTAACCATTTTACTGACTATGAAAGAAATATATGTATACATAGACATATATACACATATACATACACACATATACACACACTAGATTGTGAACTTATCAGTGTAGGGTGTTCCCTGAGGAAGACTTCTACCATTACAAGTTGCCAATAATTTTGCAACCTATAGTCTTAGACAGTTGGCTGGGTCACTGAGAGGGTAAATAACTTTCCTGTGGCCTCTTGTGCATTATGTATCATGACAGAATGTGAACCCAGGTCTGCCTGGTCGGGGGGCCAATTCTTTGCTTACTAATTTGTGCTCTCTCTGTTCATGAACTGCTTATATGTTATCAGTCTTCTGAGAATCAATTTGATCTTTCGGTCATAATTATTGTATCTTCCTCCATCTGTGATAGCATTCTTGGAGACATTGTACTAAGATATATAGTAAAATATCTATTAATTTTCTATCTTTTACAGAACTAGATAGAGCAGAAGATAGAACCAAAGGCCAAGTTGGAGGTTAAAAGGAAGTGTCAGTGGCTACCTTAGTGATCTTCTACCATCTGTTTGTCCAAGGGAAAACATTTCCACCATAACAAAAATAACATGAGATTAAAATGAAAGACACAAATAAAGCTAAGCCATTAACCAGGAACTTTGTATAATGTAACTAAATACATTCCTTAGACATGTTAGCGCTTGAAAAAAAATCTTAAAAAACAATAGAGGAAACCATCTCTTTAAACATAGATCTTTTAACTTATGTCCAGAAACTCTTAGCTAAGTAAAGTGCCAGTAAATAAGTCCAGTCATACCCCAGGTAAAACAAAACTTCTATCAGTTTACTGTTAACATATATATATATGTATATATATATATATATATACACACATATATATGCATATATATACACATATAATATATATATTATATACATAATGTTTAATCATAGATGTTTGATACAAGCTGATCAGAGGGAAGAATATATTCTGACCATGTTGTTTAAATCAAATTTAAATCTTCCTCCTTTAAGTTTGGATTTGATATAAAGTCAGCGATCTAATTAGGTACGTGCCACTTCCTTCTGAATTTCATAGTCCTCCAGGAAATCTGAAATTTTAATCCCTAAAGCAAGTGAACCCTATATAGTAAATCCCAAAGAAGAGAGTTCAGAAAATTCTTTTTAGCAGCGTGGAAGGTGATAAAATGTTCTCTCATCTGTATTCCTAGGTATAGGTTTGTTTTGTAATCAATGGCAATACATAAATTTAGTCCCTAAGGATTATATAAAGTAGAATCAGAAAAAAAAAATAGTGTTCTGGCATGTTTGTATGTATGTATGTGTGTGGAATAGAGAAGTGGGGAAGGATGGAGGAAAGATTCACTGATACATGAAAGCATTGTTAATAGCCATGATGGTACTAGGTGGGTCATCAAATGCCAAGGCAATCATGACCAAACTTAGAGTCTCCCAAACTTTATTTAGGACTGCTTTGTACATTGGACTACTTCCTCTTACTATGGCAAATTAAGATCCCAGAGGTTGCTAGCTACTTTTTCGTCTCCTGGTTTGAGGCATGATCCTGAAATTTTGTGGGATTTTCTACTATTGTCACATATGAGTTCCTGTCTAGTGACCCCATTTATTATCAGCTGAACAATTAGCTTTTAGAAAGAGGTATTTTTAATTAGGTGTACAATTTAGTGTGAAACCATTTTCATACCACCCCCCAAACTACCTGGGACATACTCTCCCATAATTACGTAGGTCCATGGAGACGGTGGGCATAAGCTTAGGGGTCACATATGGGAAAATGTTAACTCTGGGCTGATTCTACTTTATATAATCCTTAGGGATTAAATTTATGCTTCTGATTACTGGAAATTCTTTTATCACTTCATGAAATCATCATGAAATTCTCCATAGCTATACCTTTCTTCTGGGTTGGGAAACTAGATGGCCTTGTAGAAAAGCTACCCTTACTTGATGTATCTTTCTTTCCTCAGTGTTTTTCTTAGCTCCCAATGTAGACACTACTATCAGCCGCTGATGCTATTCCAGGTTTACCTATGCCAAACTTCCCGACATTTTGAAGTTCACAAGGTTGTTTTCTTAGTCAATGGAGGGAGGAGAGAAGAGAGAAGAGAACTCATTACCCCGACTCATACTTCCTCACCTATCTCTACACTGGCTTGCTGCATTAATCTCCTGTAGCAATTGGCTTGCTGTAGCATACACAGGCCCAGAGGTGTGGATGACTCCTTTTACCCAATGCCAATACATTCTTCTTGTGTTTTCACATTTTAATTCAGTGAACAAAGTACTTCACTCCTCCAAAACTTATTAAGGACTTGGTCACACCAAGCTTACAGGTGATCGATCGATTCAATATACTGCCCAGGAATTGTTCTCAACTAATTTACACTTGATTAATTGACTGACTAAATAGATGTATCTAGGCTTTCTATAACTACATTAATATAGATTCCATATCCCCTCTTACACTCAACTTTTGTGAAAGAGCACAAAAAGGAGAGAGACAGGAAGGATAGGAGGAAAACTTGGGAGAGATTTGCACCTGCTTGGTAGTGAGAAGGCACAGCTAAAATTGTTAAGAGGAACCAGGGCAAAAATGTACCTCCCTTCCTTTGCAAAAGTGATATTTCAATGATACCTTCTTTCTCACAAAATCGAGTTACTTGTGGAAGGTCAATCAGCTTTTTTTTCCCGGTAGACAACATACTATCTAAGCTTTCTGCACACCTTTGGGAGTTATGTCTTCTCACCCCATTGGAAACTCTAACCAACATCCTAGCTTGAACAATGTAAATCCTTTAGAGAATACTAATCTGATTTCCCTTACCTGTAAGTGGGCATCAATTTTGCATTTCTCCAATCATTTTTAATCTCCAGTGAAGTTCTTGGTGCCTCTGCATGAAGGATTCTTAACATAGCACCCATAAACTCAATTTTTTTTCTTTCATTAACTTCATTTCAATTTAGTTGGCTCTTGTGGCAATCCTCTGTATTATATTTTGGGTAATTTAAAAAACATTACTCTGAGAAGGGATGTGTAGCTTTCATATGACTGCCAAAGGCCTCAGTGTCTATGACAAAAAAATTAAGAACCTTACTTATATTGTTTCTCTATCCTTTTTTGATGAAGGGGTTAAAATGAAGGGGCTGAATCTGTTTTTCATATGTCATGACTAATTGTCAGTTTTAGTCATTTTCTTAAATTGTTTAAAAATGAATAAAATAATTTTAAAATGATATCATAATGAAAGTTCCTAGGCATTCTGAGTTGAATATGATAAATCTGATATGTCCCCAGTGGTTAAGGAGTATATGAGGACATCTTGGACTTTCTTCCACGCTCTAGGACACTGAAAAAGATAGGTTACATGTTGTTGTGTATGTTGCTATGCCTCATCTGGAAGGATTATCTCTTGGGAACTCTCATAGAATTTCACCCTCTTTTATTATAGAGACAAAAGCAAGACATTGTTTGGACATGGAAGGAGAGTAGTTTACTTCACTTGTATATCATCATTATATGCTTTATAAAGAAATATTCTGTGAACACAATTTGTGCCAGTAAGATTTTGTTTTCAATTTATTCTTATTTCTTCCTTATTTCTAGGACAGATAGTCAGTAAACATTTATTAACTGCTTACTGTGTACAAGGCACTGTGCTGAGACCTGGGGATACAAAAAAGAGGCAAAAAAATGGTTCTTCCCCTCAAGAAGCTCACAATTTAATGGAGGAGATAAAATATGTTCAAAGAAGCTATATACAGGATAAATAGGAAATAGCTAAAAGATAGAAGGTACTAGAAAGGCTTTCTGTAGAAGATGAGATTTTAATTGGGACTTAAAGGAAGCCAGGGAAAGCAGTAGGTAGAGATGAGGAAGGAGAGCATTCCAGACAAGGGAGATAGCCAGAAAAAAAAAATGTCAGGAACTGAAACATAGAGTCACTTCTTAATGGAATAGCAAGGAGGCCAGTGTCAGTGGATTCAGCCTAGTATATAGTGAAGTGTGAGAACACTGGGAAGGACTTTGGACACCAAATAGGAGCTTTATGTTTGATCCTAGAGACCATAAGAAGCCACTGGAGTTTATTGGGTAGAAAGGCAAACATGGTCTGACTGGTTTTAGGAAAATCACTTCAGTGGTTGAATGAAAGATGGATTGAACTGGGGATAGACTTGAGGCAGGCAGACACATCGATACGCCATGCAGTAGTCTAGGCATGAGTTAATGAGGTCCTTCATTAGAGTGGTGGCTGAATGGCTCTTGTCCTTTGTAGCTGAAGAGGACCAAAATGACATCACTATGTGGGGGTCAAGATGCAGTGTGTCTGATGGTGGCTAATCAACTCTACCACAGCTCAGGCACAAATAGTTCATATGAATATTTGGAGTGGAGATGTTTCTAAATGGGTACGTCTTGTACTTCTTTTGAGCTAGTGCAATTCCACTTTGCTTATACAGCCTCTGCTTATAAGATGTTTTCTGACTTCTGGGTGAGTTCTTACCTTGTGTGAATTCTCCATGAAATAGTCTTTTAGGCGGACGTACATTTGGCATTTGAACTGCGTTGCCAGCCATAGGAGTTATGGTCTCTGAAGTAGAATTTGAATGCTTGGCAGTTTGGCTCAAGAAAGGACCTCAGCGTCTGGTATCTTATCCTGTCAGATGGTCTTCAGAATCATCCTACAACAATTCAAATGGAAACAATTCAGTTTCTTGGCATGGCACAGGTATACTGTCTGGGTTTCACAGGCATATGTAAATGAGATCAGCACAATGGCTCTGTAGACCTTCAGTTTTGTAGTCAGTCTAATACCTCTTATCTCCCACACATTCGTTTGAAGTGTCTCAAACACATCTAGCTCTGGCAATGTGTATGTCAGACTCATCATCGACATGAATATCCCTGGAAAGTATACTGTCAAGGTCAGTGAACTTATAAAATGGTATGGTAATGTCTTTTGATTTGTGCATAAATTGTATTTAAGTGAGACAGTTGTGCAAAGTTGTAGTCTTTACTTTCTCTTCCAGTCATTAGGGTCCAGTAGCAAGACAAAGTCAAAATGACTGGTAATGGCTCAGGATGCAGTGGGTGACCATGGTGTCTTTGATGTCTAACCAAGTGTAACAAAAATGTTGCCAGCTACTGTGGGGGTATAAGACCAATGACACCAGCACACAGGAGAGCTGCTAGCATGGGTTCTTTGCTCTGCTTTCCTAAGGAAAGCAATTTTAAGGGGTTAATGATCTTACTTTAATTAAACATACATACATCATTCACTTAGTTCAGGGGGGAAAAGTCAGCACCTTTAACTTCAGAAACTTCAGAAAAAACAGAAGTTACAAGCAGAAATTATATAAACAGAGCAAAATAACACAAATTGACAGACAGGCTTCTAGCCATCTGACCAAGACATTGCATGCATAGTTACCAGAAAGAGAAGCACCAACATCTGGGGTTTTCAAAGCTGGGGCTGGGTGGGGGGTGCTCCTTAACAGCTACCCAGAGTCTCGTCTGGTCAAATCACATAACACTCTTCCAGTGAATGAGCCACAAGCAAAATGCTAACCCCAGAGTATATATATACTTCTTCAGGGTCAGAGGGCATCACAACCATGCAACACAAACCCATGTGACCTAAGCCTTCCTGTGACTTAAGTAAGTCATCAAAGACTCCTGATTCAATTAAAGACTATTGATTGAAACAAAGGCAAGACTCAAAGGCACTTGATTGCCTTAGTGCTGAGAAGCACTTTAAAACAAAAGACAAGAAAAGTCCCACTTTACTTGCCATTACTCCAAACTGTAAGGACTCCATAGCACCTGCTTCCATTGCCTTCATTGCCTGTTGGAACAAATTGTTCACATCTGCCAGTTCCACTTGGGAAGTTATCACATGCTTGGAGTAGATAAGCCCCTCTAACTCACTAAAGGCTTTAAGGCCTGTTGTCTACCTTTAACCTTGTTTAGCCCATCTGTGAAAGTGGTTTTACCAGGGTGTGGCCACTGCACATGCTATGGCTTCTTAGAGCCACAGGTGAGAGTTGGGTGGCAGGTGGACACCAAAGGCAGAAAGCAGCCCTGAAAAGGGCTCTGTAGCCCTTGCACCAGAGGTACTAGTCTTCCCTTAGCATCCTGTATATCCCAGAGTGGCAGCCATATCAGAAAAGAGAAGAGGATGTATTTGGGAGATAGGTGGCAAAGGTGACACCTTCAGGCCTGGCAGCTGATTAGATGTGGGAGTTAAGAGATAGTGAAGAGTTGAGGATGATACCTAGGTTGTGAGTCTGAAGCACACGGAGGATGCTGTTGACGTTTATGATAAAAGGGAAGTTGGTGGTGTGGGGTGGGGATGGGGAAAAGATATTGAGTTCCGTTGTGGATGTGTTGAGTTTAAGAGTCTACTTGAGATGTCTGAAAGACAGTTGGAAATGTGAGACTAGACATCAGCAGAGAAGTTGGGGTAGGATAGAAAGATTTGAGAATTGTTATCTGTGTTGTTAAGCAAAATTGTCTCATTAGCATGGCTTTTGTTTCTTTTGAGTGGAAGTACTTTCAGCTGTTAAGTGCTAAGCCCCAGGGCCAGGGCCCTGTCAGGTGTGAAACCTGTGTGGGTGTGGATTGGTGAC
>CM053623.1:128769878-128780793 GCA_028646595.1 Phalanger gymnotis | reverse complement strand
TGTATGTGTACACACGTGTGTGTGTGTTATTTATATAGGGTCAGCTAAGTGGTGCAGTGGATAAAGTACCGGCCTTGCAGACAGGAAGACATCTTCTTGAGCTTAAGTCTGGTCTCCGACACTTACTAGCTGTGTGACACTGGACAAGTCATTTAACACTGTTTGCCTCAGTTTCCTCATTAGTAAAATGAGCTGGAGAAGGAAATGACAAGCTACTCTAGATCTTTGCCAAGAAAACCCCAAATGGGGTCATGAAGAATCAGATGCAACTGAAAACAACAATATCAAAACATTTATATGGGAAGCATACTATGTACCAGCTGTAATACTATATTAAACACTTTACAAATATGATATGAATTGATCCTCACGACAACCCTGAGAGGTAGATGCTATTATTACTCCCATTGTATTGATGAGGAAACTGAGGCAGAGGTTAATTGAATTGCCTAATGTCACAGAGCTGGTTTCTAAAGCCAAATTTGAACTCAGATTTTCCTGACTCAAGGCTCAGTGCTCTATCCACTGCACCAGCTGACTAATTCCAAAATCTGTATTACAAAATAATAATAATAACTTTGTCAGCCATGTGGAAGAGGGATTGGAACGAAGAGAGATTTGAGGCAGAGAGACCACCTTGAAGCCTTTTAGCAGTAGCAGAGAGCAGTGTACAGTGAGGAAGGCCTGAACTAAGGTGGTACTTCTGTGAGTGGAGAGAAAGGAAAGGATCCTAAAAGAATGTTATGAAGGTAGAATATTTGTCAGTAGATTGAATTGAACAAGCAATGGTGTCCAATATTAAGACAAATTCAACTGGATAAATGTTACTTTCTCCTCTGTTCTCCCATTTCGATAGTCTACAATAGTATGGTTTGGGTCCCAGACCCCAGAAGTGGAATAGGTCTGAGGAATCCTCTGAAATCTAGCACAGCCTCAGAAAATCTGGCCTAGTCCAATGTTATCCCTAGATAGGAGAACTAAATACCAACCTGGAATAAGACAATATAACTAAAAGAGTCAGGCTTCTCATTAAATACATATTTAAATATTGACTATAGGTACAGGCTTTAGGGAGGAGATTAGCCTTCTCATCCTTCCTATTTCACAAGGATGTTGTTAGGATCAACTGAAATAACAGATGTAAAAGTTATTTGGAGTGAACACGTTGGATGAATCCAAAGTATTGTCATCATTAATCTCTCTAGAAAGATTTTTCTCTACGTATACTTCCTTCTTTCTAAAAATTCAAATTTTCACATTTCCTTTGGTTAGAACTCCCTAAGAACAACAAATATATATTTCTTATGAACAGAAGACATAGTTATATATGTCCATAATTTATAGATATACATACATATACATACAAATAAACATGAATATATTTTGTGTGTGCATACACACACGTATTAGAAGGGTGAGTTGTTGGTGTTGTGTAGATAAAAGCGTGAAGAGGATTGGAAAGCCGCCCTTTACAGATTATTCCTATTGTTGCCTTCCACTCATTTCAGTCATGTCCGACACTTTGTGACCCCATTTGGGGTTTTCTTGGCAAAAATACTAGAGTGGTTTGTCGTTTCCTTCTCTAGCTTATTTTACAGATAAGGAAATGGAGGCAAACAGGGTTAAGTGACTTGCCCAGGATCACACATCTAGTAAATGTTTGAGACTGGGTTTGAACTCAGGTATATGAGTCTTCCTCTATTTACTCACCTAGAACTGCCCCCTTAGAGATTATATCTGGAATCATAAACTCTCATTACCAATGCTCATTAGAGAGTTATGTAGAGATGCTAAGAGGTTAAGTTACTTGACTATAGACATATTGCCAGTGTTGGGGGGAAGAACCTGAACCTTGGTCTTTCTAATTCTAAAGTCAGCTTTGATCTAATATACTATGTGGTCATTTTTGGCAGGCTTATAATTGTGCCTAAATTATGTTGTGATTTCACTATACACACCTACCCTAGATGTATGCATAACATACATGTGTATATACACATGTCCATATACACATGCACAAAATCATGTGTATGTTAATATGTAAATGTGTTGTATATATGTATGTGTATATATTTATTGTACAACCTGCCTTTATTTACATGTGACTGTGGCTACCACCTTGTTACAGGGGCAAGATTTTGTTTCTCAAGAATGTTAAAAACTATACTTCTGAGCACATTACCAGATCCTTCCTAGAGCAACCCTGTCTTTACTGTGTTGAAGTAGATTATTAACTTCTTAAAATCACACACAGCTTCACTTTTCCATTTGTAATCCTAACACCTCACGTAATGTCTAGCACATAATAGATAATAATCTAAATACTTGTTGGTTGTTTGGTTGTTCCCCCTGCTTCTTTATCAGAGCTAAAGTCCAGAGCCACTGACTATACATTGGTGGTATTATTTCCATATGACTTTGTTTTGTGTAGAGGTATCATTTCCAGATGAGCCGAGAAGGAATTTGGGTGATTTAATGACTGAACCATATTGTCACCAGCTCAGTCTATTAAGCCCTTGTGATTGCAGTGCCCTGCTTAGTTTAAAAGGGAGTGACAAATGAGTGGTTGATCTGTTGTGTTGTGTGTACCATGGAACAATTGGCACTGTCAGTATTTATTCTCATCTCTTGTTCTTCCTTTGTCCAGACATGCCCAATTCTTACATTGTAAACTATAATGTAGAGTCACACAATGCTTTATCCTCTACCAGAAATGTCCAGTAATCAGAATTGTTTTGCTTCATTAAAATTAAAAAAAAAAAAGTTCAGCTTGATCTCCTGCCTTAAAATAATCATCTTGCTGGATTATTTCATAAAGTTTCAGGTCAACTTTTCCTTTTTATTTTTGGAAATGTGGCTTTGTTTCTTACATTGCCTTAGAAAATGTCAATAAACAAGTTTGACCAAAACTTATGGTGTGTTATGCTGCCATCTCCTGGTAAAGGTGGGAATCGTTCAGTCAGACATTGGAAAACCTAATTTAGAATTTTTTGCCACTGTCCGGGTACTGGACTCCTTTAGAAGGTAATTGGATATTTTTACCTATGACCTGTCCTGTCTTATAATCTGTATTTTGTGCATGGTCTTAAATCATAGGAATGTTTTATTTGTTTTGAAGTTCATCTCTTACCAAAAAAAAAAAAATGACCATGGCTATGTAGTCTAATACAAAAGTTTTAACTTAACATGCACAAGGCCATGGATAAATTTCTGAGGGTGGGCAGCTTTCATGGGGGGGGACCCTAAATCTTTGGTTTCCTTTGTAATCCTATGTATTTTCTACGTTTAACAATATCATTCTTAGAAGTCCATAGGACTCTCTCAAGCCTGCCAAAGAGGCCCATGACTAAATATATTGATTGATCAATTAAGAACCCTTGATCTAATTGGATAAACTGAGTTAGAATGTGAGTTTAATAAATTATGCTTTATATCTCAAATTATATTCTTATGTACAATTTTTAAAAAATTATTCCATTAGGGCACAAGCTTTGGCAGATTCTGCCATTTTGGGAAGGTTTTGAGTATGGTCTCACAGATTATCAGTTGCCTGACGACCAGCTCAGCTAGATATGGAAAGGCTTGTCACGAGTAGGTTGGCCACAAGGTGATGAATTCTCTGGCAGTGGAAACCATGAAACATGGAAAAATACAAAGCTATTCTCAGTTCTCTGTGGATCCTTTTTGCTTCTGTAGTAAAAGTGTTGGAATGTCAGAAGAGGGGAGATAGAATATATGTGATCAAAATTTTCAGACCAACTATAAACACTGATTCAGCTATTGATTGTCTAAATCCTTATGCTTTTCCAATGACCAATGGGCACTGGAGGAACCAAACCATTTCAATATTGACATCCTTTTTATAGCTATCATAAATAAAACCAGAACTCATGAGGACAAGGTAGCTAAATAGAGGGATGGTTCACAGATTGTTACTGGAGAGGCAATCAAGGAGTTGGGGGAATTTGTTTCATTTGAGCCCAAAGGCAACAAGAAACATTACTATCACTTGGTCATCTTGCCTGGAGGTCACCTGATCAGCATGAACAAAGAGATTACCATGAAGATAATTATACCTTTTGCAGAGGATGAAGTGACTGAAAAATTCTATGAAGAATTCAATGAATTCCTCTAAATCAAATTAGCTTTTACATGATATAAAGACTCCAGTATGAAGGCAAACATAAGGGTGGATAGAGAAAAAAAAAGTGTGTGTCTTTTCAAATAGTTCATAATTAACAAAGAAAAGAGGCTAAAGGTTATATATAAAATTGACTGTTATTAATATCCGAGGCATGATGTGAACCTGGGTCTTCCTTGCATTTGTCTCTCTCAATTCATTCTTAGTATATGCTTTGGTGGATTTTGTTAATTCACTCATCCATTTGTTTGTTTTTTCATCCATCTGTGCATCCATTCATCTATCAATTCATTCAGAACATACATTTGAATACCTTCGTTTTTCCCAACATTGTTCCATTGTTTTTGTTTTTCCATCCATTTATGAGAATAGGATTTATCCATTATTGCCACTTGGATTTTGCTATATTTATAGATAATTAGATTTCTATATCATTCTATAGGAATATTTTGATTTTGAGGGTTTTTTAGCCCATCACTTAGCTAAAATTGTTTAAATGATTTCAATTAGCATCTTTCCTGAATCCTTGGGATTTTCTTATAGCCGTGTCAACAATAAATAGGAATATCTTTATCTCCTCTTTGACTATCTTTGTATCCTTAATTTCTTTCTCTTGTCTTTCTGCTATTGCTAACATTCATAGAATTATATCAAATAATATTGAGGGGAGTATGACACCTTGCCTTTCTCCTGTGTTTATTGAGAAAGCTTCTAGTATATCCCTATTGCATATGATGTTAGATTTTGGTTTGTGATGGATACTTTTTCATGATAGTAAATACATTTCCTCTATGTCCACACTATTTAGAGCAATTATCATGAGTGATAATTGTACTTTTTGAAAGGCTTTATCTACATCTATTGAGATGATGTCATTTTTGATATTTTTGTTTTTAATATGTTTAATTATGTTTGTTTCTTTCATTTGAACCATCATCAAAGCATAATGAATGATTCCTTGAATGAATTGGTAGTCTATTTGACAAAGATTTATTTAAAAAATTTTGAATCATCCATTGATGATATTGGTCCATAATGCTGTGAATTTATCCCTCTCTGGCTTACGTATTAGGATTATATTTGTCACATAAAATGAGCCTGGTAGAGTGCTTTCTCAATTTCTCAGTTTTTGAGAATAATTCCTAAAGCGTTGCTACTAGTTATTCTTTAAGTTTAATAGAATTCTGCTCTGACTCGACTGTGGCCAAGACTTCCCACCTCCCAATCCCCATCACTTTTGATGTTCTATTTTTATTCTGAGATTGGGTTATTTAAGATCTCTAACTCTCAATTAAGTCTCCTACTCTTATCATATTACTATTTATGTCTTCTTAAAATTGAATTAATATCCCCACTATGAATTTAGATGTTATAGTATTTGAAGCACATAATAATGTTGATATTGTTTTGCTAGCTATGGTTCTTTCAGCATTCCTGTGGTTTTCTTGTTTAACTCTTTTGTTCTGAGTGGTTATTTTTGCTTTGTTTGATAGCATGATTGCAATTCTTGCTTTTTTTTCCATCTGATGCATGGTGAATGTTGTTTCCCCTTTTTTTAAAATTTTATGTATTTTTAAAATTTTTGGTATTTTTCTTGTAAGCAACAGATTGTGCAGCGTTGTATACTTATCCATTCTTTTCACTTTTTTTCCATTGTATTGGCTTAATTCATTCACACTTAAAGTTATAAGGGCCACATTTATATTTTTATTTATTTGTGTCTATTTTTTCCTGAATTAGGAATTTTTGTTTCTCTGAAAAAGACAACCCATTGTTTCTTCAGTTATTTTTGCTAAATCTATTTTAATGTAACCTTATTCCCACAGGTTCTCTTCCCTTTAAACTTATATTCCACTCCTATTTATCATAACTTGCTCTAGTTTTGAATTTTTGCATAATATTTTAACTCCTTTGTCTTTCTTCTTTTTACTTAGTTATCTAATTCTTTCCCTCTTTTTTTCCTCTCAATTAAGTAGCCAAGTAAAATATCACTTCCCCAGTCTGTTTTGTTAGATTTTTTTTTATTCATAGGGAGGGATGAGTGGCTATCATAGTGTGGCTCAAAGGGAGGTAGAATAGACATCTCTAGCCTCTTCTCTCCCCACATTCCTGAAAAGGAGACTCATTCTTGCCTGGAGGGGAAGCAGGAAGAGGCCACACTCATCTCCTCAGAAGCAGGAGGTACCAAACTGGAAGTATATCTATCTGCTCCATTAAATATTTTTAGTCTAGGCTATATATCAGACAATACAGAGTGAAGGAGCTCTTCCATTGGGAGTGAAGTAACTCAGCTCAACCAAGAGGAGGGTCCTGGATCTCACCCAAAAGGAAAATCCCCAAATTCTCAAAGTTGGACAACCAACTCCATTCATGTCTTCCTGGAGTTTTTTTCCTCAGCAACTTGTGTGGCATTGGCCTCTTCCATTAAAGTGTTTAACAAAATATCAATATGTACTTTGAAATTCCCTGGTGCAAGTGGATTGAAGAGGAAGACTATTAGCCAGGTATTAAGAACCATGGGAAATATGAAGAATGTGCAAGGAACAGATAGATAATTTCCAGGAGAATTTGAATGGTGTCATATATTTATCCATTCAAACTCAAAAGAGGAAAGGATATTAAGTCACAGTAGCAGAGGGAAAGTCTGAATGACAGTCAAGAGCAAGAAATAAGCATATTCCTCCTCTTGGAACAGTGTATCAGAGTAAGGTGCTTTTTAGCTTTAACATTGTGTGATTTTGTAAAACATCTGATTGACTGACCAGTGATTGTCCCCTAATCACATTAACTCTGATCTCCTGGGTTCTTGGCCTTGCTTTCTTTTGGTTGCAGTGTGTGAATCATAAATCTCAATCTTTACGTTTCTTTTTCAAGGCTTCTAGGCTAATCTTAATTCCTTAATCCTTCCTTTTTATCATTTTAGCTTTGGAATTATTGGTCACGGTACAACTTCAGTTTAATCAGCCTAGTCATAGTGATTTGGCAAAAAGGTAACTAATTCCTTAAAATTTTCGTCATTATATTACCAACCAATAACCTGTTTCCACATCAGAAGTAAAATTATCTAACATTTAATGCCCTATTCATCAGAGCTACTCAGGGGAATAGCTAAAAAAAATTCTGTAGGCAGAAATTAAGTATTTAAATGTGGAAATATTTTATTTTTTCTAACTATGATAATAATAATGGCCAAAGCCTCATTTTATTAAAAAAGAAAGTTGACATACAAGAATAGAATACTTAGCAGCCACCCCCAATGGAGAAAAACTTCAAGATATTCTGTATTTCCAAGGCATTTAGCTATTAACATTTAATAAATGTTCTCTTATTTTCAGATTACTACATCTATATTATTGAGAATTTCACATTATTGGAGCCCTGATAATTGGATTTCTGCAGTGATAACTATTACAGGTGTCCTTTTTTTGATGTCTGTCTATGCTGTTGCATGGTGTCTCTTCAAAGAGTAAGATTTGAATTTTTACTTTTCTTTAAACATTTTAATTCCTGGTAAAGACAATAAAAAATGACTAAAAGAGACCATGAAAGAGGGTATCTAAACTAAGGACCAGAGAAATTATCAAATACTTCAAGATTAAAAAAAAAAACTTTAGCCTGAAATTTAGTTGATTTAAGAGCATTATGGCCAGCAGATATTTGTCTAAGTAGAAAGAATATTTCTTTTCCACCTTACTTTGTTAATAGAGACCTGGGTTGATATATTAAGAAAAGTACATTTGCTTAGTTCACAGAAGGAAGTATAGGGGAAAATAGTTGTATTACAGCAGTGAGGCATTTTCCCTTGAAACTTTACCAGACTATTCCAAGAACCATTCATTTAACCCATTACCTGTAGCTTCCTACAAATGTGTAAGTGTCAGACTCATTAGAAATATCACCAGGAACTAAGGAATGAGATTTTCTTATGTAAATGATTTATTAAAATAGTGACTTTGGGGTAGTAGTACCTCTAGCTCATATCTAGCAAAGAAATATTCATTCACTAGCCCTGGATTATTATAATTAAAAGAAAAGGTAGATTTTCAAAAGGGGTGAGGGAATTTGAAAAGGATAATTTATTTATAAACTAAAATATAAGTGACCCAATTACTAGAGTAGTAATCGAAAAAAAAAACCAACAACAGGATTACAATATTAGACAATCAGAAATATGCTGTATATCTTGGGTAGCTGTATTTAAGTGAGACATTTTACAAAAGTTCTCATGATATCCCTGTGGACAAAACAAAAAGCCAATATAGTCAGATACATTCAGAATTAGTTAGATGATTGGATGTGACACAAAGAGAGTTGATTGATGGATCAATGTAAACCTAAAGAGAGCTATATAGTACTTTGCTGTAGGGTTTGAGAATTGGTTCTATCTTCAAAATCTTTATCAATTTGACAGTTAAATACTCAGCAAATTTTAGATGATATGAAACTAGAAGGGCTAGTTAAAATTTTTAAGTACACAATTAAAATCCAAAAATATCAATAGGCTAAAATAATGGGTAAAATCTATTAATGTCTATTAAATACATATAATCAGAGTAAATGCAAATCTATATTTAAGTTAAAAAATTAACAGGATACATTAAACATAGGCGAAAGCTCACTAGAAAGCGATTCATGTAAATTTTTTTTTCATCTCTCTTATTAATAATTTGAATCAGTATTTCATAACACTACTCTTGCTTCGGTCTGACCATTCCTTCTAAGTATCCTTGACTGGAATGTCATCTTTGTCCTTCTATTACTTATATTCTGCTGGACATCTCTACTAGAATGTCTCATAGGCAGCTCTAATTCAATAAGTCACAAAACAAAACCATCTTTCCCCTCTAAACCTAAATTTCTTCCTAAATTTCTTATTTCTTTCAAACGCATGGACATTTTTCTAATCAACCAGATCTGCAAGTTTAGAATCATAATTGGCTATTTATTCTCCATTATCTACCCCTTTATTCAACAAGTTGCCAATTATTCTTCATTTTCCCTTTACACTATTTCTTGCATCCGTTCCTCCTTTCCTCTCATGTAACTACTATCCAAATAATTCTCTCCTGAACTGTCTCAACAACCTCCTAATGTGTCTCCCTGCTTCAGGTCTTGTCCTTTTTTAATTCATCTGCCAAATGAAGATTCCTATATTACAAATCTAATCATACCACACAAACCCCAACTCAAATAACTTCAATAGCCTCTACCATCTGGCTCTTGACTGTTCAGTTGTTTTTCAGTAAAGTCTGCCTCTTTGTGACCCTATTTGGGGTTTTCTTGGCAAAGATATTAGAGTGGTGTGTCATTTCCCCTCTCTAGCTCATTTTACAGATAAGGAAACTGAGGCAAACAGGATCAAGTGACTTGCCCCAGGGCCACACAATTCAGTAAATGTCTGAGGCTGGATTTGAACTCAGGCTTGGCTATGTCCACTCTGCTCCCTATCTGCTCCTGGCTCTTGGTACCTGCATGAAAAGGGGATACTGAGAAATGAGACAGGAACAATAGGTTTTGAAGAGCTTTAAAAACAAGCTCAGGAGTTTGTATTTCAACCCACAGGCAGTAGGGAGCCAAGGAAGATTCTTAAAGAGAATAACATAGTAGACTTGAATTTTGGAAAGTTACTTCATCAACTGTGTAGAGGATGGTTCAGAAAGGAGTGTGTCACTGTAGACACAGTGTAACGTGTGCGCCTATTGATTAGGAAATATTTCCTCATTATTAATGTTAACGATGTATACCTTGGGTGCCTGTATCTCTCATGTTAACTAACATATATTATTCCCTTAACATCAGTACTCCAGGCTGTTCAAGATTCTTTCCCAATTGTCACCAGCATCAAATGAGCCAACCAAGTATTACTACTAAGGAAATCATCGAGATGCCAAGGTAGAAGAAAAGTTCATTTTTATTTGATAATCTCAACTATCTTTAAGCTTTTAACAACTATTTCAATGTATTTTAAAAGTGAGGAAATGGTTAAAATTCCTTTTCTCTTTACTAGATATGTGTCATTTTTAATTAAAATGATCATAATTCAATTTTATAACTTTTGCAAAAAAAATTGGCATAATTTTAGAATTAATTTTTCCAGCTTAGCAACTATAACATAGACTTTTGCACAGGGCATATCTCATTTACCTGGGAATATGTATTGTAGGGTCCTAGCCCCTAAACTTCATTCTTCAGTATATAATGAAGGCTCATTGAAGGTTTAAACATTACAATTATTCCTAAAGAAAAATTATTATCTTTCGATGTTGCATTACAGGAAAGATATTTGAACTTCAGACCTTTGGCCAGAACTTACTTGTTCTTGCTTCTGATTAAGTTTGGTTCCTTTGTCATTAAGATCAACATTTAATTGAAAAATAATAATAAACTCATACAGATGCCCCCTACTCTATAACCTAAGAAAACAGTTTGGAGGCTGGTCTGTCTCTCACTCTCTTTTTACTATTACTGTAAGTTCAGTCAGCGAACTCTTGAAAAGTCAGCTCCCTCTGCCAATGCAGATCAGCAGTTATACTGAAGCTTAGGTGAGAACATTGCCTTTGTCAGGAGTGAAACTTGGACTCAACTCCCTGACTTGGAATGATCTTTCCTACCATATGTGTTTCTGTATGTTTGTGGTGTGTGTGTGTGTGTGTGTGTGTGTGTGTGTGTGTGTGTGTGTGTAAAAGAGAGGAAGAGAAAGAGAGAGAGAGAGAGAGAGAGAGAGAGAGAGAGAGAGAGAGAGAGAGAGAGAGAGAGACTGTGGAATGTATAGAA
>CM053623.1:128753028-128769778 GCA_028646595.1 Phalanger gymnotis | reverse complement strand
GGAGGAGAATATGAACTTGGATTCAGTTTTCATCTCTGACAATTATTAGGTATGAAATCATATCCAAATCTGAGCAAATCACTTAACTGCTATATATTGTGTCATTTTATGTTGGTAGGAAGAGGTGTCATACCAAGAGCTATAAATGCAGATAAAAATACAGATCCTATATTTAGTGAGTGTGTGTCCTGTTGGTGCCTGACTGTGCTGACTAATGATTTGTGGCACAAAAATGTTCATATGTCATTTTTCCCCAACAATATACAGTTTGATCACAATTGGGGATAAAATATCAGAAAAAATGCCCAGGTATAGATTCTCAATATTTCTTTGATGGTACTGTTTAGGACTATGGACTCATTTAACAGTCAACAAAAGTCAAATTTGAAGCCAACACTACTGCCTGGAAATGAAAATGTAAGTATAAAGAGGAAAGTTAAATCAATTTTATTAAACCAAGCACCTCTGAACCTTCAAGCTTGAAGGAGAGTAAAATGCATCTGTTAATAATAGTTAAGAATAGAAATAATGAAACTCATAAACAAAAAAGAAGACAAGCATGATACAAAACTGAGGTAAAAGAGGAGTAGAAATTGAAAAAGACAAACATTAAAATCCCTTAAAAATAACTGACAGCTAGAAACCAGGAGTAAGGAAAGTATACTACTTAAATGAAGAAGAATAATGAAATTTTATAATTCTAATGGATTAAATATTTTATTGTAGAAAATCCATACTTCCTTCGCTTTTGTTTCTTTGAAATGTTCAGAACCACGAGATAAATTATACCTTTTGGGGAATTCTTGGAAGACGTGGTAAAGGCTGAGGGGTATGAAATGACAAGTGGCTAAGAGATTCATTAAGTGTAAAATGACCAATCGCTCTTGACCTTTTGGGGAACCAAGGTTTAAATGACAGAAGCTACTGTCATATATACTGTCATAGATAGATAAACACGCCTATGTATATGTATATACTATGTGTGTCTGTATATGTATATATCAACAGTGGGATAATATATATACACACATGATGAGAGTTAGCTTAGAGTACTATAATTTTATAATTGATATAAATTATTCCAACCTTCTAATTCTACCATTGAGAAAATTGAGGCCCATAGAAGTGAGGTAACTGATCAAGTTTTCTAGAGCAAATTGGTAGAACCAGGGCAAGGAGTCAGATCTCTTGATTTCCAGTCTACGGTATCTTGGTGGCTCAAATAATTACTGCGGTTGATTAGTTATTGTGATTCCAGGTTATTTTAGGGATTCTAAAATAGTGTGGTTAATAAACAGAAAAGTTAAAATTCCACTTGGGTAATAGAAAAAGCATCGACTATGTCAACATCTAGGAATATGAAGACACATTTGAGATGGAATAGTAATTGTATTTTTTTTTTTCATTTTCTTATAGGCAGCCACAGTTTATGATGGACGTGCTATTGATCCTGGTAGGAAGCAGATGAGTTAAAAAACACACATATTCTTAATGTGTATAGCTTTAAAAAATTTTGTGGGTAAAGAGGTAGTCTTAAATGTCAATTAACTTAAAAGTCAATGTCAATGATATTGATTTCATGAATTGTTTTTTTAAATATAAAATGAATTGAATCCTTTCATGTAATTTCGTACCATTCCTGAGATTGTTTCAAGGGTCAAAAGTGCTAAATCTGATCATCTTTTCAAATTCTTAGTCCCCTTGAGATTTCTGCAGCATTTGACACTATTGATAAGCCTCTCCTCCTGGATATTCTCTCCTTCTTTGACTTTTATGATTTTACTCTCCTCTGATTCTCTTCCTGCCTCTCTGATGGTTTCTTTCCTGTCTCTTTCATTGGTATAATCCTCTTCTTAAGCAAAATCCTTTGTGTAGATGTCCCCTAAGGATTTGTCTTGGGCCTTCTTTTTGGCCTTCTCTACCTCTCTCCCTTGGAAATATTTGTTGTTGCTGTCGTTCCGTTTTTTAAAAACTGTATCCGACTCTTTATGACCCATTTCGGGTTTTCCTGACAGAGATAATGAAGTGGCTTGCCATTTCTTTCTCCAGCTCATCTTACAGCCGGGGAAACAGTGTTAAGTGATTTGCCAGAGTCACATAGCTAGTGAGTGTTTGAGGCTGGATTTGAACTTAGGTATTCCTGACTCCAGGCCCAGTGCTCTGTCCACTGTACCACCTAGCTGCTTCTTCACAACCCCATTTAGGATTTTCTTGGCAAAGATACTGCGGTAGTTTGCCATTTCCTTCTCCAGCTTATTTTACAGATGGAGAAACTGAGGCAAACAGGATTAAGTGACTTGCCCAGAGTCACACAGCTAGTAAGGGTCTGTCTCATTCCAGGAAGATGAGTCTTCCTGACTCCAGTCCAAATTCTCTATCTACTGCATTATCTCACTGCCATGGAAATACTTAAATGGTTTCAAATATTCTTTCTACATAGATGATTTCCAAATCTTCAGGTCTAACCTACTTCCTAAACCATAATACTGTATCTCCAACTGCCTGCTGGATATCTCTACCTGTAGATACTAATATCTTTGCAAATTCAACATGTAAGACCATCATTTTCTTCTTCACCTCCTCCCCTTCTCCGGGGTGTCCTTTCTCTGAATTTCAAAGCCCGGGTTGTTGAAATTACTATCCTCTGGGGCACCCAGGCTCAAAACCTTCAGGTTATCTTTGACTTCACATAGCCTTTATTCTCACTTTCCTTTCTTTCTCTCCCTCCTTTTAAAGAGTCTTATGGTTGTAGTTTGCCATTACAAACATTTATAGATTACTCCTACTCCTTGAAATTTCTCTTTTAACATACGATCAAGTAATTATCCTGATCTATTTCCGCTTCTTTATACTGTGTTGTCTTTCCGTACTAGAATGTAAACTTTCAGGGCAGGAACTCCCTTTTTTTCTTGTATTTCTATTTCTAGAGCTCAGCACAGTGCCTGGCAGATAGTAAGTGCTTAATAAATGATTGCTGATTGGTCATTTGACTTTATTTACTCAAATTGATCAAATTAACCAGTTGTTTTGGCATGATATTTAAAGACTTCAGTGTCTCTGCTTTAAAATAAAGATTTCAAATTAACTATGTGAGTGTGTGTGTGTGTGTGTGTGTGTGTGTATCTAGCACTAAACTATGACAATTTGGCATTGTAACCCAATGCAATTCATTGATTATAGGAAATACATGTAGACATTTATACAATGAAAGAAAAATGAAAGAATAGAATAAAACGGATTGAGTTCCAGGTAAACATAAAATTAAGAGTTATAAACACAACTTCTGGTAAGTCAATAACAAAAATAATAACCACTATTTTTGTATGGCCTACTAAATGCCAGGAATTGTGCTAAGCACTTTATAAATATTATCAAGTAATTTACAGTTTTTTTTTACAAATATTACAATTTTGCATACATATTGCTTTAAACTTTGTAAAATACTTTGCAAATAACTGTATTCTCACAACACTGGGAGGTAGTTGCTATGATTACCTGCATTTTGCAAATGAGGAAATTGAAGGAGACAGAGGTTAAGTAACTTGCCCAGGGTCACCCAACTAGTAAGTAACTGAAGAAAGATTTGGATTTAGATCTTTCTGGCTCCAGATCCATACATCTGTCTACTACTGTACTGCCATACTATTTCATATGTAATGAAAGAATAATCATATTAAATATGAATGCACTCTATATTTATGTTAACTATCGTGAAAAAATAGCGTGATTTTGATAAAAGGATCCTCTTTTTTACTGCCTCGAGGCCTAATTTCAAACAATGACCAGTGATAAGACAAAAGGTTCAAGATTAAGGGGATAGTTCATTGAATTATTTCACTAAAGGTTTAGAGACAGTGAAGAGCCTGAAAAAGGATGATGGCTTGAGAGAGAACTTAATAGAAGAAGGAGGAGTGTAGTGAGAATGAAGAATAGATTTTAAGAGGCTCCCTCCTTTGCTTCAACTCTCCTCTAACCCCTGCTTCACTTATCTTCTTGCTCTTTCTATGACTGTCTCTCTGTGCATATCTTTCTACCTCTGTCTGCCTCTGTTTCTCTTTGCCTCTCTGTCTGTCTCTTGGTCTGTGTCTTGATGTTTGTCTCTATTTCTCTGTGTCTGTCTGTCTCTGTTTCTATTTCTGTTTCCTTTTGTCTCTCTCTTTCATTATGAATTGGAAAAGCACAGCCACTCAATTATATTGACAGGGGATTGTACATAAAGGACTGAAGAAAGTTTCATTAGTATTCCTTTCAAGAAAAACCAGACTCAGATTCAGGGGTTTTGTCTTAAGAAATGAAAGAAAGGGCCAGAGTTCTTGGTTCGAGAGTAAGAGAAAAGGAAGGAGGGAGATAGAGATGGAGACAGGACTCAGTGGCCCTATTAATCAGAAAAGAATTTGGACTGATGTGACAACTTTATAGGGGAGCAAGGGGTGACTGAGGAATATCTATATGGGTTTGTCTTTCCTTCCTACTGCATTACCTCTTCTCATACATCACTACTTACAATAAAACTCAACTCCAGGCTGGAGGCTAAGATGGTGATTTAGGAAACGAAGTAAAATAGCAACCAACACAGAGGGAAGGGGAAAGAGGCAGAAGGAAAAGCCTAAATGTGGATAGCAGAGAGAAGGAGAATTCTTATAGATGCTGACTTTCCCAGGTAGGCATACACAAAGAAAAGATGGACAGAAAAGAAACAGATGATTTCTGGAAACATCACAAGCCCCAAGCAGAGGAATCATACTATAATGTAGAGAGATTACAATTACAGGGACAACTGGTAGAGCTCTAGGTCTCTGCTGAAAGCAGGGAAACTAAAAACTTCTTTTCTACTCTTAACAATAATACCATATTTCAGATGGTAGATGAAGCAAAAATAGCAAATTCTATTTTTGATCTGATTCTGTATTTTGGGAGGAATTAAGAGAGATTTAGCTTTCAAGAATAAGAAGGAAGCGTCCTGTTCTACTGTATCCTAGTCATCTCAACTTCTGAGAACCACTTTTTAGGAAGTACATTGATGTACGCAAGAGTATCTTGAAGAGGGCACCTAGAGTCATAAAAGGGTTCAAGCCATATGAGGATTAGTTGACAAAATTGAACTGAGAATTGGCTACAATGGAAGAGAAAACTTTGGTGCGGATAGGATAGCTCTTTTCAAATTACTTCATGTAGAAGAGGGATTAAACTCGGGATGTTTTGCCCCACAGAAAAGTAGAAACAAAGGGTGGAAGGTGATTAGGCAAATTTAACTTTGATATATGAAGAAACTTCATAAAAATTGTCTATCCAAAGGTAGAATGACCTATGTCAGGAGATAGAGGACCCACTCCATATTGGAGGTTTTCAATCAAAGGCTGGATGACCATTGGTTGTGTATCTTATAGAAAGGATCATTTTTGGGAGCATGGGTGGTCGTTAGTGGTCCCTGAGGTATCTTCAAGTTTTGAGATTCTATGACTGTGATTCTGTATGTAGGTCAGCAACTATGTAATTATAAGTGAATTAAATGTTTGACAGATCATTCTATGCTTATGTTTCCTAGCATGAGAAATAGCATAATTTTGGTAAAGAGCTCCTCTTTTGATCCCCTTGAGTCCTAGTTTCAAAACTTTAGGATTTAATCCAATGCATACTGGTTTTGTTGTCTGGCTTTGAGCCTGATCGAAGTTTATTTTGGAGAGTGTCTGTTTATGCACGTGTGTACATGTTAGGTCAATGGGATAGTTTGTAATTAGTAAAGGATTGATTTTCAGTTGAATCTTTTGGCTCCATATACTACTGGGTTGTTTTTTTAAATGTGCAGTTATTTGCAGAATACTCATAATAAATTACATATGTATGCTACATGTACTCTAAAGCAGACATACATAATGTTCAATATAATGCAGTGTTAATTTACATTTATAATGTGTTCTCAAATGAAACAAGAACATATATAACTATGCTTCTGACAAATAATGACAATTTCAATGTTTCACCAAAAATCTACTGAAGAGTAATCCAGGAGTAAATAACCAATGCCCTGGAGTATAGAGTATATGCTAGTTACTTCCCAAATATACCACATGATGTCAGCACTACACCACCAAAATTAGAATTGGTAGTTGAATGGAATAGCTACTGAAGAGAAATCTGTAGTTTTAAAAAAATGAAATACAGTATATATGGTAACAGTTTTCCCCCCTATGACAAGAGGTATCACAGAATTCTGTAAATTCAAATGTGTTCAACTTAATGATCTTGATATTAAATACTGGTGGTTACTTTTGAGAAACCTCCAATCGTATTATTTTAATCTTCTATAGATTGAATTATGAATATAAAAAACTAAATTCAATTAAACAAGCACACAAGGTATTGTTCTAGTTGTTTGGGATATAATTAGAGAAGTGAACAGTTCATGTCCTCAAGGAGTTAATACTATAATGATCTGCATACTTATGTAATATATCTATCTCTTTATATATGCATATACATTTATGTATGTATATATCATATATATAGATAAATAATACCAAATAACAGGTAGAAAGAGAGAACCAAGACCTAAAGGAAGAGAATAGACGTGGGAAGGTTTCATGGAGGTAGCAACCGAATTAAGTCCTAAAAGAAGGATAAAGTTTCTAAGAGGCAGAGATGAGGAAGCAATGGATTCCAGGCATTTGGGTTAATTTGGACAACTGCATTGTTTCCATTAGGTAACATGTGACATAGGGAAATTTTTCCTAATAATGTGGGAAAATGAACCAAGCAATTAATTATCCAGACTGCCTGAATGTGTTCAAACTGCCTACTAATAATTCACTTGGTAGACTTCCAGAGGTGGAGCCAAGATGGTGGAGCAGAGAAAGCACCAGCTGAGCTCTCCCAACATTCCCCTCCAAATAATTTGAAAATAATGCTTCAAATTGAATTCTGATTGGCAGAGCCAACAAAAGGTCAGAATGAGATATTCTTCCAGCCCAAGACAACATAGGAGGTTGGAAAGAGAGATCTGTGAAACAAGGAAGAAGGCTGGCCTGGAGCCCACATGGATGAAACACCAGTGGTGGGACTAGGTGGTGGTGACAGGAATATCAGCAGCTTTGGGAGCTTACAAGCCAGAGACAATAACGGGGCCTGGCAAGTGGTCAGAAAGTGATTACAGGGTAACCATGTGCTAGCACCAGCAGACCAGATGCTGTTTGGCAACTCCATTGCCATACCCGCTTCTAGGTAATAGTTCAAGAATTAAGATGAGCACTTTCAGTCAAAAAGCAGTAGAAGCCCTGAGGGATAGTATAATTTGCAGTCCCAAGGGATAATAGATCCTTCCTGGGTAAGGACCAGAGTGCAGAAAAGATAGTAGTGACCACACCTCTCCCCAGATCACATCACCTTGGAAGGAGTGAAAACTTCCAAACCTCCAAAATTAGCTCTAAAAACAGCAGTGTACAAAAAACTTGAAGCCTGGGTTTACAAGTGAATTCTACCAAACATTTAATGAACATTTCATCCCAATACTATAAAAACTATTCGAAGAAACAGGCAAAGAAGGAGTCCTATAAAATTCATTTTATGACACAAAGATGGTTTTGATACCTAAACCAGGGAGGGCAAAAACAGAGAAAGAAAACTTTAGACTAATTTTCTTAATCCACTTGAGAAAAAAATGGTAAACCACTCCAGTATCTTTGCCAAAAAACAAACAAGTAAACAAACAAAAAAATCATGGACAGTATGGTGCGTGGGATTATGAAGAGTCACACGTGACTGAACAACAAGTACAGCAACAATGATCATAGTAAGCTACTATTTGATAAGGCCAAAAATCCAAGCTTTTGGGGTTAGACCTTACTGTTTGGCAAAAATTGCTAGGAAAACTGGAATCAGTTTGGCAGAAAATAGGTATAAACCAATATCTCACACTGTATACCAAGATAAGGTCAAAATGGTACATGATTTAGACATAAAGAGTGATATCATAAGTAAATTAGTGCAGCATGGAAAAATGTACCTGTCAGACAGATGTATGGATAAGAGTGTATGACCAAACAAGAGATAGAATTATGGGAAGTAAAACGGATAATTTAGATTAAATAAAATTAAGAAGCTTTTGTACAAACAAAACTAATGCAGTCAACGTTAGAAGAAAAATGGGAAGCTGGAAAAAATCACAGCAAGTTTCTCTGGTAAAGGCCTCATTTCTCAAAATTATAAAAACAAGAGCTATTCCCTAGCTGATATTATTATTATTATTTTGTCAACCAGCATTTTTAAACCTTTAGTATATGTTTGGCACTGTGCTAAGTATAGGAATACAAAGAAAGGCAAAAACATTTGCTGTGCTTAAGTAACTTTCTTTCAAATGGAGGAAATAACATGTAAAAAATAGGTACATACAACATATATATGAGTATATGCATGAGTTTAGCTCAGAAGAAATATTAGGGCTGAAATATAGATCTGACAGTCATTTGCATAGAAATGATCATTAAAACAATGAGAACTGATGAGATTACCGTGAACTATTTTATAAAATGGAAGGTCCAGGACAAACTCTATTAGGACACTCATGGTAAGTTGGCATGCCGTGGATGAAGGCCCAGCAATGGAGACATTTAGACAGAGAGAAGGATTATAGAAGAGAGCTGTGTCAAGGAAACTTAAAGAGGAGAGAATATTCAAGAGGGTGATCCATCCTGTCAAATGCTGTGGATAGGTGAAGAATGATAAGAACTGATAAAATGCCATGTTATTATAGTGGTGAATGCTAAATAAGGAAATCTGTGGGTAATAAAGGATAAGAAATTGTAAGGAGGAGCTCTACTTAATGCAAAAGAATAACCAAACAAGTAAGTACTAAAGTTTATAGTCACAGTTTTTATGCTGTTGACTTTCTCGAGTTGCTATAGTATGTCTTGCATCAAACTTCTTACAGGACATAAAGAGAATGTGCCCTATATGAAGCCAAAGTAATGAATTTATTTTTGAGTTCAAATGATTTCTACAACTGAAAACTTTGCTGGCTTCCAGCTGGTATGAAAACTTTCGTATGGATGAGGATAAATGTACCCAACCTGGAAATTCATCAGAAATGTTACAGTGATAATATCTTTGTTGAATTTCATTGAAAGAAGTACTCTGTGTCACGGAACTTAAAATAATTATTTCAGTTTTGATTTCATTTGAAATAAATGTTTGCAACTAGAATCAATATTTAAGTTCAATAAATAAATACAAAATCAAAGTCTGATACTTTGTTATTAAACTGAGCTAACAAAGATTAAGAACAGCAAAATGATAATATTGATGGATCCCTTTTTTCATGAATATGGAAATGTCATCTCCTGGTTTAAAAAAGAATGTTTCTATGGCCACTCATTATGCAATTTTTGTCCATACTTTTCCAAAAATCTTCCACAGAGTGAACTACCCAAGATTCTAGAGACTTTCCATTATAAAACACACACAGACATACAGATACACACACATACATACATATATATATATATAAATATACAGTTATACATATTAAACAAATTATTTCTGAATCATAAAGTATAATTATAAGATTTCTTAAATTTTAAATTTCTTAAATTATAAAATTTACAAAATACTATAAAATGTTAACATACCTATAAGATCCCTTTTATTATATTTCTCATTTAAAACATTCAAAATTGAACATATTAGTGATGAGATTGAGAGGTGGGATGGAATAATGGATAGAGTGAGTGCTGAATGTAGGGTCAGGAAGAACTGTTCAAATTCTAGTTCATTAATTTACTATCTGTGTGATGCTGGGAAATATACATTACCTCTCTCTCCTTCTGTTTCCTTATCTGTAAAAGGGGCATAATACTAACATCTATTTTGGGATCAAAATAAATAATATATGTAAAGTTCTTTGTAAACCCATAACTGCTATATAAATGCAAGCTCTTAGATGGAAATTAACAAATGGGACATTCACAGTAATTGATTTTTTTTTTCTTTTCAGTGACTGGAAAGCAATACCTCTTCAATAGTCAGACAGGTGAAATCAAGATGCTGAATTAGTGAGAAAAATGAAAAACTACAGATTCCAGTAGAAGGTATCTGATTTGACAAGCATAAAGGTCATTATATCTCTATGTCTTCATGTATATTTAGATGTGTTTGAAAATGGCTTTTTAAAAGGGAAACTTAGAACTAGAAAAACAGATATCCAACTGCTTACATTTGCAAGTTTTTGCATAGTACTCATGTTTTTATCAGTCTGATTAATTCTTTGCTGCAATTATATTAGTGTTCATATAGTACTGCTTGTTAAATATTTCATCACATGCAAAATACCAATGGAAAATAAAAGTTACAGCTGTTTGCAAATGTGATTCTGTCTCTCTTTCTTAGATTATATTGATGCATTATGAATTCAATTGTAGACAAATTAAAGAAATAAAAACAAAATATCACAAAACTTGTCTGCCAAATAACTCAAAAACTAGCTCAAAAGAGAAGAGATTTATATGGCGTCTTTCAGCTCTAAATTCTACAATTCTGTGGTTTATGATAGAATCTTCAGAAACTTATTTTTATTTTCTTCTTAATATGAAGGCAAGATAATTTGATTCAGGTGACTAAAAGTACTACTTACATCTGTTACCTTAGTTTACTCTCAACTAGGGCTAAAGTACAATAATTATTAGACACTTCGAATGCTAAGACATATGTGTATTTGTTCCTTGGCCTGAAATTGGGAGGTTCTGACTGTTGGAAATTCTTCAAAAGGTGAGTTCATCTCAATTTTGATTAAGACAGTATTATTTGTTATTATTCCCATTACAACCATAAGTAATAGGTGGTTGAATACAGTTCCAGAGTGCACCATCTGATATTATTCCCATTCATTCTCCCTATACTTCAGACAAAATGGCCTCTTCTCTGCCCCTCGTGAGCCCCGAACGCTTACAGCTCTAAGCCTTTGTTCATACTGATATAGATGCATAGAATGTCTCCTTGATCTCTTTTCCTTGTTAAATGCCAAACCATTTTTTAAAGTTCAACTCAAATGCCCCTTCTCCATTTGGGGTAGGCTAGGGGAAGAAGAGATAGAACTCCTGCGTGGGGTAGACAGGATGATGATAACTAAGCTACATAGACAAAGTAGAGCTGTTCGACTTTAATTTTGCTTCTGTCTTCTTTGAAAAGAATGACCTCTGGTTTGGAAAGAACTCAACAAAATTGGCAAATAGGTAGTTAATATCCATGACAGGAAAATTACAGGGGAACACCTACCTTTCCTTGACGAGGTCAAGCTACCAGCACCAGAAGAACTACATACTATAAGAACTGGTACATGTGATATGGAACCAATTTCAGTGATCCTGGAAGAGGAACAAGAACAACATTTATTAAGTACTTGTGTACCAGGTACTGTGCTAAATTTGATCCTTAAAACAGCACAGTACTCTTAGGATCCCCATTATACAGTTGAAGAAATTGAAGGAGGCAGACATTGCTCAGGATGATTTAGCTAATTAAATGTCTTCAGCCAGAGATTAGAACTCAGGGCTTTCTCACCTCAGGCCCATTATCCACCTACCTATCTTAGAGAGAATGTGAAGAATTAGAACAGGTTAAATGTTCTCTTGAATTTCAAAATCGAAAAAAGAATTGGGTCTGCAAAGTACAGGCTAGTGAGTTTGATTTCAGTTCTCGGCAAAAAAGATATTATGAAAAGTACAATTAATGTACCTTTAGATTATGATGATAACAGAGTTCATTGGATTCATAATTAGTTGAATCATTTGATATGGAGAACAATTACTAGTTTAATATCAGCTTGGAATACATACTCTAGTAAGTGTTCTATAGATTTGTTTTGTTTTAACATTTTTAACAATAACTCAGGCATAAAGGTATAGATCAGTGTTTTCTCTTTTCTAATACCTAGCTTAGTACTGTTTAAAGTAAGTCCTTAACAAATGTTTATTGTACTTAAGTTTGTATTTATAGTATATGAATAATTCTTAAAGATTCCTGTCTCAACTCATTATGTCTTCAGAGCAGTTCTTGTAGGGCACCTAGGTGGCACAGTGGATAAAGAGCTAGTCCTGAAGTTAGGCCTGGCATTCAAATTCCTCCTTACTAGCTGTGTGACCCTGGGCAAATCATTTATCTTCTGTTTGCCATAATCCACTGAGGAAGGAAATGGCAACACTCCAGTATATTTGCCAAGAAACTGCAAACGGATTACAAAGAGTCAAACCCAACTAATCGACTGAAATATCAAAGAAGATCTTATAATAGGATTGCCGAGTAGTTGAAATTTATCTTTGGTGTCCCTTCTCTCCATCTCCATCTGTCCCTTCTTTCCATCCATACCATCCCCTAGCTGACCAGGGTCTGCACTGCTAAGCCCTATCCAGCCCTATTCTATAAGGGCAATGTCAAATTCTATGAACTTTGTACCCTACATTCTTTGCTAAAATCCTACATGCCTCATGTTTCATTCCCTCAGGACCCTGGACTCTGCTAGGCGACAGCTAGCTAATATGATAAATGAATCCTTGCTAATTTTTGATATTCATTATTAATGAGAAATGGCTCTTAGGTGATGTGTATTTTAACAGTGTCCTTCTGAAGATATTGTCTTTCACCAAAGGAAGAAACTATACAGATAATTAATGCCAATATTATCCCAATGATTTGACCTCACTTAGGACATATTTCATGTATTGAATTCCCTTAACATGGCATTCCATCTCCTGTCTCTATGCCCTCACATAAGCTGTTCACCAAACTGGCAGTATACTCTCTCTTCATCTGCTCTCTTAGAAACCCCCATTGTATGTGTGTTTATGTACATGCACATACATACATGCACACACACAAACACAGACACATACACACTCCTCTTGATGTCAAGGATTTTTGTATCCTCAACACAGGTTCAGTACAAGGATACTGACAAATATTTAAATAGAATTGATTCGATCTTCTACCTCACTCTGTTAATATAGACCTAATCTGCATCTTATTCTCCTTTCTCTGTACCTTAAAGGATTTGCCTAAATAATAAAGTCAACAGCATCATATTTTTTTCAAAAAAGAGCAAAAAATATCTCCTTTCTTCTTACTGATTATGCAACGTAGAAATATAATACACCTTTACGTAAAATGTATTTGATTTAATTTTTAATAAAACCCTGACTTATTAAAATTATTAAAATTTACCAATTCTGAAAACCAGAAAATGTCTAAGTCTAGATAGAAATGAAAGGGAATGATATTAACAGGGGAGAAAAAAAGAGGTTTATAAAATTAGTGTCATCCTCACATCTGCAACATCACTTGCCTTAAATGCCTAATCATTTGCAAAATGTGCTATTTGTATCAACAAAACATCTCTCATTCTCTCTGCTCACTTGCCACGACTCTATTTCAGCCTGCTACCGTCCCTTGCTCAGACCATTGCAATAGCCTCTTTATTGGCCCTTCTGCTTCAAGTCCGTCTTGCAATGAATAGAAACTTTGGTCAAGGGGCAAAGATTGAGTGTGTATGGAAGACCATTGATTAATAAAAAAGAGGCTGCAAGATGCCAGTTACATGTTCCCTGTTGATTGTTTAACAAATCTGTTTTTTTCTTATTCTTGGCTAACATGCGCCATCTGCTGGTTTTGTGAGGATTTACTTATTACTATTTTATATGCTGTGAGGTTTATTCATTAACCGGTTTTGTTTAATAAAATTTGCTTAAAATAATAAATCATGGAAATTTTTGCTCAAAAACTTAAGATATATGAAAATGTAAATGTATAGAATAGTGTATGGCATGTATATATACATATATAAATATATATGAACTTGATAACCATTATATCTATTCAATAAATTATGTTAAACATTTAAAATCTAACTAGCCAAAAAACTCTTTAATACAGAAAAATTGCTGAAAAACATAGCTTTCTTCTACTTAATTTTTAAGCTAGAAGAACATCTGGCTATTTAACTAAATTCTTAGAAAGATAAAATTCTCAAACAGTCATATCTTTTACAAAGCTTAATTTCGTAGGTTTTAAGTCAACCTTTTCTAATTTCCTGTGCATCTCCAGATCAAACTCTCCACTGTATTAAATAAAATGAATGGATACAAAACCTCATTAAGCCATTACTATGTTCTAGGCATTTTTCTAAGCTTTAGAAATCCCTAACTTCCAGGAGTTTTGATAAATAACTTACTAATGACAACTGGGTTTGTCTTAGATTTAGTAAACACCTATTAATGATGTGTTTGTGTCCCAAATCTGGACAACAATTGCTATACACTAGCTAATTATATTAGCTTTCATTGATAGTTTCCTTTCATGATAAGCTTAGGTCACTATTCAGAACTTAGATGTAATTTGTAAACACCCTTAGCCAAGACAACAAAAACTCAGAAGAAGCTCCATTTAAAAACTTACTCCTGGTATATTTGCTTCTAGGTCTCAACTAGGACAGCCTCCTGCACTCCCTCCATTTTAAAATATAAGCATCCTCTGTTCACTGAAAGCAGAGTTGATTGGCAGAGATTTGATCAAATGCCACCTAGGGCAGAAGGAGGGTGGCTGGAGGGGGTGGACACATGGGCTCCAACTGGGCAAAGAGAGAACCTTATCATGAGCACTGATAAGGGACATGTTTACCAAGATCTTTAGAAATCAGTCCTGTCATTTTTTTTTTTCCTAGTGGGTTCAATTTTCGTGTTACTAAATTGTCGATAAAATTGGATTGCATATGTTGATAAGTGTTAAGTCTTATCAGTGCACTGTCAGCCCTACCAAGTATATGAAACAATAAATGTCATTTTTTTTCTTACTGCTTTATGAATATACTATGTATTACACATTCATGCTTAGAAAGCACTCCTTTCTCACTTCTACCTTCTATGGCTTTCTTGATGACTCAGCTCAAACATCACCTTTTGCTAGAGGCGTTTCCTTATATCCTCACTTTCAGAGTATCTACTTTTTATGTATCTCATATCTCTATATCAAGGAACTCACATTTTAATGGGGGAAACAAGATGTGTTCATATGCATATATATATGTATATATGTGTATATGTGTATGTATGCATGTATGTATGTATATATATGTAACTTTAGCTTTTTCTTTATATATATATATATATGCTATATCTATAGCACTTTAGCACAGTATGTGACAAATCTTACTTCCTTATTCAGGGGCACAATCATAATACATGTCATAGTAATGTTTATGAATATATTGGACTCTCATTCTTGGAGCTTGGATCATTAGTTGCTTGTCTTCCTTTTTCAAAGAGGATGTCATGGACAATGTCTTGGTTCGTGGGTGAATTGGATTTAAGTGAAGCAGAGTTGAACAGTCATCAGCCTTACTCTCTCCCTTCCTGAGTCATCAAAGCCCAGGGACAAGACAAAAGTCAAGATGACTGGTCATGACCTGGGATACAGTAGATGACCTTGGTGTCTTTCATGTCTGACCAAGTTCACTCCATAGTGCCTGCTTCAGCTGCCATCGTGGCCATTGGAACGAACTGTTCTCATCGGCTCATTCCACCAAGGGAAGTCTTCATAAGTTTGGGATAGACACTCCTCCCCTTCCCAACTCACTGATGGGTTTGAGGCCTGTGGGTTACCCTCTACCTGGTTTAGCCCATCTGCTGAAACGGTTTACTAGGGTGTGGCTGCTGTGCATTCTATAGCTTCTTGGAGGCACAGAGGAGAGTTGAGTACCAGGTAGACAAAAGTGGATGAGCAGCCCTCAAAAGGGCTGAGCAAACCCTCACACCAGAGGTGCTAGTCCTCCTGAATGCCCTGGACCATTAGTAGAGTAATGGAGGATCAGTATGGAGGCAAAACTTGTAGCTATTCTCCCCTATGGAGAATTTACATGAAAGAGAAGCATATTTGTGTATTATAGTGGGGAAAAGTGCTAAGTTTGGAATCCAAAGAATTGGGCTCACTTACTACTAAGATGGTGGCTGGAAAGCAGGGACTAGCGTGAGCTCCCCACCAAGTCCCTCCAAAAACCTATAAAAAATGGCTTTGAACCAATTCTAGAACTGCAGAACCCACAGGGTAGCAGAGGGAAGCAGGGCTCTAACCCAGGACAGCCTGGATAGTCTCTGGGTAAGGTCTATCCTGCACAGAGCTGGGAGCAGAGGGGAGTGGAGCAGAGCCCAGTGTGGGCAGTGCAGACCAACCAGACCAGGAGCCAGGCAGAGCGTGCCCTAGCTCCCTGAATCAGTGAGCTGCAGCAGTTACCAGACTTCTCAACACAAACACCAAAGACAACAGAGTAGGTTCATGGGAAAAGCTGCTGGGGACAGGGAGTTTGCGGTTTGGCCACTACCCTGGGGGGAAGTGGAGGTGGGGCAGCTTTAGAACTACAGCTACAGTTGCTTCTGGCCCCAGGCCCACCTGGTGGGAGGAATTAAGTGGCAGATCAGAGCAGGAGTGAAGAGCCTGCTGAAGATCTAAGTCCAGTCCAAGTTGGGGGTTCTTGGGGAAAGAGGAGTGCTGGTGAGGCGGAGCGGGCACATACCCCCAAGTGTGGAACATAGAACTCTTTAGTCTACAAGCAGTCATACCCCACTGAAAAACTCAAGGGTTGTCTGGGAACATGGCCAGGCAGCGAAAACGCACCCAGATTCAGTCTCAGACTTTGGAATCCTTCTTTGGTGACAAAGACGACCAAAACATACAGCCAGAAGAAGTCAACAAAGTCAAAGAGCCTACATCAAAAGCCTCC
>CM053623.1:128695026-128752928 GCA_028646595.1 Phalanger gymnotis | reverse complement strand
TGGGTTCACATATAACTCTGACACCTACTACTCATTTGGTAAAAAATGAATTTAACCTCTCTCAGTTCTCTCACCTGTAAAATGAGAGAGATGGAATATTTCTGCTTCCTTCTTTAAATTCCTGAGCAATAAGTACAGAGTAGAAGGAGAGGAGTTGTCACATCCTACCATTTCTCCACAATAGCTGCTCCTTTTCCTGACTTATCTGTCTTTGTCACTCATCCCACTAGTTAGTGGTGTTTGTAGCCTTAGACTCATCCAAACAATTACCAGTTTCTATCTTTCATGAACATCTCTATCCAAGTCTCCTCACAGCGTCATAGACTTTCTGCTCAAGTGACTTTAGAAGCTTTGTATTCTTAATTAAAACATGAATCCCTTACTAGGTCAGGGTCACAATTCTTTGAGTCTCTGGCATTCAGCACTGTTCCTTCTTGGTATGTAGTATTTATGTAATAATGCTGGGTCATTGATTCCTAAAATCTTGTGGCAGCCTTCTAACTAGTTTCTATTTCTGCCTCCTCTCTTCTCCAATGTATTACACAAATCTATATGAAATCAGTGTGATTACCATATCATTCTAGTGCTCAAAAGCGTTTAATGGCTTTCTTTCATCCAACAAAGGTCAGATTCCTTACCTAGGCCTTCCAAACCCTACAAATTCTCACAGTAACATTCTTCTCCAGTTTTATCTCATGCAATTTACCTTCAAGTGCGTTTGCCCTGCCCAGTGCCAAAGTGGATTACTAATTATTCACTAGATACATCTCACACTCTATTTCTATGCTTTCTAAAATTTCACCCCTTTTTCAAGACCCCTCCTGCTCCTGGGAATTTTATCTGGGTAAGCCAAATGGAAATGCTCTATCCTTCATAATTTGTACATGTGACTTATAGCCATTTTTTGGATGGTAAGATTCTTGAAGCCAGGGAGCACGCCGTTAAAAAAAAATCTTTATATCCCTTACTGTGTCTAAAACACAGTGAATTTTGAATATTGGTTGTTTAACAAATGCTTATTGAACAAATGCTTATATCACATTGATATGTCAGTCATTTAGTGACCAATTCTCCTTCCTTTGTGGAAATTTACAACAATAAACTAGTCATTTTCTTCATCTATACATTGTGAATGTTAAAATTTACATACTTTATGTATCTAGGAGAAAGTATTATTTCTTTTAATTATAATAAAAAAGAGGAATATGTTGAAATTATTAAATTGATGTCTTCTTTTCTATGTTAAAATATTTAACACATGTTTTCAAACCCACAGGCAGTAGTAAAGAATGGATAAGAGGTATAAATTCTCTTCCTGCATAAGGGAATCTTAAACACCAGTCCATAGTTTTTCATAGAGAAATAAATTTATCAAATGATATGATTTACAGGTCATTTCTACTATAACATTCCTACTACTTGCTTGCCAGTACTTGGATCATATTAAAACCATCTGTTATCCTGCTGGTGTTAAGTAGTCCTCAAGCATTTTTTTTTTTTTACAGATTCAAACAATAAGACCACCAATATATTGCAGAAACTGTAGAAAAGCAAAGGGGAACAGAGAACTCATATAAACTAAGATTGTATCTACTTCTTAATGAAAAATATTGGCTCTTTCCATATGTTTTAATGCATCTAAAACAAAATAGTTTTATATGAGATCAATTTATATGGTATATTTTGGCTAACATTTTAAATAGAATAGCACATATAGGCATTATATTGGTTTTTTAAAAGCTTTTTTTTCCTACCAGATACAAAATTTTGTGTTCTAAAGATAATAGTTGAAAAATTTCTAAGTTTTGTCAAAATATTAGTATTTTTTCCAATGATCACTGAGTACATGAAAGTATAAATCTAAGTTGTACTAGTATCCTAAATATCAAAGTATTAGCATTTATAGAATTTTATACTTTGTAAATATTATAACTTAGATCCACCTGAGGAACAGGTGCAAAATTAAGAATGAGAGTTTTTATATTACATCTTACATAACATAAATGTAATATAAATATAAATGGTTCATATAAACTGTCAAGTGCCTCAACTATGAATTATCTTTTCAAAAATTTTTTTTATTGTTTCAATATACATTTGCCATATAACTACTGAGACATCACTGTGTCAGTTTTAGCCATTGCGAAAGACATAAATATGAGTACAACATGTTCCCTGCACTCAAACGACTTACAGCCTAGTAGGTCAGATAACACGTAAAAATGATTATAATACGAGACAATTTGTAATCAATAGAGGGAGGATTCGGAAGAATATTATGAGGGGAGTGTAATACAGACCATCTGGACAGAAGGAAGAAATAGATGCAGAGTTCAGGAAACAGATCATGAAACTCAAAGAAAAATACCATATAGTAGTGATAGAGGACTTTAATTATCAACATCTGGAGTTCTGTTTTCTGCCAAAAACGAAATGACTGACAATTTCTGGACTTTCCTTAATTCTAACTTCACTCCTCAGAATGAAAAAGAAGGAATTATCCTCTAGGGAATAATTCTGACCAACTTCTTGCTGAAATAGAAATAATAGAAGCCTTTTTTGGGGGGTTGGGGTGGGAGTTAACTTCAACCACACCCACTACAAAAAAGAATTTGTGAAAGAGAAGAGGAAAGACAGAAAGTATTTGAAATATACCATAGACATGGGGAATGTAGTGTTCAGAATGTTTATAAAAATAGAGGTGTCAGCATTGGATTTGATGACCTAAAATTCTACATTCTAATAGAGCAGATGCCATCAGGCCTGAGCAACCCACATATCAGGGTACTTAAAGTATGATTGCTGAGTCCATTTTGAAAGATCATGGAGAATGGGAGAAATATAGCAGCACTGAGAAAGAGCTAAGATGCTAATTTTCAGAAAAGGGGAAAAGTTCAAAAAGTCTATAAACTATAGCCTGGTGAGCTTGGCTTCAATTCCTGGCAAAATTATATAAGTCTTATTCAAGGGGTAATTTGTGTACATTTAAAAAAGCAAAGGATTCGTCATGGCTTTCTCGAGAACAGATCATGCCAAACAAACCTCATTTGTTTTTGTGACAGAGCAAACAGACTTTTATATCCCAGGAATACTGTAGACAAATTTCAGCACAGCATGAAACCAAGTCTTTCAAAATCCTTGCAGATACGATATAGAGATGTGGGCTAGATTACAGTGCAGTTATAGTAGAGAAATTCAGATCTCAGTCAGTCATTACACATTGGCTAGGTACTTGCTATGTGTTAGGCATTGCCCTAAGCCTTAGGGATACAAAAACATGAAAGATCCATGCTTTCTGCCCTCACTTGGGAAGACAACATGGAAATGATTTTGTACGTAGAAAATATATTGTTTGCCCTTTGTTTTGAAGAGGACCAATGACATCACCAAATGATGTCTTGACTTGGGTGTGATTTAGATTAAAGTGAGGCACAATTGCAGTTCTCAGCCTCACTCTCTTTTCTAGAGGCTTTTGAGTCCATTAATATATAGTCTAAATGGAAGTTAATCTGAGAGAGAAAACATAAGCACAATAATTCTGATAGCTGTGGGCAGGATGCATTGAAGAAGTAAGAGTGGAACCAAGGAAATTATTTAATAGTAATAGGGCAATAGTCCATTCTGGAGAGGAATTAGTATGGTAGCAAGGGTATAGAAGTGAAAGTACAGATGTGGAAGGCTTTGCAAAAGAAGACCGAATCAGGCTTGATTAGACATTATCTAGTAGGGAGACAAAAAAAGAAGCCAAAGGGTTTAAGCCTTGTGTGCTGGGACAATAATGGAATCTTTGAGAAATATAGATGTCAGAGGAAACATGAATTAGTTCGATATTTTTTTTTTCTTTTTTAAAGAGAGGGACAGATGAATGATGAGTTCATGTTGAATTTGAGGTATCTACTGATAGGTTAAACACACATATGTTTAGATGAAGAATTAGCTTTTCTATAAATCCTATGCTGACCTTTATGTAACCCCACATAATATTAAAGTTTACTTTCATATGTTTTTATTTGAAGAGTAATGACAGTGTTAGAGGTCAAAAATACTTTATTTTCAGTGTTTCCTTGAATAGTATTTGTCTAAATTTGGCTTTACTCTCTCTCTTTTTTACCTTTGGCTAATCCTGACCATCCTTTTTTGTCATCTTTCCAAATGTCAGTAATGAATAATTTTGTCTCTGGAACACCTTTGTTTTCAACTGAAGACAACATTTTTAAAAATATTGCCTTTTTAATATTGCTGATTTATTCCAGATTTCAACTGGGCAGGTTTCTGTGGAATTTAAGAACCTTTTCAATGAACAAGTAAAGAAAAGGAATATTTAGTAGCACTCTGCTATTAAGAATAAAGAACTGATTTTAATTACCTTGTTCCGATATTTTTTCTGCATTAATTCATTTTGTTAGATAAATGGATAAATTTAAAAAGTTGATGAAATTGATTTAGCCCCAAGTCCTAGCTATAGGTCCAAAATAGAAAAAAAAAAAAGTCTATCAGGAAAGAGCCTATTCAGTAAAGCTGACATAAGCAACTCATTCATGCAACCAAAAGAAACCACAATAAATTGACAATGGAATGAATCATAAAATCAGAAAACGGGACACTGGCAAACTGTGCCACCTTGTCTTATGTGCTGTTCTGGCCTACTTTCTTGGCATCATTAAAAAAGAAAAATAATTTAAAAAAAAAACAACAAAAAATGGCCTATAATTTGATATGGGAACTACTGAAAGAGTTCAAATACTCAAAAATACTGAAATAAACATAGTTTGCAGTAAAAGATAGAAAAAGAAGTTATAGCAAGAATTCATGGAGGGCACTCAATTCATAGGTAGATACTCTACTATAGGGCTCAGATTTTCTAGGCAAGATTACTAGAGGTAGTTGACTCCCATTAAGCAATTAACATTCCTTAATTTCCGGAGAGAGGTGTGATCATCCACACCCACCTTTCTTAGCTATAGCCAACTGGGGGCCGCTAGATAGTGCAGTGGATAGAGTTCTGGCCCTGGAATTGGAAGGACGTCAGATACTTACTAGCTGTGTGACCCCGGCAAAGTCGCTTCTCCCTGTTTGCCTCAGTTCCTCATTTGTAAAATTAAATGGAAAAAGAAAATGGCAAACCACTCCAGTATCTTTACCAAAATAACCCTAAATGCGGTCATGAAGAATCAGACATAAATGAAACAACTCAACAACGAAATAGCCACTTGTGACATTCTCTAACCACTCAGAACTTCTCCTTGCCTTCATCTTAATAAAGTGTGGGGGAAGGGAGAAGGATGATGCTTTCTTGTCCCTTTGGGATCCCTGGACTTTTGCTGAGATATCTAAAGTGAACCATTGTCTTAACAGCTATACAATTCACTGTTAATATACTGTTATCTTGCCCTGGAGAAAAACTGTGCCTCACCTTGCCTTTGTTGCAATTTTTGCTCCACTAGCCATACTATATACACATATATATACATATATCCATACACTCTCCCTCCATCTCTCTCGTATAAATATATATATATATGTGCGCATATATATATATATATACATACACATACACACACACACACACACACACACACACATATATATATATATATATATATATATAAAATTTTTTAAAAAATTAATAGACACAGTTTTTGGCTCTCTTATAACCTACAGCCTCCTGGGTTTGTCAGCTGCTAAATAATTTGGTTTAGTAAAGAACTGGAGAAATGAGTGATTTGGGGGATAATCTAGAGAATGCATCAGCACCTCTGTCCACGGATAAGATGACAACTGCAAGATTTAGCCTTTGGTATATATGGATAATACAATATTTCAATGCATCTCACATTTTCACCTTTCCTCCCATATATAAGTAATATAAATGAATATTTGAAATACAGCAATTGTCAGAAGAAAGTACTACTATCACTACTGGTGAAAATAATGTCTTATACTTTTCCTTCAAAAGAGGAAATATCACTACTCTGAATGCCTAGGTAAAAGATGCCTAAGGGAGAAATTATTCTAAAATCATGCTTTGTCTTTCATCTGAATCAATGAGAGACTTCATAAGTCAGCATGGAGAATGATTCTTTCTGTTCTTTTGTCATAAAGAAAAACAGAAAATTGGAAGGTTGAAAATGCATGGCAGTAAAATATCAAGACTTAAAAGAAGTTCAAATGCAGTTTTACTCAAGAAACATGATTTGAAAAGATAACAAACATGAGAATAAAAGGCAAGACAACCTGGCTAAGGCTTCATAGGCCCACCTTGAAGATTTCTGTAAATAATTGCCTACAATTCGTGAGGCCAGCACTTTTCCTGTTGAAAGTAACATTGTCCCTGACTTGTTAAAATGCTTACTTTAGGGGAAATGTCTTATAATCACACAACACCAAACTGGAAGGGAAATAAACCAATGGAAACCCAAAAAGGAAAGAAGGATCTCTCTTGAAATACTCCAATATTTGCTCAGTCTTTCAATGTTGATTATGCTCCTACTATTGGGTAAATACTATACTATGAGCTAGGGATAAAAAAGAGGCAAAAGACAAACTCTGCCCTAAAGGAAGTAACAATCTAATGGAGGAGACAAGGTGCAAATAAATATATACAAAGCAAACTATATACAGGATAAATAGAAGATAATTAACAGACAGAAAGAACTGGTATTAAGAGGGGCAGGGAAGTCTTTCTGCAGAAAGTGCACTTAATGAAGTCCAGGAGGTCAGTAGTCTGAGCCAAGGAAGGAGAGCATTCCAGATGTGGGGGAAGCCAGAGCAAAAGCCAGGAGTGGAGACAGAAAATGTAATACTTATAAAGAGTGCTTAGCACAGTGCCTGACACATACTAGATGCTTGGCTAATGCTTATTCCTTCCCAAACTCCCTACTAACTGCTAATGGCTCCCTCCAAAAATGACCTATTGATTTTGTATACATGTGTTCACACTGTCTCCCCTGGGAGAATAGAAGTTCCTTGAGGGCAGAGATGAATTCATTTATGGTCTTGCATCCCTAGTATTGTGCTTGACACATAGTAGGGGCTTAACTAAACGTTTGATAATTAATTGATCAAAAGGTTTTGCCTTCTGTCAGGAATAAAATCCCTATGAACCTATCAAAGTTGATTAATAGTCTATAGTGGGATTGTTAAATGGATCAATTTCTTTTGATGTCAAACAAGAAAAAATAAAATAACAATTGAATTATGTCTTCCCTGAGGGCTTTTTGACTCTCATAAGGGCTAGGGAAAACTAAGGAATTCCATATAATTCTCTTTGCTTATTTTGATCTGTCAGAAATCATAATTTTAAAAAATCTTGTATAGGAAAATATAAATTGACATTGTATATCACTATTTTGTAGAGTCTTCTAAGTCACCAATAGTGAAAAAAATTCAGCCTTCAAAGACCAGTAAGATTTACCTGGTAAAGTGTAGGGTATGTGGTGATTCCAGAAGAGGGAATGCTGCGAGCCCTGAGCTTCATAGAGCCTATTGTTATGGCTCAAAAGGAAGCCTTCAATGAGTTTTCCAGAATTTGTGGCTTTGAGAGGGTGGTTTGTTGTTCCCTGCAGAGCCAGAAAAAAAAATCAGGCTAACTGTTTTCATATGCAAAGTAAGAAATGTTACCATCTGGGTGAATGACAATGGAAAAGGTTGTGATGCATTGCTTGAAAAGATTTCTATGTCATGTTGACTGCAGAGATGATCTTTCTTGGTAAATTCTTCTAGCATTTTTTTAAAAGGTTCTACTGCTTGACTTAAATCTCTGCTCCCTGGACAGCATGGTATCTATGTATGTATGTATGTGTTTGTATATATAGATAGATGGATGGATGGATGGATAGATGGATGGATGTTAAAGGTGTTAATTTTTTATTTTTTGATGTTGAATTCCATATTTTATTATTTAATATTTTTTAGTTTTCAGCATTGATTTCCACAAGATTTCGACTTACAAATTTTCTCCCCATTTCTACCCTCCCCCCCACTCCAAGATGGCTTATATTCTGATTTCCCTGTTGCCCAGTCAGCCCACTCTGTCACCCCCCCCATCCGCTTTCCCCGTTGTTGGTAAGCAAAATGGGCTCCTTAGCACTTAGTTCAACAGGTGCCCTTGAGGAGTTTGGCTTTTGTTTGCTTTGAGTGATTCAGCTATTTCATTGAATCTTGCTAAGTGCTAAGCCCCAGGCACAGAGCCCTATTGGGTGTGGAACCTCTGTGGTTGTGGATTGATGACTGAGCCAGAGACAGCTACAGCCGAAGCTGAAGATAAAGCCGACTCAGAAGTAGAGCTGACATTAAAGCAGGGCCGACCCGGAAGCAGAGCCAACCCGTGTGTGGACCGAGGAGTGCTGAGCAAGGACTTGAGGCCAGTGGGTAATCTTCTTACCAGAGAGGGGAAGCATGAATATGATTTGGTTTAATACCATCATGTTTTTCTGTGGCCTCCTGGTTACTCTTGGGAGGCAGACTTATTGATATCAAAATATCAAAATGGGGAGGCTGGTTCATGGGTCTGTTACTTTGGAGCCTGAATAAATGCTTTAATCCTTCTGTCTTCTACTTAGAGAATTCCTTATATCCTGCAGTTTTGAACCATTCAGACATATATATGATTCTCTGTGAAATCATAAATTCTGCCTTCTTACTACATCCCCTTACTTTCTTGTAGGGCAAGATAGATTTCTATGTCCCATTGCCTGTATATCTTATTTCTCAGTTGTATGTAAAAACAACTTCTTTACTGAGCATCTACTTTAAAAACTTTGAGTTCCAAATTCCCTCCCCTCTTCCCTTCCCACCCACCTTCCCTTAGAAGTCAAGCAGTTCAACACAGGCCACATATGTATCGTTATTCAAAACACTTCCATAACAGTCATGCTGTGAAAGTCTAACTATATTTCCCTCTATCCTATCCTGTCCCCCTTTATTCAGTTTTTCCCTTGACCCTGTCCCTTTTTGAAAGTGTTCGCTTTTGATCACCTCCTCCTCCCCCATCTGCCCTCCCTTCTATCATCCCCCCCATTTTTATACCTTTCTCCCTACTTTCCCATGGGGTAAGATATCCAATTGAGTGTGTGTATGTTATTCCCTCCTCACGTCCAATCCAAAGAGAGCAAGATTCACTCATTCTCCCTCACCAGCCACCTCTTCTCTTCCAAAAGAACTGCTTTTTCTTGGCATTTTTACATGAGATAATTTACTCCATTCTACCCCTCCATTTCTCCCTCTCTCAATATATTCCTCTCCCACCCCTTAATTTTATTTTATTTTTTTTATCATCCCTTCATATTCAACTCATCCTGTGCCCTCCCCACCATCTGTGTGTGTGTATACACATATATATATGTATGTATGTATGTATGTATATACATACATTCCCTTCAACTATCCTAATGCTGAGAAGGGTCTTATGAATTATACACATCATCTTTCCATGTGGGAATGTAAACAAAACAGTTCAACATTAGTAAGTCCCTTATGATTTCTCTTTCTTGTTTACCTTTTCATGCTTCTCTTGATTCTTGTATTTGAAAGTCAAATTTTCTATTCTATTTCTATTCTATTCTGGTCTTTTCACTGAGAAAGCTTGAAAGTCTTCTATTTTACTGAAAATCCGTATTTTGCCTTGGAGCATGATATTCGGTTTTGCTGGGTAAGTGATTCTTGATTTTAATCCTAGCTCCTTTGACCTCCGGAATATCATATTCCAAGCCCTTCGATCCCTTAAGGTAGAAGCTTCTAGATCTTGTGTTATCCTGATTGTGTTTCCACAATACTAAAATTGTTTCTTTATGGCTGCTTGCAGTATTTTCTCCTTGACCTGGGAACTCTGGAATTTGGCGACAATATTCCTAGGAGTTTTCTTTTTGGGATCTTTTTCAAGAGGTGATTGGTGGATTCTCCAATTTCTATTTTACTCTCTGGTTCTAGAATATCAAGTTTTCCTTCATAATTTCTTGAAAGATGATATCTATGCTCTTTTTTGATCATGGCTTTCAAGTAGTTCAATAATTTTTAATATATCTCTCCAGGATCTATTTTCCCGGTCAGTGGTTTTTCCAATGAGATAATTCACATTGTTTTCCATTTTTTTATTCCTTTGATTCTATTTTATAATATCTTGATTTCTCATCAAGTCAGTAGCTTCCACTTGCTCCAATCTAATTTTTAAGTTAGTATTTTCTTCAGTGGTCTTTTGGACCTCCTTTTCTATTTGGCTAATTCTGCCTTTCCCGGCATTCTTCTCCTCATTGGCTTTTTGGAGCTCTTTTGCCATTTGGCTTAGTCTATTTTTTAAGGTGTTATTTTCTTCAGTATTTTTTTGGTCTCCTTTATCAAGTCATTGACTTGTTTTTCATGATTTTCTTCCATTACTCTCATTTCTTTTCCCAATTTTTCCTCTACTTCTCTTACTTGTTTTTCCAAATCCTTTATGAGCTCTTCCACGGCCTGAGACCAATTCATATTTTTCTTGGAGGCTTTTGATGTAGGCTCTTTGACTTTGTTGACTTCTTCTGGCTGTATGTTTTGATCTTCTTTGTCACCAAAAATGATTCTAAAGTCTGATTCTGTTTTTGCTGCCTGTTCATGTTCCCAGTGAACTACCTGACCCTGGAAATTTTTGTCAGGGTATGACTGCTTGTAGAGTAGAGAGTACTTTGTCCCAAGATTTAGGGGCTGTAATGCTATTTTCAGAGCTACTTCTACTCCACTGTCACCACAAGCTCTGCCACAGCAGTGCTTCTTCTCCCCCAAGAACCACCAACCAGATCCACGACCCAGATCCAACCAGGGCAAAGCAAGCTCTGCACTCCTCCTCTGATCTGCCACTTAATTCCTCCCACCAGGTGGACCTGGGGCTGGAAGCAACCACCGCTGGAGCTCTGGAAGCAACGGCAGCACTGCACCACCTCTGCCGACCCCAGGGCTGGGGCCGACCATGTGCTACTCTCACTCTGATCCATGAGTTTTTCCTCTAACGTGCTCTGTTGTCTTTGACATTTGTGGGTTGAGAAGTCTGGTAAATGCCACAGCTCAATGATTCAGGGCCCTATGGCCTGTTCTGCCTGGCTCCCAGTCTGGTTGGTCCTGGCACGGCCCACGCTGCGCTGTGCTCTGCTCCCTGCACCATGTGATAGATGCTTCCCAGCAACTATCCAGGCTATCCTGGGCTGGAGCCCTGCTTCCCTCTGCTATTTTGTGGATTATGAAGCTTTAGAATTTGTTCAGATCCATTTTTTACAGGAGTTTGGAGGGACCTGGGGGAGACCTTAAACGAGTCTCTGCTTTCCAGCTGCCATCTTGGCTCTGCCCCGCTCCCCCCAAGGTGTTACTTTTTTAAAGGATGTATTCACTTTTAAAAGGATTGTGCCTAGTGTTTTCAACTAAATAATCTTTTTAGATGAAATGGAAAAGAACAACTCATTATACCTGACTTTTTGGAGTAGGGACAAAGTAGCTTATATCTCTTTTTCATAAATGGAAAATAACAAATGAAAATTCTTTCATAACCATATTTTGGTAAACGAAAAATGCCATTCACACAACAAACACTAATTTTCACCTTCCATGTACAATGCAGTATTCCATCTTCTGAGGTGCGTGGGTTGAGCCAAAGATAACTAAGATTTGGTCCTTCTCAAGGAATTTACAATCTTATTGGGGAAATTATATATGTTCTCATGTACTTTATTTATAATACTAGTAAGAATATGAAAATATGACAAGTGCTCAAGAGAAGCCCAAATAAGTACTCTGAAATCAGATGAGAGAGAGATTGTTGCCAAATATGGAGATCAGGGAAGAATCCATTAAAAAGACAGCCTTTAAACTAAACCTTGAAGGATGGGTAGCTTTTCAAGAGAATTGGGAAGAGAGAACATTTCAAGCATCAGGAATGACAAGGGCAAATTTATGCTTTTCTGCACATTTTTGGATCATTTTTAAAAAAAGTTTCTGACTCTTTCTTAGCAAATTCTCTCCAAAGTATTTTATATGGAAATGAAAATTTCTAGGTATGGAATTGCAGGGAATGAAAAAAAATTCAAGGCATATGATAAAATAAGAGAAGGCAGAAAAAGTTTCACCAAAATTGTGAATTGTAAATAAAGTTGAATAATGTGAGATTGGTCAAAGTCAAAACTTTGTAAAGTCTTCATTTTAATTTTCATCAGTTTTATTAGTTTAATTGTAGAGAAAAAATTCCTAAGTTTTGGTGTCTTGATTTTTGTATTAAATTAATACAAACTAAGTAGTATTTACAAAATTCTAAGATTTTTTTTTTTGCTTTCCCAAAATTAGCTGGTGGTTCAGTGTTTACAATATTTTGACCTGAAATATACAAATAACTGAGGAAAGAACGATTAATTTTTTGGTTAGCAATGTTTTGATAATCATCTCATTTCTCCTTTTATTTTGCAACTCTCATGTATTTTTCTACCCAGAACTAGCATATATAAGATTCATTAGACTCAAACTAATTTGGACAAAAAGAGGAAACTTTTAATTGACCTTCTTTTCAAGACATTTGGATGATTTGCAGAATATATTAATTGTTTTATAAAATTCATTTCAGGTTTTTCACATCTTTTAGAAGGGGAGGAGGTAATCATTTGACTTTAAGGGTTAATTAGAGATTATTCTGAATTAGGCTTGCAAAAATTGGAAATTAATTAATGAAGCATAACATCTCTAAACTTTCAAAAATACCAGCCCTATATTTGGGATAAAAGAATGATTTCAGATGAAAAACAGATGGAAAGGATCTAATTTCTAAGAAAGATAAAGCTTATATGCAGTCAAAAACACCCATTTTTCAAGCCTAAAGGGAAAAGAAAAATGGATTTGTAATTAAACCATTCTTTTAGAAATATTCTTTGACCTAATCCCTAGAAAAAAATAGGTTCTCACTTTTATCCCCATAGACACAAAAATCAAACATTCAAATAACTTCCATTAAAATAACAGCAAGTAAATGGTATCTCTATTGGGTAGAAAGACAAATAGGGTGACATCCCAAACTGTTCTGGGTAAATCACCATGATACCAGCTCCTTAGCCGATTATAGAGTTTTCTTGCACCTAGTACGCTCCCAGTCAAAAATGAGTCTTGCATTTAATTAAGAGTCAGTGTGGTTGTAGAGATAGCACTGTCCTGGGAAGACCTGTGTTCTACTCCTCATTGTGCCACAAAATTAACGCTGTATTTTTGGGTAACTAACTGGAATCCTCTAGGCCTCAGTTTCCACATCTGTAATATGATCTCTAGAGCCTGTCAAAGATCTAATCTCTTAAAAAATACTATTCTGAAATTGATTTTAACAAAATAACAAAAATAATGTTTGCAAGACATTTTAAAAACATCCCATCTGATCTTCTCAATACTCCCATGAGCTATATGGTCTTGTAATTCTCATCTGACATATGAAGAAACCGAGGCAGAGAGAAGTTAATTGACTAGCTCATTGTCATGTAGCTAGTGAGTGTGTAAGCAGAATATGCGTGGGAGGTATCTCTGATTCTAGGTCTTCCATTCAATCTGCTTTGCTAGTCTCCCCTCAGACAAAGCATGAGAGATCTTAGGATCTCAGTTAAACATAAGGAAAAATATTGTTGGCAAAGTGGTAAAAGACTGGAATGGTCTCCTTAGAGAAGTTCTGTATTCTTTCTTGCTTGAGTATTTAAGAATAGACTAGAAAGCCTTTCTCCCTAAATGGACTGGGTAGTCCACTATCTAAAGGCAAGCTAGGCCAGAGGTTATTTCTCTTAATAATTTTACTAAATATGCATTCCTTCAATCTCTGTAATTTGTGTAAACCATGGCTTATTGTAGTAGCAGCAATAGTTTACATCTATAGAGTGCCTTTGAGCTTTTCTGCAGTGAAGAAATGTATGATTTTCCAGTTCAGTTTTGGACTGTGTCTCTAAAACCTACAAGGAACTCATAGATGACTTATATACAATGAAAGCTTAATAAACCTTTTACCAAATGTATAGTTTATTTGCATTATTATATTATTATTAGGGATGAAATATGATTGCAATATTGCTGATTCTAAACTAAATTGAATGAAAAATGATTGATCCTATGGACATGGATTGATAATGCCTTAATCTTCAATTGCAGGCTGAAAGCAATCAGGGGTTGACTGCCATTTTAATTCAGGAAAAGCCAAAGGGTACTTCTCACGTCTTGAAACTATATACATACTGCTGGCAGTGAGGCAAAAGTAGTTACTACCTTCACAGCTGCAGCTAATTAAGGGAGCCACCACCTCATCCTCTGCAGAAATGGCTGCAGGGCCATTTCTATAAAAGACACTCAGGAGCAAAGAGCTACTGCTCCTTATTTCGGTTCTAGCCCCCCTTTCCAAGTTCACTGAAAGGTTTCTCAGAGAGGATTCTGGGAGCTCATCTCTGGAGCTGAACTCTGGGGCTGCTTAGTGTTATTTGATGATTGGTCTGTCACATCGCTCTGTGTGTGGGAGGGGTGTGTGTGGGTGTGTGTGTGAGAGAGAGAGACAGAGAGGGAGAGAGAGAAAGAGAGAGAGAGAGAGAGAGAGAGAAAGAGAGAGAGAGAGTGGGAGGGAGAGAGACATACAGACAGAAAAAGAGAGACAGAGATAGAGACACAGAGACACAGAGAGAGATAGACAGAGACCCAGAAATAGAGAAAAAGACAGAGGCAGAGAGATATAGAGAAAGACATAGAGATGGAGAGAGATAGAAAGAGATGATGGATAGGGACAGAAAAAAAAGATAGGGACAGGGAAAAGGGATAGACAGATACAGAGACATATAGAGACAGAAACAGAGGCAGAGAGACATAGATGGATACAGAGATAGGTAGAGACAGAAATAAAGAGATAGAGACAGAGAAAGAAGAAAAGAAAGATAAAGAAGATGGGGGAGGAGGTGAGGAGAGTGGATGGGGAGAGGAAAGGAAATGGGAGAGGCAAAGAGAATATTTGTGTTCCTCCATCACAGTCTTTTATCTTGTCTTTTCCTGGGAAATAATCTTTCCTCATGAAAGTCCATTTGTCTGTATCTCTACATATTAAGCTAGTCAAATATCCCCTCCCCAACAAAAGATAATAAGGGGGCTAGTAACAGTATTAGTTTCCACACACAAGCTTCTATTTAGGATAATGCCTCACCAAGTTGAAGCCTGACCCATGTTCTTCACTAGAGGAAGCAGGCCAAGAAGATACAGACTGTGTTGCAGAGGCAAGGAACAAGGCAGCTCCATTGCTAAAACTCTCACAATCATTCATCAAGCATGCAAACTATTATTCAATTTAGTCTTCTTGTTAGATTAAAATTAGCCTGATGGTAGGAATGAACACATAGCTATAAACGAACAATCAATAACCATACTAGGGCATCGGTTTTAAAACATACGCTATGAAGTCAAATATCACACAAAATGTGGTACAATTTCTTTTGTTCTCTGATGAGAATTTGAATATAATTTTATAAAAAAAAAAGTCAAGCAATCAAATTAGGGTTACTATCAGGTCTGACTTCTGCCTTGCTGCATTATTCCAGTGAGAGATTCCAAGCTTTCAAACAAACATGAAGTTTTAACCACTTTTGATATGGATCAGCTGTTGAAAGAATTTCCTGTTTCTCTGAAATTTCAAATCAGAACATTGTCCAATGCTGATTTAGCTCCCTTTGAAAACACATTGAAGTGCTATGTGCTTATTCCCGTCTTTAATAGAGCAATATAGGAAATTACTGAGTTATTTTTTTTCAACCATCTAACTCAGTGCAGTGTTCAGCCTGAAGGTTTCCATAGACCCATTCCCTTTTGCATGATGTGATAGGAGATAACTACTTTTTATTTATTGGTCAGATTTCCTGCAAGTGAATATAAAAGTGAAAAATAGTTCAGATCAAAGCATAGTCCAAACAGATGCTACCCAAACTTCCCAAGCAAACTCTGCCAAACCATATTAGCTCTGACCTGAAACATACCCTGCTGTTCTAGTACATGTCCAAGGGGCCAAATTCACTTTAAAATATATAGAAGTTCTTGCTCTTAACAAATAGTTCACAGAAGACTTAGGAGCCCGCCAAGTTCATGTGTAAACTTAGACAGATTTTAACATGTCCTGAGAACAAAAAATTAAGGCTTTCCAAAAGGTTTAAATTAGACATTTCTAACGAAGGAACTGCCAAATCATCCATATGTGTATACGGACACTTAGAGTCAGAAAATTTCCAACACTAATTCCAATACACTAAGAATGTAGCTAATTTCATCTACCTACAACCTGGAATTTTAGTATTATACTTCTCTCTCTTACAAACCAAAGCGCAGCAGGAACTATATTCATGTTCATCTGTCTTCTTTCCTTAGGTGGTGATGACATGAGTACTACTGTGATGGCCATGGAGAGAAAAGTAGACTGCAGGTCAAGAAAAATGAGTTTTAGTCCTGATTCTCTTGCTAATGATTTGCCTGGTCTTGGGCAAATCAAATAAATGTGTCGGTTTCCCTATTTCTTTTGGAAGAGAAAGAGATTGAATTTGTGATGTTATTGGTCTCTGGAGTTCTTGCTAAGGAAATCCTCTCTGTTGGTTCAGACAGGGAACCATACTGTAACTTACCAAGGGTTTCCTTGGGGTATGGAGAGGTTAGGTGACAAGGTGACAAAGACAGTAAGTATAAAAGACAAACTTGAACCTAGGTTTTCCATGCTTGGAGGCCAGCTCTCTTTCCCTTATGTCATTTTGGCTTCTCTTATAAAACAGAGCTAACGGGCACTACTCTTCTACAAAGTGTTTTGAGAATCAAATGAAATCAGTTATGAAAGTACTTTGAAAAGTTAGAGAGATATCAGTGGATAGAGCAATCCTTGGGAACTAGAACATCTGGGTTCATGTCATATCTCTGACGTATATTGAATTTGTGGCTTGGGACAAGTCACTTAACCTCTCACTGCCCCAGGAAGCTCCTGGAGACTAGACGTCACTGATCCTCATTGGCAGAGTTTTCTCACCAGGAGTTTTCTAGACCAGTGAAATCTCAAGGCTGGTACAAAAACCAGAAAAGGAGCCCCAAAGTTGTATAGTTTTATACAAATCTAAGTAATGTAAAAACACCTTATATTTTCTTTTGTTTAGTATTTTATATTCTTGTCTAATGAATACACATATAAGATATGAGTGTAATGTAATGAGACCAGGACTATGTCACTTGGGGAAATGGTCTCTTTAACTGAGAGTAAAATATCAAATTTGGGAATAAACAACATTTTCCCATGTTCCATCTCTCCCCTTAAACCCCCCCCCCAAAAAAAAAACCCAAACCTATAGAGAGGATATAATAATTCTGAAATCATGCCTTATATAGGTTTTTCATCCTTTTGACCTAGTTAACATTCCAGACTAAGAATGGATTGCATTACTTCTCCAGATGAGGGAAAGTACCAGACTAAAACAGAACTGGATTCTCATAATAAACTTTAATATGCAATAGACCTAGTATCTCTTCAGTATGACTATTCTGCTTAATGCAAGGGTGCTGAACCTTTTCTGTGTCATGTATTCCTTTGGCAGTCTGATGACACCTGGGGAACCCCTTCTCACAATGCCATTTTTAAATGTATAAAATAAAATAAATAGTATTATGAACAAAATCAAGTATATTGAAAGAGTTATAAAAATATTTTTTAGGAAAGTTCATAGATTGTAGGTCAAGAACCTTTCAGTCTAATGGACTTGATTGCAACCTTGTCATTCTGTGTGATTCATGTTTATGTTTTTTTCATAAATCTTCCATAATGGAGTTCCACAATATGCTAGAAATCTTTCTTTAAGATTTTTAACATTCTATAAGTTAGCTCATTGGCCATTTGACAAGAATCTCAGTTTGAGAAAACCAACATTTAAAGTGTTGCATAAAGGTCATCTAAAAACCACGTTGATTCTTTGACCCTTTTTCTGCTCTTGTAGATCAGGAGAGCCACACATGTCTGAGGATTATTTTGTGTTTTTCTTTGTTTTATGGGTTGCCATGGGCAAATAATTCATCACCTATGAGTGATAAGGCTCTCTTTGCTTAGCTAGGCTGGTCCTTGAACAGCGGGCCAAATCTATCACCAGGACCGTATTTAAAGCATTTCTAGCTTGAAAGGATTTGCCAGAGCTTATGTTCAACTGGCATAGTCTTCAAGAAACCTCCATGCCGTAATAAGGCATACATCAGATTATGACTTTTATGCAGGTAATTCCTAGAGGAAATAGGTAATTGTTTTGTTTTCATAGTTCTTTGCAATTCTTGCAGAAGTGAGAAAACTTCAAGCCCATATATTTCCAGAGGGGGAAAATAGCATTTTAAGAAAGGTATCTTTATTTTTAATTAATTATTTTTCAATTAATAACCATTTTTCTTTCACTCCCAGATGGCCCCTCCTGAATGAAAAAGAGACTATAACAAAACCCTTGAAAAATATACATGCAGTCAAAAAGAGTTTTATGGCCCCATAATACTACATATTCTGTGCATTAATGCTCAATAAATGTTTTTTTAATTTCATTTTATTATCATAGGCATCATGGACTTAGAAGGAAACTTAGAAGCTAAGTTCAAGCCCCTTATTTTACAGGCAAGGAAACTGAGGCTCCAAGAAGGAAAATAACTTGCCCAAGGTTTTAAGGCAACAAGTGGAAAAGCCCAGATTTGAGCTCAAATACTCTGACTTCAAATTCAGTACCCTTTCCATTACAGCATGGTAGTTCCTCAATCAAATAGAAGAGAGAACGATGTCAGTAACAACTTAAAAGCAAGGCATAGTGCAGATTACTTATAATGTAAATGATCAGAGTTTACTGTGTTTATATATGTGTTTAAAAATTTCCTGTCCATTTCGTCATTGGAAATGACTGCTCTTTTTTGTTGTAAGAATTGCCATTTGTCTGCCCTTCTCAAACCTACCTCTTAGTTCACTCCTGTTCCACCATTACCATTTCTTGTGTTTCTAGAGTTACTGCACTTTTCTGAGCCAGGGAGCAAAGCCTGACACTATATAACAGAGCCAGATGCTCTCAGTGCACAGAACAGATTATTTCCCATTCTGGCAATAAGGCAGACGTTAGCAGCATTTCTTTCCCAGATAATTCAGACAATGTGCCTGTTTTATGGTTGTAGGCAAGCTGTGTCTAGACTAATAGCAAAAAAAGGAAAAAGAAAAGACCTTTCAACCATAAGGTTTGGTTAGAGTAGTGCTAGCTGCTGATCTATAGACAGTGGCAAGATCTGAAGTATCAATTATATTGGTCCCATGGTCCTGCCACCAATAAAAGGTAATTCTTAGACAAATTATTGCCATGATGCAGGTTGACACACCTACAGACTATGGGTCACTTTGCATTTATAGTTCCTGAATTGCAGGTGTTCATCCCGAAAACACCTCGAACTATTTTAATTGGAAACAATGAATGTTCAATCAAAATCAGGTTTACTACTTTGTGTTCAGATACATGCATTTTTTTTTTATTACTTTGGGTTCTCCCTTTCTAAGAAGTTGCTGGTCATCACCAGAAAACACAGTCTTTACAAAGAGGATGGATAGAAGACAAAAACAATTAAAATATATTTATGTTTAGTATAGCAACAATAGTCTATGGAGACTTTTGTACAGTGCTAAGAAAGACTTATGAAAGATTCAGTCTACTTCTCTATTGCAAGGTCTTCCCCCTTCCCTACTTGTGAAAAAAATATATATATAATCAGAAGATAGACGTGTTAAGAAAAGTATTGGTACTATGAAAAAATGAATATATAGAAACAAACAAAAAATCAGAGTCAGTTTATATAATTGAATAAATAAAGTACTTTATTATTGATAATAGATAACATGTATATAGTGCTTGAAGGTTTGCAAAGCACTTTACAAATATTAGCTCATTTTTTTTCTCACAACAACCCTCAAAGGTCAGTTCTATTTTTATTCTCTATTTTACACGTGAAAAAACTGAAGTGAAATTAAGTGCCTTGCCCTGGATAACACATAGTGTCCAAACGGAATTTTAACCCAGGTCTTCTTGCCTCTAGGCCCAACATTCTAAGTACTTTGCCACCTGCCTGCCATTATCAAGGCCTAGAATTACATTTGGCACTGGGAAAGATGTGAAAACATATAATTCTGTTTAATAAAATTCAAAAAATTTGCTTATTTACCTACTACATGTAAGGCACTTTCCTAAGTGTGAGAGATACAGAGATGAACACCACTATCATCACTGCACTAAATCAACTTAGTAAAACTTGTACTACTTTTATCACAGGATTTTGTAAGGCAAGTGCTCTGTAAGTCCTAGCACTATCTAGATATGTTATTATTTATTAATTATTAGAATAATTTAAATAGCAAATAAATTAGAAAGCAATTAGCTCTTGACCTAGATCTTCAGTCCTTAAACTTCAGTAGGTTTTTGGTTTTATTTATGAAAATATTTCTTCTATTAATTCAGATCACATCTCATTTTTACATCTGCTTTTTGATTATGTTCTCTTTTAGATCTTCCCAAGAGGATCTACTAAATGTGTTAGAAGGTTTCCTCTAGGTCTTCTTTTCCCTTTGCGTCAGTACCAGTGCAGCACTCTGGCAGGGAACAGATGAGTTTAAAGAGCAGAAGGATGTGAGCTTGGGCTGGACCTTGAGGAAGATATGATAAAGAGGATCATTTCAGGGAGAAGGAGAAGTGAGATGAGCATGCCATGGTGGTTATAGCAGGGATTTCAAAGGACACAGTGAGTAGAACACCTGGAAAGGAGGTAGCGTGTATTTGTGATACTAGAAATATTAGACAGCCAAGGTTATGGACAACATCAAATCCTATGCAGAAGAAATTGACTTGTGGAAGAGCGATTAGACATGTTCTACTTGGTCCCTAAGGGAAGAGCCAGATGCAATGGGTAGAAGTTGTCAACAGGCAAATTTAGGCTTAATTAAGCCGGGGAGTGGGGGGGAACCCTTCTTAATTAGCACTGTACTCGAAATGTACTGCCTCATGGAATAGGGAATTCCTTTCATTGGAGGGCTTCAGGAAAAAGATAGTTGGGTAAAGCTATTGGGGGGATTCTTTTTTTAGACTACATGGCCACTGATATCCTTCTTACAGCTCTAGGATTTCATGGCTCTGTAATTTGGTCATTCTGATATGGTTGACAATTGGTTCCTCAGTTGAGAAGTCACATGAAGCCAGTGTCATAGGAGGATCACTTTAGTAGTTTGGATTGGAAGAGGATGAGACTGAGGAAGGAGACATTAGCTGGGAAATTGTTGCAGGAGAATAGGCATAATAAGAATGATGAGAAAAGCGTCAATTAAAGAGATGTTAGAAAGAAAGAAATAGGACTTACTGAGAGATTTAATATAAAGTAGGGGAAAAGACGGATCTCAGATGATTACCAGGATTCCGGCCTATGATACTTGAAGAATGCTATACCACCATGTCAGGGTATCACAATCTCTGCTAGAGGAGGCGAGAGGTCATAAAGCACTGCCAATGTCACTATTTGTTGATCTTGTTACTCTCTTTTCCTAAATGCTCTAGTTTGTAGGTAACTTGGCATAGCAGATTCTGATACTTACTATCTGTATAATCATGGACAGGCTATCTCCTTACTCTGACATTCATTTTTCTCCTATGTGAAATGTACATAATAATACTTGTAATACTTATAAAATGTCACCATAGAGTAGAAAGAGCACAAACCTCACCCCTGATGATGACTACCTAGATGATCCTAGGCATATCAGTTAATGCCCCTGACTCTGTTTCCTCATCTATAAAATAAAGAGGTTGGGTCAGGTGACATTAGAGATCTAAAGCTATGATTCTATGACTATTGTGAATTTCAAGTTACGCAATTTACGCAAAGTACTTAGAAAAAATGTAAAGAAATGCAATTTTCAGTTGTTATTTATGATCATCATTAACAAAAACAATAGCAGCAGTAGCTTTATTTGTTCCCAAGACCTTGTGTAATTTCGAACATGGCCTATGACTTTCTTAGCAACATACATAGCACAAAGGAACAAAGCTAAAGCAGATCATATCCCCAAAGATGCCCTGCTTTGCTGTATGAAGGACTCACCTGGTTCTCTGTCTCTCCCTCAAATACAATTAGATGATAACAGTATAGAAAGCCAATTAAGGAAGAGAAATCAAGACTTCCTAGCTCTTTGTGCTTTTATCTGTTTCATGTAGGCAGCTTCTGACATGTAAACAAACACACATGCCCGTCCAAATCTACTGTTTTCCAATTCTATGTATTCAAGACTATATGGTGAGCCTACAAAGATTTATTAGGTAACCAATGCCTACTTCTAGTGATTCATATAATTGCCCTGATATTCTAGAGACAGAGGGGAAAATAGAAATTGAAAGAATCCACAGATCACCCCCTCAAAAAGATCCCAAAAAGAAAACTCCTAGGAATATTGTTGCCAAATTCCAGAACTCCCAGGTCAAGGAGAAAATACTGCAAGCAGCCAGAAAGAAACAATTTGAGTATTGTGGAAAAACAATCAGGATAACACAGGATCTAGCAGCTTCCACATTGAGGGACCGAAGGGCTTGGAATATGATATTCCGGAGGTCAATGGAGCTAGGATTAAAACCAAGAATCACCTACCCAGCAAAACTGAGTATCATGCTCCAAGGCAAAACATGGATTTTCAACAAAATAGAGGACTTTCAAGCTTTCTCAGTGAAAAGACCAGAGCTGAATAGAAAATTTGACTTTCAAACACAAGAATCAAGAGAAGCATGAAAAGGTAAACAAGAAAGACAAATCGTAAGGGACTTACTAAAGTTGAACTGTTTTGTTTACATTCCTATATGGAAAGATGATGTGTATGATTCATGAGACCTCAGTATCATAGTAGCTGAAAGGAATATGCATATATATATGTGTGTGTGTGTGTGTATGAATATATATACACAAATGTGTGTGTCAATGTTTGTATATATGTAGGTGTATATATATATATACACCATCTTGGAGTGGGCGGGAGGGTAGAAACGGGGAGAAAATTCATAATTGAAACTCTAGTGAAAATCAATGCTGAAAACTAAATATATTAAATGAATTAAATTTAAAAAAAAAATTAAAAAAAAAGAAAAGCTAGTATGTGACCAGAATTGTGAAAGAACTGGAGATTGTCATTTCAGAGGATCATTTGAAAGAATGGGGAATTTTTAAAAAAGAGAAGACTTTGGGATGGAGCGCAATAGGAATCTTCAAGTAGTTGAAGGGCTGTCATGTAGAAGAAAGATTAGGGAATGGAAATATATAATTTGCAATGGGAATGCTTAGTTCTGGAGGGACTGAGCTAAAAATAATTAGTGGAATTTGAAGAGAGGAAGATTTCAGACTAATTTAAAGGAAAAAATAAAACTCTTTTGAACAGTTTGATCTAACCAGTAGTGGAATGGCCTTAGGAGTTCAGTGGGGTTCTGTTCAAAAAAATCTTCAAGGAAACACAGTATGACCAGTCCTCTGGTTTGCTTCTGAGTTGATTCTTGATCCCTTATGAGTTGTACTATATGGCTTCTTTGGTCTCCTTCAGGTCTGAGACTCTGTCATTCTGCCTTTCAATCCCATTGTGATAAAATGTTTTATGAATAGAGAGTAAGTAAAGAAAAGCTAGGATCTCATAAGAACTGAAATTACAACTATCCAAAGGGCAATAGAAGGGGATGACAGGATCAGTTTTTGGCATTTTGAATTTGAGTTGACAGTCAAAATTTCACCTGAAAAGTTGTGAGCATGGAACTGAAGAGGACATAAGAGGACAAAGAGGATGATGTAGATTTGGGACCTATATGGAGATTTATAGATGAGGCTTTTAGAATGGAATCCATGATTCCAGTGTAAATCAACCAATTTTCCCCTAACATTATATATGAGTGGCCCAACTCATTTTTTCAAATAATCGTCTACCTGTTTTTTTTTTGTATTATTTAGACAAAAATCCAAGGTGGATAAAAATAAATTGCAGTTCATTTTGGCTCTAATGCTTTGTTGATTGTATAAATCTGGGGTTTCATCAGTGTAAATTCTTCCTCTTCAACTGTAGATTACATCACTTCCATACATTTTCATCCACTTCAATTCTTGTCAATACATTGCCATAAATCCTAAATAGAGGATCCATTCATGGTGTAATTTACCATGAGATGGAGTCTCCCTCTGATTCTTTTACTATCTCGGGGGAATCATTGTAGCACTTGAACTGTCCATTCTTTGTGTTTAATTCTTGTTATATGACTGACTCATTAATTTTTCTAGCTATATCTATTCTTGACGATACCTTTTGAAGTACTTCTGGCATGTGAGTCATCATTTGAAAGCTTCTGCTACTTAAGTATGCTTATTATGGGAACCATGTATTCCACAATCTCAGAAAAATCACCGTTGCAAATTACACATTTCCATTGCCATTTGAGGTTTGTAGTTTGAATTCTTCTGAGGTGATGTTATCCTCTGATTTGTACCAATAGAGCCTCACTAGAATAATGTTGTTAAAGGGATTGGATTTTGTACCAACTTGGGATTACAAAAAGTCTGTTTCCCAAATTAATTCTCACTCAATTTTATCTTCCTCCTCTATACAGGATCCAGTCCCTTATTCAAATGCAATGGTCATACGAGATATATGTATTGATGTACTAGTTTTATGGGCTGTCCATTTGGCCACATATCTAAGCAATACGCATTTTTTATCCACTGTCTTTCACCCTATTAGGTCTGGTTAAACTATTTTTTTTCTTACATTTCCGTGCATTTCATTTTTGTCTTTGTGGAAGAAGGCATTTAATAAATACTATTTTATTACTCACTGAGGAGGTTTTTTTAATCCAGGTCTCAATGTAATTAACACAATACCATCTGAGATTGAGATAATTTGGAGAATTTCACCATCTCTAGAATATTTTTTCCTTTTTGGGGGGGGATGAGGTGGGGTGGTTTACCAGGCAGGATATTTTCCAATGTCACTGATAAATGCCTTCAGTGAGGGGTACTTAATCTTTTGAGTTTGCATGTCATGAACTTCCCTGGCACTAAGAATCCCTGTTTAAAAACATAATATGTATAAATATTTGAATATGTTTATTGTACATTTTAATGAAGAATAATAGCATAAAATAATAGACTTTTTAAATAAAATTTCATTCAAGTATCTTGTTTTTTCTCAGTAAAGAACTGACATATCTTTTTCCTCTACCTAACCAATAATCAGGCGAAGGTATACATAGTTAGGAACACTAATATGTGTAGGTATGTATAGACAAAGTATAGGAATTGGACCTGTGATTCCATCAGCATATGAGAACTCCTAGAAGAAACTCTCTTTACCTCATTGTCTCAGAGGGTTTTCTAGAGCACTAACACATTAAATGATTTATCTAGAGTCTCATATATCTAATAATAAGTGTGAGAATCAGGTCTTGAATTGAGGTCTTCTTTACTCTGAGTGTAGCAATATGTCTCTTGTTATAATGACAAATAGATTACATAACACTTTGCTGAAGATATTCATCTTCCTCAATATTGGGCATCCCCCCCCCCCAACTAGTTTCATTGATGATTTTCTCTTGGTTTAATTCTTTTGAATTCCAAAGGACAATATGTCTTCTTAAATGCCCCACCAATGACTATTCTACATTTACCCTTTTCAGAAAACCATTATGTAGTTCTAATACCTGCTGTTATGTTCCCTCCCCCCACCTTTGAAGGGAAGAGACATTATTACAAACTCAACAGGAATATTGTAATTAGGTAGCTTGAGGCTAAAGTTCCCCATAACTTTCATTATGGAGTGGTCCTCCAAGATTGCTGCATGCTGCGTGTAGCCTCTGGACCAGCATGTGGCATGAACCCAAGCCAATTCAAACATCTGTGAGCACACACACACACACACACACTGCAACCATGATGACACAAGGGAAAAAAGATCCAGGACCTTACACTGGTGGTCCACAGCTGTACCACTCCTCTCAGCCTGAATTAGTCTGTCCCCTGCATTCACCCCACTCTTTGACAGCACAATTTCTCTCCCCACCCCCTAGGTACCCTGGTAAAAATGTTGCTGCAATCAGCAGTTTCTGTGGGAGCAGCCCCAGAGTGCAAAGAATGTCCAAGATGAATGTACCAACGCAATTCAAGCCTATGCTCTCTCCCATCTTCAAGCCTCACAACAATTCTAGAAAAATTACAGAAGTATTACTGAGGATTTTATCAGTAAGTAAGCTGTATAATGCAAACATTGCTTGACAAAACATAATTGCTGTTCAACTTACACTGTGCAAAGATTAAAAGAATTATAAGAGGATGTTTTGATGACAGTTATTTTAAAATTGCTGTAAAATGCACTTTTATCGTCTTTTCAAATGATTTTTCCATGAATATGGATGGAGTGATTTACATTGCTAAAGGAAAAAGGCAGTCTGAGCATTTTTACAAGATTTTTGGCTAGTTTAGACAGACAATAGCACTAAAAAGAGCGTATCTAGATCATCCTCCTGCCCTGAACTGGTCCCACTCTGGAACCCTGTGCTCCTGATTGGCAAGAGTTCTCTATAATTAGTCCCACTAAGACCAACCACACTGCTGTCATCCTAGCATCTCCCTGCCTTGCTGTCTAATTCCTATTTTCACTATCTCAAGTCACACTTAGCCTTAGAAGCAATGATCCAGTCAACATTCCTGGAAAGATCATGTAAATTGATTGCCCCAATGACTACTCTCCTTTCTTCTGACTTCCAAGTCCAAAATGCCCCTTCCTTACCACTAGTCCTTTACCTGTATTGATTTCCCTTATTAGAATGTAAGCCCTTCAGTCAAGAAGTCACTCTTCCTTTTGCATAGTTATGAGAGGAAAACTTGTCTACACTAACATCTGAATGGAGAAGTGCCATAAATTTTCTACAAGCTTTACATTTTATTGGGTGCCTTTCTTGAATTTAAAATACTAATTGTCTGCATTAATTAATAAGTAAATAAAAAGCAAAAGTAAAATGGTCAGAGGAACATAATTTTTGAACTGGAAGGATCCAAATAGGTCATTTAGTTCAATTTGCTCAGTTTAAAGATGAAGACACTGCAGCTTAGGAAGGTTAAGTAACATGTCCAAAAGTTTACAGAGGCAGTGAGCAAATAAGAAGATTTGAATCAAGGTCTTTAAGATGCAGTCTAGGGTTGCTAGGAACCCCAAAATGCAAGGGTACAGAATTCAACCAGTCAAGTCTTCTTTCAGGCCAAGTAGTGAGTTTATTAATGACATGGATTGGGTGGGCAAGGTTCTTAGGGAGTCTGCTGTATTTGTAAAGCCAATACAAGTGGGCCAGATTTTAACAATCTGAGCATTTGATGAGGGTAAGATTGATAGTTTATATGGAAAGACTGTGGGAAGATCTGGATGGGATTAAGGAATGGCAAGTAGCCTGGGATGGGCCAGGTGCAGACAATGGAGGGAGTTGAGTGGCTAGAGAGCCTCAGGGAAAGGGAAGTTAAAAGGATTATTAACTGGGATGGGCCTAATGCCTCAGGTGAATGCCAGGGACTGGGCTGTGTGGGAAAGTACAGGGCTTTTTAGGGGTCCATCATTAGCACCCCCCTCACTTAGATTCTAGAGTCCATGCTTCTGCCACGAACATCATGCTGCTTCCTCTTGCCCTCAAAGAGCTTATAATCTAAAAGAATGTGAAACTTACACAGTGTGGAATTTGGTGGTATAGAACTGAGACCTAAAAGGTTCTAGGAAAATTTAAAGAGGGAAAGATCATTTTTAGGTGGGGTGGGAACTCATGGAACGTTTCAGGATAAAGATAGTATCCAATTTAGTTTTGAAGGGAAAGAAACTCTAAATGCTGATGAGAATAGGTTTAGTAGAAGATATTCTCTATATTCCTCAAATATACAAAAGATCCTAACAGACACACCCCAATTCCCCCAGTATATAACACTTTTGCACAATTGGAAAACGGCAGGGCCTGTATACCCCAGCAGGATTATTAATTAGACTTGAAATTCACTACCTGATTATTTGTTTCTGTAGTATTAAAGGAACAAAATGGAGCAGCTGGGGCCACTGCAATGGTTTTTCCTTGGCTACAGAAATCTAAGGAGTCTGAACCCGCAGTGTGACCCTGACAGGTAAGTACAGAAACAGAAAATAGAGCTGCAGCAGGAGGTGGCCAGATGGGGCTGCTCTGTGTTAATAAGCTATTTTATTAGTCTTCTTAGCTTTCTTCTCTATGTAGGAGATGCTTCAAAGCTGGATTAAAGTAAGAAAGTCTGTTTGGTAGCATACCCCTAAAAAAAAAAACACCAAAACCCTGCTTCCACACCATAAATCCACAACTTTGGCACTTCTGGAAGTTTCCATTCTGAAGAGAAAGAAAGGATTGAAACAGAAGGGAGGGTTCAGGTGGAAGTGAGCCATGCTGGCCTCTTTTTATAAAGCAGCTGTCATTGTATGGTGGTGGTGGTGGGTTGTGTGTGTGTATGTATATGTGTGTGTGTATGTTTTATGAGTGTCAGAGTGCTTACTCTTATTTATTTTCTTTAAGCAGTTTTAACAGTTCCAAGTGTCCTTGGATCTCTTGATTGAATAAAGATGTGTTCAAGAGTTCAAAGACAGATAGGTAGCAGCAAAGAGAATACACATTTTTCCAGGCTGCTGAATATTTAGGACTGCCTACACCTGGAGGGCATTTACAAGGGATTTAAAGAATGTTACAGTGCATGTTCTAAGTCTCGGTTGAGCTGCAGGTGATTATTTGCCTAATAACTCTGCAACGAAGCAGCTAATAGTGGACCATGCAAACATGTATTCTGGGAAGAATTAATCCCATGATAGAGAAGAGATCTTATGCCTGTTGAAGAAATCACTCAGTATTTATTAAGCATGTACCGTGTGCCAGGAACTACAGTAGGTACTATAAGTAAAGTAAATAAAAAGAATGAAAAAATCCCAATTCACAAGGCTCTTACCACCTCACACCTGCCTGATTCCTTTGTCACAAATCTCTTCCTTCTTCAGCCCATCCTCTACAGAGCTACCGAAGTTATCTTCCTAACTGTGTTGGTAAGCAAAATGGGCTCCTTAGCACTTAGTGCCCTTGAAGAGTTTGGCTTTTGTTTGCTTTGAGTAATTGGGTGTATTTCATTGAGCCTTACTAGGTGCTAAGCCCCAGGCCCAAACCCCTATTAGGTGTGGAACCTATGTGGGTGGGGATTGGTGACTGGGGTGGGGCCCAACGTGGGGCTGGCTAAGGGGAGGTGCTAACTCCAGAGCCATGCTCTATTAGGTGTTAACCTAACCTATGTGGATGTGAACCTCCCAGGGTCCTAAGGGGAGGGACTAACTGGAGAGCCAATCATAGCAGCCTAAATTCTGGTCATTCAGATGACATTTGATGATGTCTGAAGCCATATAAGAGGGAGGACAGAGCCATTTGTGCAGGGCTCTCTCTCGAGATGGTGTTGATGCAAGAGACTCTGGGCAGCTGTAGCTAAGGGCCCTCCAACTTGTAACCCAGATGCTGAGACTTGGTTAAACTTTGGTAACTATGTATTGGGATTTGAATCAGACAAGGTCTGTCTGTTGATGTTTGTAATTTGTTTGTATTTTGTTCTGAAGTTCAGTGTGCTGGCTTTTTCCCCTGAACTAAGTGAATGATATTTGCATGCTGAATTAAAAGTAAGCTTGTCAACCCCTTCACTTTGCTTTCCTTAGTTAAGCAGATCAAAAGAACCTGTGCTGTTGGCAGCTTTCTGGGTGCCAGCTGTGGGTGGATCTTATACCCCCACGGAAGCTGCTTAGCCAGCTTGTTGATCAGACCATGTTGCTCCACTCCCCACCACCACGCACAAATTCATTAAACTTCAATAACCTCCTATTACCACCAGGATCAAATATCAAAGCCTGTTTGGCATTCAAAGCCCTTCATAACCACTTTTCCACTTCATAACCTCCCCAATTTTCTAATTTCCCTACACCTTAACACTGCCTCTCCCACATCCCAACCCAGTAACCCACTGCAAACCAGTGACATTGGCCTCCTTGTTATTCCTTGAAAAAGATACTCCATTTTCCTTCTCTGGGCATTTTCTCTGGCTGTCCCTCATATTTGAAATGTATGTACTTCCCTTTTAACTTCTGCCTCCTGGGTTCTCTGGTTTCCTTCAAGTCTCAGCTAAAATCCCACTGTCTACAGGAAGCCTTTCATGATCTTACTTAATTCTAGTGCAGGGGTGAGGAACCTGAGGCCTCAAGGCCACATGTGGCCTTTTAGGTCCTCAAGTGGAGAATCTAATCTCTTTAATAAAAGGATTTGTTCTGTAAAACTTGGACTCAGTCAAAAGGCCACAGCAAAGGATCTAGAAGGCTAGATGTGTCCTTGAGGTCACAGGTTCCCCACCCATGTTGTAGTGCCTTCTTTTGGTTGATTCTTTCCAGTTTGTCCTGCATATGGCTTGCTTGTCCATAATTGTTTCATGTTAGCCCCCATTAGACTGTAGGCTAATCTATCAATTGAATTGGAACACATTTGAATTTTCAAAGCAAGTATTATAGCAGAATTGATTGAATTAAAGATGAACCTAGAACTCTAGGTTGGATGGAGTGGCACCATTTTAAGGATTGCTTAAAGATAATTTGAATGCTGATCTATGTAAGGAAGCTGGAACGAATAAGACAGCATTGTCTGGTGAGAACAAAGGACTCAGTTCTAGTCTGAGGTCTGTGACTTTAAACCACTTATTTAACTTCTGTGGGGTTTAGTTTCCTCATCTGCCAAGATGATCCTTAAGCTAGCTCCCTCCTGGATCTAAAGTTCAGTAACATTTCCTCCCTTTCCACAAGAGTCCATGCTTTTATATACCATAGTTGGATGGAGAATATCCGAGCTAAGCATCCATGAAAATTTTAACCCCGAGTATCTTTAGGCTTTATGATAAATTTCCTTCAAGACTTCAATTAGAACAATTATTCTCTGTAATCATGAATGCTCAGCAGCATTATTAGAAGCAGATTGATTATGTCCTCATTGTGTTAACACTGAAAATGTTGCCCAATACCCCCCTTGGTCTAGTTCCTGTATTAGAATTAACTCAATTTTCTCTTACGAGATCTGTCTGAGCTATCAGAGTATACTTATCTGCTGCTTCAGAAGCCCAAGAAATGCAATAGGTAAAGAGAAATGATCACTTATTTTCTTAACATCATTTATCCACATGTATATTATTTCTCTGACCTAAACTGATGGGCCTCTTGTCTATCTGATACATTTATATTTATTTCTATTTTCTGTATTTCTGCGAAACAGACTTTTCTCATTTGTTCTTTATATACCCTGTGTATACATGCTATATATATACATATATATATATCCTAATGAGAAAAGCACAAATAGAAATAACAAGAATTTCATTAATTTAGTTGTTAAACCCATACCATAAAGAGCTGATAATTTTAGCATTAATTAAAATGCCATTTTAAATAGTTTTCAGAACATTTATATGTATATATATATATGTATACATATATACATATATATATATGCTTTTGTTTGATTTGAAAGAAGTTTCCTTTCAAAATTAGGAACAAAAGTTGACATTTTTTCCCCTTTTCTTCAAAGTTTAGAGAAACTAGTGTAATAGAGTTAAGCAAAGAAGCCCATTGATATGAGGGTCTAGGCCTGGAGTGAGAAGAGTCAGGGAGATCTTATAGACTAGAGGATACATGGTGATGAGATCCTTGCTAAAGTATTTGCCCCACCACAGGCTCCTGGTTGGCCCCTAAGGTCCCTGTCATTGGGAATTATGTTAAACATATAGGGAACTGAGAAATAAGAGTCACCTGCTGAGTAGATGAAACAACTTCCATACGTCCTCTATTTTCCTCTACATTCAGTATTCTGGGACTTTGCTCATTCCCTTGTCCTTTTCCCAGTGGCAGCTATGATGGCTACATGCACAGCATGATTGTAAATACATATGCCTGACTGAGACAGAATCATAAGTCCCTAGCTGCCTCTCGGGCTTCTTTTTTTTTCCTTTGAGCACAAGTCAGACAAACAGAGATCCTGAGATGGATGTTCCTAGCTTTAGGTAGTTGCACTGTTAAGATATATACAAAATTTGAAATAAAAAAAAATTTTGTATTATAATCATACATCTTTCATGTAAGTCCATTTTTGTGGCCTGTGATATGAACCCAAACACTAATCACCTAGTCTATCGGGCTAAAAGAGCTACATATTGTGAGGCAGAGGGAAGGAGAGAGTGCGCTTACTGAGAAAGTGAATGGATATAAATGAAATTTAAATAAAAGAGTGTATTAGTAGAAGTGGTCCCTCTGTCTCTGAACTTCTCTAGCACATTGTTCATAGCCCTTGAGTTTGTATTGCTGATATTTGTGTGAATGTTTCATCTTCCTTAACACCTCTTTGAGGAAAGAGACTACATCTTGTACGACTGCATATGTAACCCCTTGATGTTTCTTGTACTATGCCCTGAATGCGGTGGGTACTTAATAAACTTTGGAGCAATGAATATAGATAATCTGAATTCTCCAAATGTCACACTTTGGTGTTTATATTCTACTTCAGTAGTTATTCATCTGGGATACAGGAATTCATTTTTAAAAATATTTTGGTAACTGTATTTCAATATTGGTTTCCTTTGTAATTTTATGTGTTTTATTTTATGAATTTAAAAAGATTTTTCTGGGGCAGCTAGGTGGTGTGATGGATAAAGCACTGGGGACAAGAACACTTGAGCTCAAATCCAGCCTCAGACTCTTACTAACTGTGTGACTCTGGGCAAGTCACTTCACCCCAATTGCTTCTAACCTCCCCCCAAAAAGATTATACTGTAAGGGATCCAAGGGCTTCACAAGGGTTGTCAAAGGGGTTGATGACATAAAAAAGGATAACAATTCCATCTCTCTATCAAACTTAGATCACAGGCCAATTGGGTGGGAACTTTGTTTCTTTGTATCGTTTCAGTACTTTTAGTTCTCAAAACTATTAAACCATTTAATGCTATAATCTCATTCTCTTCTTTTAAGAAAGACATGATTTATAGCAAAATTCTATTTACAAAGTTTAGTAACCTTGGATCTTTAGAATCTTAGAAATCCTCAGTTCCATACTCTGTCTCTCTCCACATATCCATCTTCCACATAGATAGATAAAATGTTATTCCTAAAGCACAGGTCTGACCATGTAAGTCTCCTGGTCAGTCCACTCCCTGGCTCCTTGTTACCTCTAGAAGCAAATACACACTCCTCTATTTGTCACTAAAAGTCTTTTAGAACCTGGCTGTATCCTATCTTTCAAGACTTTGCAATTACAGTCTTACACATTTTCCCTTTTCACAGACACACTTAAGTTCACATACACTAAACTTGCTTTGTTATGGTTCCTGACATTTATCTTTCACTTGTCTCCTGCACATACACAGTCTGACTCCCATTCCTGGAATATACCTCTTCCTTCCTTACCTCGACTTCTTAAAATCTCTGGTTTTCTTCAAGTTCGGCTTAAACACATGTCCTAGATTAAACTTTTTCCTGATTCTCTTTCCCATTTGTAGCTACTAGTGCTTCCCCTCAGAAAAACTACCTTATATTTATCTTATATTTATTTTGGATAGACATGTGTATATGTTTTCTTCCTCTACAGAAAGTAATCTCCTTAAGGTCTGCTGTTATTTCATTTATTTAGTCTTCTCCCCAGCATTTAGCATAGTGCCTGGCATTGATAAGTATTGAAAGTTGAATGACTGATTGATAGATAGAATTCCAATCCTAATGAGAAAAGCACAAATAGAAATAACAAGAATTTCATTAATTTAGTTGTTAAACCCATACCATAAAGAAAGAGCTGATAATTTTAGCATTAATTAAAATGCTATTTTAAATAGTTTTCAGAACATTTTTGTTAAGTAAGGTCCCAATCTCTTCAACTTGTCAATCACATTACTTTCCTATTTATACCAGGGCTAAGAACATGGATTCAATCAATTACCAGCATTTTTATACAAAATTGAACAGTATATCAGAAGAAAAATATGAAATATTTATGATATATAAAAAATCCTCATTACCAATATTTATACCTATAATAGCAATATTTTTATAGCAGTGGAAGGACAGAAACTGGACCTGTGATTTCATTAGTGCAGAAAGTCACAAGACAAAGAAAAGCAGGTTGGTATCTTTTCTGCAACTTAGAATCTTAAAGAGTTGTCTATAGCACTGACTGGTGAAGTACCTTGCCCAGAGTCACACAGACAATGGGAGAGAGGCAGGACTTAACTCTGAATCTTCCTAACTCAAAGCAAGCTCTCTCTCTCTCTCTCTCTCTCTCTCTCTCTCTCTCTCTCTCCACTCTACCAAGTTGCTTTTTCATATGGCATTTTGTAATTAGAAAATGCTTTTACATATTTTATCTAACTTGATCCTCACAACAACCCTGTGAAGTAGGCAGGACACAGATTACATTCCCATTCTACTGATGAAAAAGCTGATGGTCAAAGAAATTGCGGAAGACCCAGGTGTTTCGGTTCCAATAGTAGTTTTCTTTCTAACATAGCAGGCTACCTCTGGAATCACTGAGACTTTGAGTAGGTATAACAATAATGTTACTAGCAGCTGCTATGGAGATAAAATGCTAATAACACCAACACACAGGAGGGCTGCTATCACAAGTTCTTTGGTCTGCTTTTCTAAGGAAAGCAACTTTAAGGGGTTGACAATCTCACTTTAATTAAACATACATATACCATTCACTTAGTTCAGGGGGAAAAGTCAGCATCCTGAAATTCAGAGAAAAGACAAGCAAAAATTATATAAACAGAGAAAATAACACAAATCAACAGACAGGGCTCCTAGCTGTCTGACCATTACATACATATATAGTTACCAGAGAGAGAAACACCAACATCTGGGTTTTCAAAGTTGGGGGGTATGGGGAGCTCCTTAACAGCTACCTAGAGTCTCGTCTGGCCAAGTCACAGGAACACTCTTCCAACGAGTGAGCCCCCTGAAGCAAAATGCTAACCTCAGAGTATATATACACTTCTTCAGGGTCAGCCCATAGAGGGCATCACAACCGTGTGACTCAAACTCATGTGACTTAGGCTTTCTTGTGATTTAAGCAGGCCATCAAAGACTCTTGATTCAATCAGTGACTCTTAATTCAAACAAAGGCAAGACTCAACCAAAGGCACTTGATTGCCTTAGTGCTGAGAAGCACTCCAAAAGAAAAAAACAGCAAAAAGTCCCATTTTGCTTGCCATTACAGTAGGACAGGACCTCAACTCTTGACATTGTCATTAAATTGCCATGGCGGCACCTAACTGTGCTCTAATGGAATCTATTTCTATTCCTTTCGGCAACAAAGACTCCCCCCCACCCCCAAATCAAGATACTCTTCTGAAAAACAGATAGGATCTAAGCTGTTGTCAGAGATTGAGTTCTTTGGTGTAGATGGAGGTGGATATAAGATGTAGAGCAGACTGCTGTATCATATCATTTCTGGTCAAGTCCTTGTGGTTTGTTTGCCCTAATCTCTATACTATTTGCTTCTTCATCTCCCAATAGATAAAGTGGCACTTTATTGGCTTGCATAATGAAGCTATTAAGCTAAATCATGTCTAAGGTCTCTTTCAGTTCTGGAACCTATGATTCCACTTTCTAACAGAGACATCACAAGACACGTATCCTGGTTTTCCTTTTCAGCCAAGGCATGAGAAACCTGACTTCCATAATTAACAGACCTTACCAGCTCAAATAAGAAATTTCTGCCAAATTTTACTCCATTCATTCTCTCCCTCAGTCAGCACTGTAGAACGACATTGCCCACTATATTACAAAAATGGTTTTTTACCATGAGAAGCTCATATTTAAAGTCTTATAAAAGTCCATCATTAATTAGAATGACTGTCAAATATTTCTAAGACTCAGAGCTTGTACACTTTCCCATACCCCACATTTGCTGTGCCTGGTCTATGCTTCTCCTATCTATCTGTTGTTATCATGAATGTTTCTGTTCAATTTAGGCTCCCAGCTTTTGGTAGGAGGAAAGAAAAAAAAAAGGAAATAGAGTTTAGTTGGATTTGCTGTTTCTAAGTAATTGCCCATTTTGGTTCCAGTGATCCCTGCTTGCCTATTACGAACTCTCTAAACCTCTCATTTGGTGAAATTTTTTCAAATAAAACTCTCGCTTGGTTAAAACATTTCAGGACTGTCGTGGGGAATCAAAATTTTCTTAAATCCACCTTTTTTTCATTTAAAAGTAGGACAAAATTTAACTGTGTCTAGTATTCTGTTACCTCTGCCAAAAGCAATGATTGTGCAATTTTATTTAAAAGTTCTTTCTGGCCCTTGGTTTCATAGTTCAAGGTTAGGAGTTCCTAACCTAAGGTTTATAAGCTTATTAATACATACATATATATATATATATATATATATATATAATGTATATATACGCACATGTATATATATATATAATTTCAATATAATTTATTTCCTATGTAATACTATATATTTTCTATACTTAAAAACATATTTCACCAAAATGCCTTTGTAGCCCATTACACAAAAATGGCTAAGAAGTCCTGTTCTAGGCAAACTCTATTTCTCAGGCTTCCAAATCAGGTGGGATCTCAGAACTCATTTGTCTCAGACGCTAGCTTGGCGTCTCATCATTTGCCATCTATCTCTGTTAGCTAGCCTACTAATGGGAATTCAATAGGCTGAACTTCTACCCTTTGCAAAATAGGCAAAGAACCACTTTGCAATGAAACCTCTCTTTCCCAGAAACAATGAGATAATTCCATCCTGGGCTTGTGGTTGAAGCTCCCCGTTCCCTCCCATCTCAATAAAAGCTGAGGAATTTGATCATAGGGGAGATGCAGCACAGAACACCAGACAACAAAGTCAGCCAGACACAGCAAAAGCAAAAAAAAAAAAAGCGTTTTCCTCCAGATAGTCTGATGTTTAGTGTTGTGGTTGTGTGCGGATTGTCCTGCATTCTCTAACAGGAGATCTCAGCAAACTGGGCTGGGTGGGGTATGTGGGCTGAATATCACAGAGACAATAACCAGAAGGTAGAAAATCCCTGCTCTGCCTCTGCTACTGCCTTATGATGCAGCTTCCATATGGGTAAGCAGTCACTGGCTTTGATGTGTTTCATGGTGCAGCCCCATCACCTCATCACAAGCCTTTGTGGTGTTGGTGCTTTAAGTGTGGATACCTGGCATACAAGACAGAGCCCAAGCAGGAGAGTCGAATTCATTTAAATCAGCTAAGGTACTCTCTGCTGACCATAACTGAAGTTAACTTCTCCTGTTCAAAATTCTAGTGCTAACCTTTTTGTTTTCAATTTCACTGAGGCCACTGTCTCTATCCCTTAAAATGGGAGCAACCCCAGGTGAATCCTCTCATTTTACAGATTAGGAAAATGAAAGCCCAGTGAGGTTCAGGGATTTGCCCAAGTTTGTAAAGATGGTAAACTTCTGAGGGATGATTTGAATTCAGATCCTCTTCTTCAGAGGCTGTGCCCTTCGAGTGCCTTCTTTCCTTCTCTTTAACAAAGGAGTTAAAAGGAAAATAAGATCTGAGAAGTGATGTCCTTCCCTCCCTTTTGTCTGTTATCATTACACCACCTTTCCTAAGGGGTAGGTTTACCCTTTATTTGTTCTTCTTGCCCTGAGAACACCTAAAAGGAGCCTCTTAATTGTCTCTAGGATTTTTCACAAGTTGGATCACTCTGGGTTTTAGGCTTCTTGATGAGATTCCATGCTATTTTTCTTTATCCATCATAGACATCTACTGTGAAACAGTGAATAATTTCTTTTTAAATCTGAGATTGTTCAACCACAGAACATTTGATTTCTTAGTAGAACATTTGATTTCTTTAGACAGAATTTTAATTCACAGTATTTACCAATTATATGTAATGGCAAGTTGAGACAGCAGATGGAGCTACAGAATTTAGTAATGCCTATAATAATCTTCATGTGAGAATCTACACTAGATTATGTAGCAACAGGTAACTAAGGTGAACTCATATCTCATCAAATCTTTTTTTTTTAATTTTAAAGACTCCATTTGCTGTACTTGTACTCCTACTTGCAAGATAATGTCAGTGCTTCTAAAATGACTAGGTGGTTTATATTTGTATAGTTTCATGTTTATAGTGTAAACACTTATTTAGTTGTGGAAATAATTGGATAATGATTTATTTCTGAATCAAATTCAAAATAAAATCTATTCATTTATTATTTCATTCCATTTAAGGTGCTATGTATTATTTTAGCTTTTGAAGAAAAAATCTAATGTAAAAGGATATTGCAAAACTCATTTGGCAGTTTTCTTTGTGTACACCTCTGCTCCACTAAGTACATGTGAAAGAGATGACAGAATTAGTCTATCTCAATTTTTATTGCTTAGTCATGTCTGACTCTTCATGATCCTTTTTTGGGGGCTTTCTTGGCAGTGATTTGCCATTTCCCTCTCCAGCTCATTTTACAGAGGAGGAAACTGAGGCAAACAGAGTTAAGTGACTTGCCCAGGGTCACACAGCTATAAGTGTCTTGAGGCCAGATTTGACAAGTTAGGTCTTCCTAACTCTCTGTCTGGTGCTCTAAGTGTACCACTAGCTTGACTTCTATCTAAATTACCATTTTGGAATATAATTTTGCTATTAAAGAACCACAATGTATTTACTTGAAATTCCTTACAACTTCTCATTCAAGTTCAAGCCCTTCTTTGTCTCCTAACTTTTAAATTTCACAACCTCTCTAGTGTAACTTCCCTATTCCAGTGAGGTGTATTGCTTGATTTCCCTAAAGAAACTTGATAGCTTTTTCTAAAATTATGCTTTTGATGTTTTCCCCACAGTACAAAGTCATTTGCTTTCCTCTGCCAGTGCACATTGAGCATTTCCTTAAAAAATACATTTTAGATTGACCTCTTTTTGGAACTCTGTCCTTGTATTAAACTTTTTGAACACCAAGCACTTAAATCCCATTCTACAACTGAATAATACAACTTCCTGAGGCTATTGCAAATCCTACATATGCTTCAGAGTCTGTTTCTACTTCTATGTCCAATATAACGTTTTCCTGAATGCTTCAGCTAACACTGATCTTTCTCTGTCTCTGACACTCTCTCACTCTGTCCCTTTCTCTCTGATTCTGTCTCTGTTTCTGTCTTTCTCTCTTCCTACCTTTCCCTTTCCGCTATTCTCTCCCTCCTCTGAACCTCTTTAGTACTGAGTTCGTTAGCATTTCACTTTTTACTGGCTCATATGTACAATTTTCTGTAAAACAGTATTGTAAGCTTGAAGGCAAGGAAGATACTTTATTTTCACATCATCCAAATGACCTAGTGCAACATGGTAAACATGCTTAACAGAGAAATAAGGAAGAAATTAATAAATATATATATATATGGTTTTCATATAATGCTTGCTCATTCATTTCTTTTCTTTATGTTAGATGGTATAGCTGAGACAGTTTTGTGGACTGTGGATAGAGCTTTGACTTGGAGTTAGGAGAGTCTGACTTAAAATCCTACTTGAGACCTTACTAGCTGTAGATCCCTAGGCAAGTTATTTAACCTCTCTGTCTCTCAGTTTCCTCATGTGAAAATATGGATGGTAATATCATCTACCTGCCAAGGTTGTGAGAATAATATTACATAATTTTTGTAAAATGCTTTGCAAACCTTAAAGCACAATATAAATGCTAGCTATTGTTATTATCTATGATTTATATTCTGCTAACTACTTTTTAGTGAAATTACACAAATAAAATATGTAAATCATTAATCCTACATTGTTTAATATATATTTTCTATCAGATTAAGATTCATTGAAGGTTATGGCTAGAAGAAATGATCTAGTGATCTCGATTTTATGTATGAGAAAAGTGAGACTCAAAGAGCACCCAGGACTTGATTAGGATCACACTACTGGTAATGGGTAGAACAATGCTTTATATTGTTGAGGTTCAAGATGAATTAAACCATTATCTTTAGAATTCTCAACTCATCCCTCTCCCACCACAGATTATTGTCATTATCACCTATGTTAATTGTTACTGTGTGTGTGTAAGAGAGAGAGAGAGAGAGAGAGAGAGAGAGAGAGAGAGAGAGAGAGAGAGAAAGAGAGAGAGAGAAAGAGAGGGAGAGAGGGGGAAGAGAGAAAGGAAGGGGGAAAGGGAGACAGAGAGAGAAAGGAAGGGAGAGAGAGAGAGAGATGTACTAGGAGAATTCAAAGAGGCAGATAAATGTATTTCCACAAAAGTCCAACTTTTAGATCCATGAAATAGGATTGAAGAGATGGAAGGAATCTCAAAGTTCATCTAGTCTGACAATCACTCAAAAAACGGCCCCAACAAGTACTCATTCAACCTCCATTTGAAGACCTCCAGTGACAAGGAACTGACTGCTTACAGTACAATCTATTCCATTTTTGGAAAACTTCACAATGGAGGCCTCATCTTGGCTAAAAGGTAATCATGTGATCTCAAAAGCTATTCCTGAAGAGTGCAAACACTGTTGGGATCCATCATTTTGAAAAGGTTCTGAGTCTATTTTCAGAAGCAGACTGCTTCTGCTATCTAAGGACTAGCTGAGCTAAGTACAGAAAGGCTTTTCATCAATAGACTTACCACTTAGTGTTGAAATATTTGACCATGGCAGCACATCAAATAAAGAAAAATACAAAAATGCTCTTAAGTATAATGTGTCCCCCTCCTTCTGCTGCTGTGATGGTGGCAGAAAAAAGACTGAATTACAGAGCTGTTAGGTTTTGGACCATCTATAAACATTAATTTCACTATTATTATCTAAGTGTGATCCCTTTTTCCAGTGAGCAGTGAGTTGAAACAGTGTTAGAGAAAATGAATCATATGAATATTTAATGCTTGCTATGAATTAAGGTAAAATATACAACATAACTAGCTACTGCAAAATGGCAGGATGACGCATAGGATTGCCATGGAGTGGCCATTAACGGAATTTGCAAATTTGGTGGAGTCGGGTTCATTATGTACCAATTGCAAAAATGGGCATGTTATTTCAAAGGATATCTGGTCATTTTTCCTTACAGTACTTATTATTAAAGAAAAGGGGAACAGCAACTATGAAAATATTTGTAAATTTTGAACAAAACTGTTGCAGAAAACGAAAAGGTAGAAAATCTCCCTGGAGAATATGATAAAAATCCTTCAGAATAAGTTAACTGTAGAATGCCAGCTTCTGGAGAACAAGGGCTCTTCTTTGGTTTTGTATCCCCATTGTCCAGCAAATTACCTTGTATTTTGTAGTAGATGCTTGATAAATATCTGTTGAAATTAATTGAATCAAACATGGTGACTTTGATGCAAAGGTAGACACAGGAGAAAACTAAACAAATATATATGTTGGAATATATGGTTCAAGATTAAGAAATGGAAAAGATCAAAGGACTGTCTTTGTGCCTATTTTAATACCCATATTTTCCTTAAGAAGAGAGTCAATAGGCAATAGGAATAACAAATACTGAATAGCTTCCAAATTAATGAAATGGATTACATTGGAACATATAGGCAATATTTTTTGATGTTGATCCTAGAGTTAAATCGCATAGCTATATGAAGTCAAATAATGAACTTGTTAGAGCAAAGATAAAAAATCATCACAGATTCAGAAGAAAGAATAAAGAAGGAAAGAAGCTTTACTATAGATATCATAGCTCTCCTACCTGGCCTAGTCAAAAAAGTTATTGATAACAAAAATGCAAAATGGAGCAATGAAAATATACTAATATGTTAATCTCCTTTGAGAACTTTTCTTTTGTAAATCAATTGTCACAATGAAGAGGCAAAAAGAATCTAAAATTGAAGAGTTAGAAAAGAACAGTTTAGGCCGTTTGTCACCAGTATTCTTCTGTTCATTCTGTGTGGATTTGAGTCTTGGAGTGCTACAGTTGCTTAAAAGCTAAAGTTCATACAAAGGACAACGGAGGGGAACAAGCTGGGAGTGACTGAGTTCTTGCAAATTAAAGTGAGGAGTTGTACAGGAAGTCATGTTAAAAATATAATTTAGGAGGTGCAATATCGGAAAAAGGATTTGGGGAGTTAGGTATTGGAGTAAGAATGAGAAGTATCTGAGGGATAATTCAAGTGTTGCACTGACATCCATGCTATGAATAAAAAAACAACCACCTTAAATAAAGTCTCTAACACATTAAGTAGACTGCGAAACAACCTTGGGAGGATAGAAAAGAGTCACACAACATAGTAAAGTATGCTTCGGTTGTAATATTTTGTAGGAGGCACTTGCTACATGCAGAAAGGGGTAAATAAAGACTTATGTTTGATCCCAATTTCCTAGTTGCCTAGTATCTGTTTCATAGAAAATTAGAGATTTAAAAGTCACTGGTTTGTTGATTACTATATGGCTAGTTGTGGTCTTTTACCTTACCATATATTTTATGACAAGAAAATAACTAGATTACAAAACATTTCTACTAGACAGTTACTGGTGTTATCATATTTACCCTGCAAGAGGCCTTAGAGAGTGGATTTTTCAAATAAATTCTAGATACATGCTTTCATAATAATGGATTAATACCAAAATTGGCTAATTCAATACATTTTGTAGTATGATTGGATCCCTTTGGTATTTTAGACAAATAAATTAAAAAGAGTGCATTCAAGCGTAAAGTATGGACTATACTTATCTCATTTCCTTTTTTTTAGACTGCCAACTATATAGTTTTCCAAGTACCAATCAAGAACTGATTCCCTTTGGCTATAATTAAATTTACTTGCCACTTCAATCATTTGTCCAGACAAAGACGAGTGAATGAAGGTTGGTTGGGTGTATTTGATTCTTCTATAAAAGTATGGGCTGAAAACAGAATGTGGTGATAAATCAGAAAATGAAAACAAATGAACCGAAAGGAGTTAACCACATGAAGGTTTGTTTGAGAAGCATGCTCACACAAGTACACACATACACACAGAGAAGTGGCATTGTACAGTGAACAGAGAACTAGTTTCCAAGTCAGGAAGACCTGAATTCAAATCTAACATACTGATTTTAGTGTATTTTCAGTGCCCCTAGGAAACTCTCTAATACTCTTAAATGGCTGAGCAATTGCTACTCTGCATTTGTAGAGAAAGTTTCTTCACATAGAGAAATCATAGATAGGGACAAATAGAGAAATACATATGCATATCTATACATACACATGTATAAATATATATAAATATATGCAGATATGTATTCATATATATACACACATGCATATAGACAGGTAAATTGGTAGATAGGTAACATTTATATAGCTCCTACTACAGGCCAGATACTGTGTTAAGGACTTTAAAATGAAATTATTTCATTTGATCCTCACAATAACCCTAGAGGGTAGGTGCTATTATCATCCTCATTTTACAGGAAACTGAGTACAGTGACTTGCCTAGGGTCACACAGCTAGTAAGTGAATAAGGCTGGATTTGAACTCAAATTTTCCTGACTCCAGGTCCAGCACTCTATCCACTGCAACACATACGTACACACACACACACACACACACACACACATACACACCACATAATACAATACAACATATTTGTGTGTGCAAATATGTGTGTTTGATTAGTTCAACTACTTGCAACAAGGGAAGCAAGAACTTAGATTACTTATGAGACTGGGGATGGGTTGGTAACAACTTTTATATAAGAATATACGTTGGGAAAAAAAATTGGTGAAATATGCTACATTAAAAGTATTCTTTGGCCAAACAAAATGATCATGGGTTCATAAATATAGAGCTAGAAGGGGTCTAAAAGCCAAGGTAGTTCAACCTCCTCATTTTATGGTTGAAGATTCCTTAAGTCCAGGATGATTAAGTGATTTTCCCAAGGTCACATAGCTGACTTCTTGATTTAAAAAACTTACTTAAATACATTTTATTATCTTTTGTTTTTTACCTTCATATCTAAGTACCTTCCTTCCCTCTCCACTACTCAAAATGTTCCCTCATAGCAAAGAATATAAAACAGAAACAAGGTAGTTCTGAATAAATAATTTTTAAAAAAATCAACTAAATATAGCATCATATGGAATATTCTACCCTCATACGCCTCTACCTCTGCCAAGAAAAGAAGGGGGCACATTTTTTTCATCCCTTTTTCTAGCTTGGTCTTTACAGCTACATTGCATTCCCTTGCATTTGTTTGGTTGGGGCTATCTTCTCCGTTGACATTTTTATTATATTTATTAATATTTTTCCTTAGTTATGCTTACTTTACATAATAGGATCATAAGTCTAGATTTGGAAGGTACTCTTCAGATCATCTTGTCCAAACTCATCATTTTCAGTTAAAGAGTCTGCGGACTGGAGTGATTTGTGCAAAGCTATACAAGAAGAAAGGGATGGAGGGGGATTTGTGAACAAATCCTTTAATTCCAAACCCAATGCTTTTTTCCACTGTTTTCTAATATTTCTCAGAATTCTTCATGTTCATTGTTTTTTTATAGTGCAATGATATTCCATTAAATTCATGTATCAAAAATTTACTAATTCCACAATTTACAGACATTTATTTTGTATCTTTTTGTATAAAAGGATAGGGATGGACCGGGTCATCTCTACAATCATATACAAAGTGCTGTTTAGCATTCGAAGCCCTTTATAATCTAGCCCCTTTCTATCTTTGCATTCTTCTTACATCTTACTCCCCAACACACTCTCTTCAGTACAGTGACACTGACTTCCTAGCTATTCCTCAAACAAGACATTCCATCTCTTGACTTTGGATATCCTTTCTGGCTGGACCCAGATGGCTCTGGAGGAGAAAGTGAGGCTGGTGACCTTGCACAGCCTTCCCTCACTCAAATCAAAGTCAACTGCAAGTCAAGTCAACACTTCCCTGATGTCATGGTCCTCTTTGAAAATGAAGAACAAACACAACAACTACAACCTCCATGTGCTCCACTTCCTCCACTCCGCCTGACCTCCTTGGCTTCCTCTGAGTGCTAATTAAAATCCCATCTTTTCCTACAAGTCTTCCTCAACCCTTCTTCATTCTAGTGTCTGACCTTTCTGAATTATTTCCTATTTATGCTGTATATAGCTTGCTTTGTATATATTTGCTAACATATTGTCTCCCCCATTCAGTTGTAAACTCCTTGAACACAAGGATTGTCTTTTGCTTCTTTTTGTATCTCTGGTACTTAGGACTGTCTGGCAGTGTCTGGCACATTGTAGGCACTTAATAAATGTTGATTGATTGTGTCATATAAGCGTCGTTAAGCAAAATAAATTCCCATGTTAGTCACAGCCAAAAATGCATTTCTAATACTTCATATTACTCCATCATTTCTCTTTCATGAAGTGAACATTGCTTTTCTTCATCAGTCTCTTGAAATCACAGTTGATCATTGCAGAATGGTTTGTTTTTCCAATATCCATATTATGCTATAAATTATCCTTTTGGTTCTGCTTACTTCATCATTTATACAAGATTCCCAATATCACTTTGAAACTGTCTCTCTATAGAAAAATAGTATTCTGTTACATATGTATAACATAAGCTGTTCAGTCATTCCCCAACTGAAGGCCATCCCCTTAATTTCCAGTTCTTTCACACTGTTGAAAGACATGCTGCCAATATTTTTACACATAAAGGACCTTTTCTTCTTTCTTTGATCTCTTTGGGATCTAGGCCTAATAGTGTTATTACTGAGGCAAAGGGCATGCACAGGGTAGTAAATCTGAGGGCACGATTCCAATAGACCAATTCACAGATCCAATCTCATGGCATCACTGTTTCTGTTTTTGCACAGCTTAGCCAATGTTTTTCATTTTCTTTTTTGGTCAGTTTTACTAGACATATGAATGTGATGTGGAGCCTCAGAGTTGCTTTAATTTGTATTTCTTTAATTATTGGTGATACAGTACATATTCTCATATGATAGCTTAGCTTTCTTCCTTTAAGAATTGCTTATTCATGTACTTAGACCTCTTGTCAACTGGGGAATTGATCATATTATTAAAGATTTTAATGGATTTTATATGTACTTATACACATATATATACTATATGAACATGTATATATCTACATGTATATATGTGTTTATGTGTGTGTGCATCATCTTTATCAGAGAAATAAGCTGCAAAGATTTTTTCACCAGTTCACTATTTCCTTTCTAAGCCTAGCTGCATTGAAATTGTTCACATGAAAACTTTTAAATTTTTATGTAATCAAAACTCTCCATTTTATCTTCTATGATCCTCTCTCTCTTGTTTAGTCCTAAAACTTTACATGTAGATCTGAAAGGCAACTTCTTCTTTGTGCCTCTAAAATTGTTTTGTTCATTTTTAAATTTAAGTCACTATAAACCCAAAGACCACAGTTACTAAAGATATACTACGATAAAAAAAAACTGCTGGGAAAACTGGACAGCATTATGGCAGAAATTCTATTTAGAATAACGCGTCATGACTTCCATCTAAATAATCTCCAAATGCATCAATGACGTAAGTAACTATTAAATAGAAAAGTTTTCATATACATTTCCTGACAATTTATAGGAATATGAGCAATTCCCCAGTTGCCAAGTGGTTTGACTTAATGTAACACCTTTCTGTTCTGTTCAGTTTGGATCATCTCTATGGAAATTAGTAATTATATACAGTACCATTCATTCAAAAGACAAAATCTCTCAGATAGATATATCATGAGATATAGAGAAAATTTATATAGTATTTCCTATCTTGCCCTCCAGATATATGAAAAATTGTTTCTTTGAAAGTAGGGATGAGAATCCTGGAAGGAGGGGTGGGAGAGTCTGTTATCCCATGTCCTTATACCTTGAAGTACTGGCTACGACATATTGTCAGATAAGCAGGAGTTGCTTGTGGGTCCATCACTAATTTACAGAATCTCAGGATTATAGAGTTTTTAAGAGTTAGGTGAGATGTTAGTAACCATCTAATGCAACCCATCCCTGAAAAGAATCCCTAGGATAACGTGCTGAGGTAAATCAACCTCTACTTAAAGACTTCTCATCAGGTGAATACTCTACCTTCCAAGGCAGCCCTTTCCAATCTGGGATAGTTCTAATTATTAGGAAATTTGTCCTGACATAAAGCTTAAACTTAATTCTTTGCAATTTTCATCTTTTAATTCTGGTTTTTCCCTTCAAGACCAAACAGAACAAATCTAATCCTTTTACATTTTATTCCTTTATACACCTGAACACAGTTATTGTCCCCTACCCTACCTTCTCCTGCCTAAATTTTCCAATTTCCTTAAAACGATCTTCATATGACAGAGTCTCAAGGCCCTTATCATCCTGGTTGCCTTTCTATGGATTTTCAATAGGTAATCAATGTCTTTCCTAAACGACAATGCCCAGAATTAAAGGTAACATTCTAGATGGAGTCTTACCAAGGCAGTGTACCGAGGGAGAATTACTTCCTTATTCCTGGAAGGTATGTTTCTTTCACATAGTCTTAGATGATGTTAGTTTTTTGGGCACTCATATCATACTCCTTAACTTGTAATCTTCTAAAACACTCTGATATCTTTAGACTATCTACTCTCTAACTCTCTAACCATGCTTCCTTTATGTTATACTTGTTAATGATAAAACAAATGTGTACTGCCTGGAGATACTTTCTATCTCATAGGAGGGTATACCCAAGAGAAATTACCCCAGATTTAACTTACTTTGTAGGGTGGCATGTTCTTAAAAACGTAACTCATAAGCCCTACCAATGTGTTTTCCTTGAATATTCATCTGGAGAAAGTAATTAGTTTGAAGCTTAGGCATGAAATAAAGTGTCATAGTATGAAAACTGTCCCTCCCCCCACCCCCAAAATAAACAAACTAAACATTTCGCCACGAACCTGTGACATACTTTGAGAATAAACGTACTATCAGAAGAAAAAGTTATCACATAAAAAGAATACATGTGTCCATGTGTCCATAGGAACCATGTGACTAGGGTGAAGGCAGCCATCATGCTGTTGGTGTTAAAGGGCAATTGCTGCCTTCTACTGATGTCAGCTGATGCCTTCTGCTGATTTTATTCGGCTACTCCTGCTGGTCTTTGATAAATGATGACTTACTGTATTCTGCTCCAGTTGACACTTAATCTCTGCCAGATGTAGCTTTCCTCAAATTATAGTCTTAGAAGCTTGCAGGCACAGACCCCTTGCCATACAGTTTTGGAGCTTCCAGCTTCTGGCTCCAGTTGAAGTCTGGCTATGGTGCTAACTCTTCAATGTGCTTAGTTCAAAATCCAGAAGCCTTTTATAGTTTTGTTACAGAAGTAACCTCTCTTGCTTCAAGCGTAAGATTTGAACAACAGTCCTAGGGGAAAAATACACCCTCTCTGCTTTTCATTTACAAACTTGTCTGTATGTTCTTTTGCATACAGTCCTGGCTAGTAAGCATTTAGATCCAGCAGCAGCTTCTTTTACCTAAGTATCAAGTCCTTGAGTACATAGAACAGGCCCCTTCCAAATAGCTGAGGTCTTCAGCCTTACAGTTTTATCTGGAATAAACTTGGTACAGAAAAGTTTGTGTCTTTCTGACAGAGAGGAGCCTTACCATGTCTTGATTTTAATTTCTGAAGAAAAGACTATTTACCCAATAATTGCCCTGAGTTTTAAGTTCCCAGTTTCTAACCAAACATCTCCTCCATTTTGGAACTTGAATTATACTCCTGGGATCCTGGGCTTTGATAGACGAGCTTTTCTTCTACCTCGCCCAGAGCTAGACCATCACATCACTTCCTAGACATTTCCCAACTATTCACTGATATATAGGTCTTCTTCCCTTCCCAGTCCCTCCAAGATTTTAAAATGGGCACATTTACCGTTTTCCAGTCTTATGATATTTCTGTCATTATCCTTCAAATTTCACTGACAGTGCCTCAACAACCACATCTTCTTCCACTATCTGTGTATATAGTACATGTGGAATAAATGACTTGAATTCATCAAGGGCAAAGAAGTCTTTATTATCTCCTTACTTATCTTGGATGTCAACTCTTCACTAAACTTTATTGTTCTGCCATTTACAGAACAAAGAAAAAAATGCCTTGAGAGATTAGAAATAAAATAAAATGTGAATTTTTCTACTTCCTCTCTGTTTTAAAATACATCTTGGTGGATCCGATCAGCGCAAAGAAGTAATCCTATCCCTTAAATGATCCTCTTCTTTCTCACAATAAAAGCTAAACAACAGCAATAAAATACTCTTTAAATTTTCCTTGGCTTTCCTTGCCAGAATCATCTTATTCTGACCTTTTGTACTTATGATGTTATTTCTACAGGTTGTCATGTTCTTATTCACCTTTGCTTACTTGTCCTTAGTTCCATCTTTGTATATATATATATTTTTTTTAAAAAATCTAAATTGGTTTGTTATTTCTCTGTGAATCCACACTGGTCTCTTTGAAAATTCCTATTTTTCTATTTTGAACAGTGAAAAAATACAAAGTCAAACTATTAAGATATAATAATCAGTACCACAAAAGACTTAGCAGCTATCAATATAAAGATGAGGAGAGCTTGGAATATGATATTCCAAAAGATAAAGACTAATGAGCAAGAGTAACCTGTCTTACAAAACTGAGTATGTGCCTATTAGGAGGAGGAAAGGGGGAAAGATGTTTGATGAAATAGAGGACTTCCAAACATTTGTGATGATAAGAACAGAGTTGAATAGACCTTTTGAAGTGGAAGCTTGTAAGATAAGCATAGATCACTTTGTACATTTGATCAATTGAGAGGACCTATACAGGATGCATTGTTTACATACTAAAAAGGAAAAAGAAATGAATGTCTGTCAGAGCATTAACACCTTCAAAGGTAACAGACAAAGTTAAATAACATAGGCAGATCTGAGTGCGATTTTATTCATCTTCAGAGAAGAACTTGGAGGGCTAACGAACTATACTGGGGAAGAAAAAAGAGATGATGGGGATAGAACTCTATATTTCTAAATAGGCTTAAATGAAATGAAGAGAGGAGGAAGGGTTGGGAGGAAAAGGCATCCCATGAAACTCATTCTCATCTGAATTGGACAAAGGAAGGTAGAATACATTCACACAAACACTTGAACTCACAAAGAGTATGGTGTAGAAACATTAAAATTAACCTCGTAATAGATGGGGAGTGGCAAAGAGGAGGGAGATTAAGAGAGAGAACATTATACACAAGGGAGTAGTCAGAGGCAAAACAAAGCCTGATTTCTGAGGGAAGAGTGTGAAGGAAGTGTTAAAAAGAGAAATAGTGTAAAAACCTGTGATCTGTGTGGGGCAGTGGGAAGAAAAGATGAATAAGAGTGGGAAAGAATACTTTATTTATAGATCACAAATGTCAGGCAAATTCTTATTTCACCACTTTCTTCCTTGTAAAAAGGTAAGCAGGGAAAAGGCAAGGAAAGGGTACAAGAGTGCAGGATGATTTATAAACTGTAATTAGTTTCATGATGTTCTTTTTGAAGATGCTTATTGGTTGCACAGTAGTACAAAATGACTAAGTAGCCCCATGAAAATGATGTTTCTTGTTGCCTTTGGTCCCACAATAAAACTAACTCAGTTCATTCCTTTATTTCTTTATTTTCCTCTCCAAGGAGAAACTGTCAGTCATCCAGAAAACTACAAAACCTTTTTGTTTCATTTATTCTCAGAATGTTAAGATTGATATGATTCAATTTCTCCACTAGTGTATCTACTCAGTAATGGGGCAAAGTTATCATATTTCTAGCAGCAATAGTTAAATTATGTATGCTCTAAACATTTTACATTTTAGAATATATGTACATATACATACATACCTATACATATTTCTATACATATAAGTAGTAAAATATAGGGTGGTAGAATATACACATACATAAAACTGAGATGTTCAATTTTAAAGGTGGATTACAGGAATTAAAAGTATTTTCCATGACTGCCTAGCCTTGTAGTTTATCTTATCAGTCATGGTTCTATGTAGGGGTTCAATTCAATATAAACTACGTTTGGTGTCTAAGAATAAATGCCAAAGACACTTTTCTGTACAGAAGCCAGGCCTACTGTGTGTTTTGTTGAAAGAACCTCCAGCTACATTTGTTTTTTTTCCATCACTACTGTCAAAAATCACCATGAAGTCTCCATGCGTAACTCCTCAGATTCCACAAAGAATTAGTCACACCAAAGAAAATATACATGTCTACCAATGTTGGTTTAAGAGAATTTAAATTTTGATTTGTTTCCAAGCTTTCTTGTTTTCTTTAGGCTCCAAACCAAACCCTTTGGAAGAGAAAAGAAAAAAGGGGATACATATAGAAGGGGAAGGAGTAGAAGGATGAAAGATGGAGCAGAAGAGAGATAGCATATAAACATGGTAGGTTCCTATACTGTAAGGGCAAACTAAGTGTGATTTTTTACTATGTTTTTTTCTTTTGGAGTGCTTCTCAACACTAAGGCAATCAAGTGCCTTAGTTTGAGTCTTGCCTTTGTTTGCAGGAAGACGGTTTGCTAATTAGGTCATGAGAGGTGTGAAGCCCTCAGGCCCTGAAAAGGGGTATGTATTCCCAGAGAATAGCCATTGAACTCAGAATGGAGAATTGAGAATTCTCAGAACTGTAGGAGGAAAGGTTTTGCTTTAGGGGCTCACTCATTGGAAGAGTGTTGGTATGGAGACTCTGGATAGCTGTTAAGGAGCCCCCCAGCTTCGAATACCCAGATTTTGGTGCTTCTATCTCTAGTAACTATGTATATATTGCTATGGTCAGAGAGAAGCCTTTCTGTTGATTTGTGTTATTTTCTCTGTTTGTAATTTCTGTTTGTATTTGCTCTGAAGTTCAGGGTGCTGACTACTGAACTAAGGGGATGATACATGTATGTTTAATTAAAGTGAGATTGTGGACCCCTTAAAGTTGTTTTCCTTAGAAAAGCAGATAAAAAAAAACCTGTGCTAGTAGCCTTCCTGTATGATGGTGTTATTGGCCTTACACAGCCACAGTAGTGGCAAGTAGCATTGTTGTTACATATATGAATAGCAAATAAGTATAGATATAGATGATCGCCTCAATGTCTTTTCTCTGAAGATGCCACTGCTGGTGGCATTGACAATGACAACGAGCAGGTTTTGAAAAGAAAGAAAAGTCCTTCCCAAGTAAAATTCATTGTTATCCCTGAAGATAACATAAACCTAAGACAACATGGTGCAGGACAAAAAACATAGAACTTGAAGTCACAGTAACTGGGTAAAAATTTCAGTTTTATTACTAATTGTGTGATGTTAGGCAAATCACTTATTCTCTCTGAGCCTCATATTCCACATCTTTAACATGAGGTATTTAGACTAAAAGATCTTTAAGGTCTTGTCTGTATCTATGATAATTATATTTCTATTTACAATTTGGAAGTAGAAAAAAATGTAGAATCAGGGATTATTAATTTTTAGATTCTGCAATAATTTCAAATGAAAATTGATGATCTAATCATTTCAAGGTAATTCTATTCAGCTGAACAAATTTTTATTAAGCACCTACAAAGGTCTAGGTACTATAACTGGTTCTGAGATCACTAGGACAAAAATGAAATACAGGAGAAATGCAAGGGCAATAATTAAAATAGCCCTTGCTCTGAAGCAGGTAAGGGGGTAGCTAGATAGGAAGGAAGGACTAGTAACTACTACAGATTGCTTTATTTGATCGTCAAATATCTAGGGGATTACAAGAAGGAGGGTGAAGTAGCTTGATATAGAGGATAACATGGCATAGTAGATAGAAATCTGACCTTGGAGCTAAGATGATTTGGGTTCAATTCCTGCCTCTAAGACCATGGGCAGAACATTTAACATTTCAGTGCTCTAGGCGAGGGTTTAGTTAACTTTTTTTCTGTAAAGGGCCAGATAGGAAATAATTTAGGCTTTGTAGGCCAAGAGGTGAAATCAAGAACATTGTATAGGTACTTATATAACAAGAAAGAAAACAAATTTCCACACATTTTCATTGATGAAATTCAATATATAATAGTGCTACTACTAGTAGTAGTAATAGTAAAGTAATTCTTTTGTAATACAGATCTACAAAAAAGAAGAATGAAATTCCTATTTTGGGGGAGGCTATGATAACATTTCTCTTAATTGAGGTTCAAGGTTAGTATTTCTTATCAAAATCAATTACAAAATATCATCTGTTAATGCTGATCACTAATGAGATTTTACATATTTTATTTCTGAAAGTGTCTTTTATTGTTCAGACGTTTCAGTTCCCAACTCTTCATGACCCCATTTGGGGTACTCTTAGCAAAGATACTGGAGTAGTTTGCCATTTCCTTCTCCATATCATTTTACAGATGAGAAAACTGAGGCAAACAGGGTTAAGTGATTTGCCCAGGGTCACACCACTCGCATATGTCTGAGGCTGGATTTGAATTTAGGAAGATGAGTCTTTGTGACTCCAGACCTGGCACTCTATCCATTGTGCCACCTACCTGTCCCATTGACATAGCTATGGTATTGCCAAATTCCGCAATCAATTCATGAACATATGATTTTTTAAAATAAATTTTTATTTATTCTGTTAGATATTTCCCAACTGCACATGAAAAAAATCTTTAAAAATTTTAAGTTTAAATTCTCTCCCTCAAGCATTTTAATATCAGTTATACATGTGAAGTCAAACAAAACATTTCCATCTTAGCCATGTTGCAAAAAAAAAAAAACATGGACAAAAAAATTAAAACATAGAAAATAAAGAAACGGGGACAATATGCCTCAATCTGCATTCAGATTTCATCAGTTCTCTCTTTGGAGGGAGATAGCATTTTTCTGAATGTATATAGAAAGCATATATCAGATTGCAGGTTGTTTTGGGGAGGGGAGAGCAGAGGGAAGTGGAAAAAATTTAAAACTCAACAGCTTGTGGAACTGAATGTTGCAAACTAAGAATAAATAAATTATTTTTTTAAATAAGAAAAGAAAAATGCAGTTAGTCATCACACAATGTGGCTGGGCACAATGTTCTCTTGGTTCTGTTCCCCTCACTCAGCATCAGTTCATATAAGTCTTTCCAGGTTTTTCTGAAGTCTGCCTGCTCATTATTTTTATAGCACAATAGTATTCCATTACATTCATATACCGCAATTTATTCAGCCATTTCTCAATTTAGGAGCACCCCCCTGAATTTCCAACTCTTTGAGAAAGAGCTGCTATAAATATTTTTTGTACGTGTAGGTCCTTTTCTCATTTTTATTTTTTTATTTTTTTTTTTTTACTTTTGGAGTCTCAATTTTCCTTTTTAAAAAATTATCATTTATTTAATATTTTTAGTTTTCAGCATTGATTTCCACAAGATTTTGAATTACAAATTTTCTCCCCAATTATACCCTCCCCCCACTCCAAGATGGCATATATTCTGATTGCCTCATTCCCCAGTCAGCCCTCCCTTCTGTCACCCCACTCCCCCCCCATCCCCTTTTTCCTTACTTTCTTGTAGGGCAAGATAGATTTCTATGCCCCATTGCCTGTATATCTTATTTCCTAGTTGCATGCAAAAAATGTTTTGTTTTTTGAACATCTGTTTTTAAAATTTTGAGCTCCAAACTCTCTCCCCTCTTTCCTCCCCACCAACTATTCCTAAGAAGGGAAGCGATTCAACATAGGCCCCATGTGTATCATTATGTAAAATTCTTCCACAATACTCATGTTGTGAAAGACTAACTATATTTTGCTTCTTCCTATCCTATCCCCCTTTATCCAATTTTCTCCCTTGGCCCTGTCTCTTTTTGAAAGTGTTTGCTTTTGATTACTTCCTCCCCCATCTGCCCTCTCTTCTATCATCTCCCCTTTTTTATCTTCTTCCTCCTTCTTTCCTGTGAGGTAAGATACCCAATTGAGTGTGTATGTTATTCCCTCCGCAGGTCAAATCCAATGAGAGCAAGATTCACTCATTCCCCTTCACCTGCCCCCTCTTCCCTTCGAACAGAACTGCTTTTTCTTGCCACTTTTATGTGAGATAATTTATCCAATTCTATCTCTCCCATTTCACTCTCTCAATATATTCCTCTTTAATCCCTTAATTTGATTTTATTTTTTTAGATATCATCCCTTCATAGTCAACTCACCTTGTGCCCTCACCCCCGTGTGTATATATATATATATGTACATGTATATGTACATATATAAAATATCATAATATTATATATAAATGTATGTATGTATATGTATATTCCCTTCAGCTACGCTAATAGTGAGGTCTCATGAATTACATACATCATCTTTCCATGTAGGAATGTAAACAAAACAGTTCAACTTTAGTAAGTCCCATGCAATTTCTTTTTCTTGATTACCTTTTCATGCTTCTCTTGATTCTTGTGTTTGAAAGTCAAATTTTCTATTCAACTCTGGTCTTTTCACTGAGAAAGCTTGAAAGTCCTCTATTTTATTGAAAACCCATATTTTGCCTTGAAGCATGATACTCAGTTTTGCTGGGTAGGTGATTCTTGGTTTTAATTATAGCTCCACTGACCTCCAGAATATCATATTCCAAGCCCTTCAATCCCTTAATGTAGAAGCTGCTAGATCTTGTGTTATGCTGATTGTATTCCCACAATACTCAAATTGTTTCTTTCTGGCTGCCTGTAGTATTTTCTCCTTAACCCGGGAACTCTGGAATTTGGTGACAATATTCCTAAGAGTTTTCTTTTTGGGATCTTTTTCAGGAGGTGATCAGTGGATTCTTTCAATTTATATTTGACCCTCTGGCTCTAAAATATCAGGGAAGTTCACCTCGATAATTTCTTGAAAGATGATATCTAGGCTCTTTTTTTGATCATGGCTTTCAGGTAGTCCAATAATTTTTAAGTTATCTCTCCTGGATCTATTTTCCAGGTCAGCAGTTTTTCCAATGAGATATTTCACATTGTCTTCCACTTTTTCATTCCTTTGGTTCTGTTTCATAATATCTTGATTTCTCATCAAGTCACTAGCTTCCACGTGCTCCGATCTAATTTTTTAAGCTAATATTTTCTTCAGTGGTCTTTTGGACCTCCTTTTCCATTTGGCTAATTCTGCCTCTCAAGGCGTTCTTTTCCTCATTGGCTTTTTGGAGCTCTTTTGCCATTTGAGTTAGTCTATTTTTTTAAAATTTTTTAAATTTTATTTAATTTATTTAATATATTTAGTTTTCAGCATTGATTTTCACAAGAGTTTGAATTGAGAATTTTCTCCCCATTTCTACACTCCCACCCACTCCAAGATGGCATATATTCTGGTCGCCCCATTCCCCGATCAGCCCTCCCTTCTGTCATCCCACTCCCCTCCCTTCCTCTTTTCCCTTCCCTTCTTGTAGGGCAAGATAAATTTCTATGCCCCATTGCCTGTGTGTCTTATTTCCTAGTTGCATGCAAAAGCTTTTTTTTGTTTGTTTTTGAACATCTGTTTTTAAGACTTTGAGTTCAAAATTCTCTCCCCTCTTCCCTTCCCTCCCACCCTCCCTAAGAAGGCAAGCAATTCAACATGGGCCACATGCATATCGTTATGTAAAACCCTTCCACAATACTCATGTTGTGAAAGACTAACTATATTTTGCTCCTTCTTAATCTATCCCCCTTTGTTGAATTTTCTCCCTTAACCCTATCCCTTTTCAAAAGTGTTTGTTTTTGATTACCTCCTCCCCCCATGTGCCCCCCTTCTATCATCCCCCTCTTTTTGTCTTCTTCCTTCTTTCCTGTGGGTAAGATACCCAATTGAGTGTGTGTGGTATTCACTTCTCAGGTCAAATCTGCTGAGAACAAGATTCACTCATTCCCCCTCACCTGCCTCCTCTTCCATTCCTACAGAACTGCTTTTTCTTGCCAATTTTATGCAAGATAATTCACCCCATTCTATCTCTCCCTTTCTCCCTCTCTCAATATATTCCTCTCTCATCCCTTAATTTTATTTTATTTTTTTAGATATCATCCCTTCATATTCCACTCACCCTGTGCCCTCTGTCTATATATATATGTATATATATATATATATATATATATATACACACACACATATATATGTATATATACATATATACGTATATATATACACATACTTATACACACATACGCACACACACAGACATATATATATATATATATATATATATATATATATGCATATTCCTTTCAGCTACACTAATACTGAGGTCTCATGAATCATAAACATCATCTTTCTAAGTAAGAATGTAAACAAAACAGTAAACAAAACAGTTCAACTTTAGTAAGTCCCTTATGATTTCTCTTTCTTGTTTACCTTTTCATGCTTCTCCTGATTCTTGTATTTGAAAGTAAAATTTTCTATTTAGCTCTGGTATTTTCACTGAGAAAGCTTGAAAGTCCTCTATTTTATTGAAAATCTATATTTTGCCTTGGAGCATGATACTCAGTTTTGCTGGGTAGGTGATTCTTTGTTTTAATCCTACCTCTACTGACCTCCAGAATATCATATTCCAAGCCCTTCAATCTCAGTGTAGAAGCTGGTAGATCTTGGGTTATTCTGATTCTGTTTCCACAATACTCAAATTGTTTCTTTCTGGCTGCTTGCAGTATTTTCTCCTTGACCTGGGAGCTCTGGAATTTGGTGACAATATTGCTGGGAGATTTCTTTTTGGGATCTTTTTCAGAAGGCAATCTGTGGATTCTTTCGATTTCTATTTTGCCCTATGGCTCTAGAATATCAGGGCAGTTTTCCTTGATAATTTCTTGAAAGATGATATCTAGGCTCTTTTTTTCATCATGGCTTTCAGGTAGTCCAATAATTTTTAAATTAACTTTCCTGGATCTATTTTCCAGGTCAGTGGTTTTTCCAATGAGATATTT
>CM053623.1:128647343-128694526 GCA_028646595.1 Phalanger gymnotis | reverse complement strand
TTGACCCTTGAGTTTTTCATCGGGGTATGACTGCTTGTAGAGTAAAGAGTACTTTGTTCCAAGCTTGAGGGGATGCGCTGTTGTTTTCAGAGCTATTTCTATACAGCCAGCTCTGCCGCACCAGCACTCCTCCTTCCCCAAGAACCTCCAACCTAGACTGGACTCAGATCTTAAGCAGGCTCTGCACTCCTGCTCTGATCAGCCACTTGATTCCTCCCACCAGGTTGGCCTGGGGCCAGAAGCAACTGCAGCTGTAGCTCTGTAAGCAGTCTCAGAGCTGCCCCACCTCTGCTGCCCCTGGGGTGGTTGCCGACTGCAAACTCCTTTCACTTTGTCCCTGTAGTTTTTCCCACTAACCTTCAGTGTTGCCTTTGGTGTTTATGGGTTGAGAAGTCTGGTGACTGCCACAGCTCACTGATTCAGGGTGCTATAGCCTTTTCTGCCCAGTTTCCAGTCTGGTTGGTCCGGGCGCAGCCTGTGCAGAGGGCTCTGCTCTGTTCCACTCCTAGCACTGTGCGATAGACCTTACCCAGTGATCATCCAGGCTGTCCTGGGCTGGAGCCCCACTTCCCTCTGCTATTTCATGGGTTCTGCAGTTCTAGAATTTGTTCAGAGCCATTTTTATAGGTGTTTGGTGGGTCTTGGGGGATAACTTTAGGCACATTCCTGCTTTCCAGCTGCCATCTTGGCCATGAACATATGATTTTAATTGAGCATATTCATCTTTTGGAAGGCATTTATGTCTTATTTTTTTTTTTAGCACATTGTTACATTACAGATGAATTACTTCCACTGCAATTTTTGCTTAAAAAAAACCTCCCAAATTGCACTGTTAAATGCTTTTTGAAGTGTGGAAATGTCTTTTATGTTTGCATCAAAGTCTTAAAAATGCTGCTGGAACTGTAGTTTGAACTCAGAAAATACATCCACTGAATATTTGTGTAGGAATCCTTATCTCAGTTCTTGTTTTAACTTTTGATAGCATGGGAGGTATATAAAGCAGCTTGATATTACATGTTATTCAAACAACCTAGGTCATCATCAAATTGCGTTACTTTATCATATTTTGCATCTAAACACCATTTTTCCTTGTCATTTTAGGTTGAATTCATAAAAAGTTGATCAAATGTGCCACAAAAGCTAATTTTCATAGCTATTTAGTATTTGGCTAGAATTATCAGTGGGGAATGAGAAACAATGTGAGATAAATTTGGAAAGATAGGAAGGAATCCCATTATGAAGGGCTTTAAATTCCATCATAGAGGCTAGGGAATCACTGAAGTTTTTTGAGTAGAGAGATGATGTGTAAGACCTGTGCTTTAGCTATATCAGGTACTTTGAGTAGCATACCCCATCTTCCCTTGTCTTTGCTCTAGGCTTTTGTGTTTTGCTAATTTTACAGGCACAACTATCAGCAAAGGGAATTAATGGTTATAGAAATATAATGCTTAATTTTAAGAAGCCATTTTTTTTTACCTTAAGCAATGTGGCATAATGGACAATGTACTGAATTTAGAATCAAGAATATTCCTTTTAAGTGGAAAGCATGATATTGAACAACGGTGAGACTATTCTGGAAAGATAGCCTGGGGTAAGATCATAAACGGCTTTAAATGCTATTTCAAAAGTCTGTATTTATATTCTATCGACTATAAGGAATAAATGCATGTTTTAAAGCAATGGAGTAACACATATAGCTAGAAACCATTTGACCTTGGGTAACTCAATTTCTTTGAGCCCCAATTTCCTCATCTGTAGAAAAGGTATAAAATAATAATATAAGTAGCATTAATATCATTGGGTTATTGTGAGGCTCAAATGATACAATAGATGCAGTATCTTCAATATTTTAAAGGACTATATAAAATTTAGATATTATCAATCATTTCTAGATACTCAACAAGTTCCAAGAATAAATCAGTTTTAACTAGCAGATCATTGACTATCTAATTGCTAGAATATGGATAATTAGATCCACAGACACATTATCTTTCCTTTAAAAAATACTATTCTTACTCTGTTGAGTACTTATTCTATAGCAAAAAAAAAAAAATAGAATTTAACCAAAATATTGGAATCAGTATCTCTGAACACAACTTTGTCTTGAATTATACAAATACTAAATCTACTTCTCAAACTCTGAAAATCTGTAATCTATTCAAACTGATACAAATGTGCTTGTCTATTAATGAGTGAAAGACACGATTCAAAGGATACAGTAGATATAAATATGAATAAAACAGACCCCTATTCTCAAAAGGCTTATGATACAATAGGAAGGATAAGTCAGATATATAAATACATCTGGAATTCACTTTTATGAAAACTTTCATTGTAGCTGAAGAAAATTTGTGTCAGGCATTCATTCTGCATTTGTTGAGAACCATGGGTAAGCATAATAATAAGTTAGCTGTTGGTGTTTAAAGGGGAGGGAGAGGAGAAAGGAGCAAGAAAAGAAAAGAAATTGAAGATTCAGTCCATGATCTTCTGTACTTAAAATTAAATGGGGTTTGATTATGGGAAAATAGATCAACAACTATATTTTCTTTATCATTTTCAGGTCAAGGGTGAGTGGGTTTTGGACAGGTATGGGTAGAGAGTAGAGGCTAAGGAATGATGAGGAGGCTGAATGGAAACTATAAAAGCAGGAAGTTTGATAGGATCATAAGAAGTGGTCTAGTCTCCTGCTGGTAGGCAAAACTTGCTTTTTAACTATCGAAGGTAAAGAATGATTAACATATTAATTGTTTCCATATTTCCATAGTGGAATTCATAAATGAAGCAATTTCTTCCATATTTGCAAATGAAAGGGAAAATAATCAAATCAAAATTCTTAAATGGAACGAAAAATGAAAAAAAAAAGATTAACAAATATGTAAAAATAGTTTCCTTGTTACAGCAAAAGAATCAAATTGCATTGAATTGAGTTTTTTTTTTTTAAACAGCCAGACCAAAAAAACCCATAACAAAAACGATATGATTAGTTCCTTTATTCTCACCCATTCTACTCCTAACAGTTATTTTTGAAAGCAAGTTTTGGCTCTGGAAAAAACAGAACAAAACAAAATATGTTTTATTATAAATGACCTCCACTTCTCATCCAGGGGTTTGTGGTCATTATCTACAATTGCTGCAGGTAAAAACAAATATAAAAAGTGAAACTTTTAAAACAATGTGAATGATTTCTTCAAGTATTAGTAAAAAAAGAAAAGAATAGTTTTGACATTTAGCATTTGAATAGAAGATTTTCTTATTTCTCAAAAGGATTCCTTTTGGTATTCATATATTTTTACTCTGCCTAGAACTTTTAATACCTAAATTATCTATTTATAGGTTCCTAACATCTCTTGATTTTCTCGTAAGAAAACATTTTTTCATCTTTTTGTGTGTTTTTCTATAGTTCTATAGTTTCTATAGTTCATACTATCATTTGCTAACAAGCCACTCTGTTTATTTTCAGTTCTCAGTTACAAAACTGTTCAGCGGTTTTTCCCTGCCTTCATTTTGAAGTTTTACAAATAAACTATGAAAGCATAATAGCATATTCTGAAGTCTCAGAAAAATTACACTGAGTTTTTGTAGCCTCCTTATTGTATCTGCACAGTTATGTCAAGGGCAAGAAGAGTTGATTTGAATACTGTTTAAGAGTGTGATATTCTAATGAACCATTTAAAGTATTTACAGGACCATGAATAAATACTTTTCAGAAATGACCAAGATGTACTGTTATTTAGACATTTTCAGTCTGAACTCTTTGTGATCCCTTCTGGAGTGTTCTTGGCAAAGATACTGAATTAGCTTGCCATTTCCTTCTCCAGCTCATTTTACAGATGAGGGAACAGACAAACGAGGTTAAGTGACTTGCCCAAGGTCACATAGGGAGTAGGTATCTAAGGGCAGATTTGAACTCAGGTCTTCCTGACTCCAGGTTGAGCACTCTATTGCTCCACTTAGCTGCCCAAGATATATTATATCCTAAAAACCCAAAATGGCATTAGGATCATTTGTCCAAAGCATACAAAATCTCAGAAATGGCCTTTGTTTAAGTTTTCTAAACGGAAAAAAAACCCACCCAATTATTTGAATGCTCAGGTCAATGCATGTGACACCTTCTCTATGGATATTCTAGCATACAGAGAGGTCTTTGACTTCTCTCAGGTATATGCTTAGCAGTAGGATCTCTGAATCTAAGATTCTGTACATTTTAATTGCTTTAAAAAAAAACCTACCTCCAAGTTTTTAGGGTTTGCTAACATTGGATATGGAGAGCAGGGGCTACCGATGAATAAAAGAAAACTTTAAATCTTCAAACATTGATGAGCATAAGAATGATACTATGAATAGCAGAAATAGTCTGGCAAGAAGCATAACATCTTTAGTTAGGTTGGAGTATGACTGACAAGCTGAGTTATCTGTGATTTCTTTAGAAAATAAATTAAGTATTTTTGTGACAAGGTATAAAAAATTCTGTGATTTATTTTTAAATGCCAAGGAAATGCAGAAAGTGATGAAATTAGATGAATTTTTATAATGTTGTTATGGTGTTTAATAACAGTTATGGAGATTTATGTAAAATAACCCACTTAGGGTCATGTTGCTGTATTCAAAAAACAAACAAACAAAGGAATCTAAGCAGTTGCTATGTCAATGTTTCAAAGAATCTCATAATGAAAGTATTGTTCTAATGAAGATTGAAACTAAACTATAGCCTTAGACCCTGTATCATTTTTAAGGGCCTGCTATAAACCCGCTGCTAGCAGTCCATCAAACATTTAAGGGGCCTTCCTAGAGATCTTGATCGATGGAGCTTGAAAGCAGTCTAAAGGCTACCCTACCCGATGACATCTTTTAGATAGTTCCTCTTGTGCATTCCTTTGTTGGTAATATGTTGCAAACTGCTCATGCACACCTTGTGCCTAACATTACACTTGAGGTGGCTACACGTAAGTTGCAGGTTGTTACTACTTGAGACACCATTGCATTCCATGATTTGAAAACACACAACACCACTGGAGTGAAATTATTGTTAAAATGATGGGGCTTTGTTACATGGAGAAGCTTGGGACAATTAAAAATGTCTCTGCAATCTCCCAAAGGCAACATTAGTGACTGTTTTCCTCCTATTTAATATGAGACATAACTTATTTTTTTCGTTGACAATGTTTTTCTAAGATTTATATTGGACCGACTTTATTCTTTGTTTACCCAACTAGCGTATCATTATCTGCACAATAGGCATTGTTCTGTGTGGATGGATAAGCTAGACTCATTTCAGTGACTGTGGAACACCTTTTGGTGACTATGCAACCTTCTGAGATTTGGTACAATAAGCATAATACCATACACAAATAGCAGCATCAGGGAGACCTCATTATCTATAGTTAATTGCTCCTCATTTAAACTCTGTTCTGCATATCCTCCATGACGGTGGCATACAACTTTGGAAAGCTTATGTTCCTTTGTATTACAAAACTCTTAATATCAACAATTAGAGAATCAAGCCTATTATTTCTTCTTGATACTTCATTCTAGAATATTGTATGATTTTAATAAATATATAGGAGATTACTTATAGGAAAAAAGTCTTTAAGTCAGTATTTTGCTCTTTGTTATGGTCAGTAAACAGTATACTCAATGGGTTCTTACAATTTTTATATCTTTCAATAAAATACATGACTGTAAAGTTATTTGAGGTAGAACATCATTTGTAAAAAGCTTGCTTCCTCATAAATTCATCTAGGATGCACTTAATCCATATGTAGATTATTTTCTTAAAATTTTTGTAGAGTTGAAAAAGAGGCATATTGACTAGTAGCTCTTAGTAGTCTATTAGTTTTCTTTTTTAAGTTCTAAACCTTTGTTATATCTTCTCCTCTTTTAGACATCTTAAAAATCAAACTTTCCACACCTTAAAATAATGTTATCTCCAGTACTCCTCTAGGTACAATTGATCTAGTCTCACCTTTGTTCCCTTCAGTGTCAATTCTTCCTCATGTAAAACATTGGTTAATTTGAATCTTGGTGATGTGGTTCTACTGTTCTTGATAGCAAAAAGTTTATTACTTAGTCTTCTCAGATGTTTTCTATTTTTTTGTCTGTTAGCTATACTCCTTCCATTCCATTCTTGAAATGATTTTGCTTAGCTGGGTCTTTCACTGAACTTTCTTTAAACTTATTTTTCCCTCCACTGAAATAGCTATTAAACTCAAAATTACTATGGCAAAAACTTGAGGATAGGACTTGAGTTGATCATTACACTTCCTTCCCTTCCCTTCCCTTCCCTTCCCTTCCCTTCCCTTCCCTTCCCTTCCCTTCCCTTCCCTTCCCTTCCCTTCCCTTCCCTTCCCTTCCCTTCCCTTCCCTTCCCTTCCTTTCCCTTCCCTTCCCTTCTTTTTCAGCAATGGCAATCTGCATCTACTTTACAACTAAAAGTCCTATAAATTTATCTCAGATGCTGAGAGATTAAGTGACTCATCCCAAATTCAACTACATTGCACATCAGACTTGGGATTTGGTCCTAGGTGCTCTGAATCCAGAATTAGCACTCTTTCCACTAAACCACAGTGCCTTAACCTAAGCCAGTGACACCCACAGGAGGAAATAAAAAGGAAAACATTCCAAACATAGTGGATAGAGAGCCTGTGCAAAGACACACAAGCCAGTGGAAGGAAATGGAATGATAGGTACAGGGAAGAACAAATGGGTCGATTTTACTGGAACGAAGAACATGTCAAAAGGAGTACTGTGGTACAGCATAAAGATAGGTTGGAACCAAATTGTCACAGCCAGTGTGCCTGGTAGTTGCGAAGAAGCAAGTTAAAAGCTCCATGTCAGGAAAAATCAATGTAACAATTTTGGTTTTTGGTTATGTCTGACTCTTCATGACCGTATTTGGGGTTTCCTTAGGGAAAATATTAGAGTGCTTTGCCATTTCCTTCTCCAGCTCATTTTTTTATGGATTAGAAAACTGAAGCAAATAGGATTCGGGACTTGTCCAGGGTCATACAACTAGTAAGCATCTAAGGCCAGATCTGAACTCAGGAAGATGGGTCTTCCTGACTTCAGGCCTAGCACTGAGCCACCTAGCTGCTATGTAACAATTAGAGCTACGTAAAAGTCAAATGGCTTGACTTGAGAAGTGATGGGTTTTCTTCCTAGGAGATCTCCAAGCAAAGGTTGGATAAAAGCTTGTCATGGTATTGTGGTGAGCTGTTTCTGTATGGGTTGTGTTCAGTGATCACTGACATCCTTTCCAACTCTCATGTTCTGTGATTCTATGTCAGAGAGGGGACTTGAACACCATTTTCTAGATTCTAAGACCTGTTTTGTATCCATTACAACATGCTACCACTTCCTAGGTAGAAGTATACTACTTCAAAATACTTTGGAGAAATGAGGAGTTTGGACATAAATTACACCACTTTCAAACAAACTAATAACTTTCCATTTAACAAGATGTAATATTATTAAGACATCCCCTTCATCCTAGTCAATAAAAGCAAAAAGATCCTGTCCATCGTAACAGCACAAAAACTGCAATGCTAGTTAACAAGATGTTTGTAGCCCCCTCTGTGACATGGTTCTAGAGCCATCATCCTCTTTCATTACTAAGAAATAATTACTTTTCACTGCCACAAGAGCCTTTGGCAGGGAAAACAAGGAGAGGCAAATAACACAAGGCAAACTGGTAAGGAGGAATATACTTTCAAACAGGGAGATATAATTGTGTGACTTTCCCTTCCCCCATCACTGATTCATATCCACAGCATAAAATCTCTTCTTTTACTGATGCTGGGTTCTGATGACACGAAAAGAATTAACTAATACAACACATAGGTCAATTGAAAATTTTATTTTAACTTCTATTTTTATAATTCATGTTGAAGAATGAGTATTTTTCAATTAAACTGGCAAACTTCAGACCCTTTCTGGCTCATGGGCACTTTATTTTTGCTAAGATACTTGATTCAGTCAAGGCTTCTCTGAGACATTCTCTGTAAACAGTCTTTCAAAGTTAAAACTTACAAAGAACTCCATTTATATTACAGACTTGGACTTTTCCTAAAGGTTTTTATGTTAACATGGAGATTATACACAGATGATGGAAATCTTGAGCTTTTCAGATTCATTGAATCTTTGTCCTTTGTGCACAAATGTCAAATTTGCTTTGAGGTGGTAGAGAAATGAAATACACAAAAGGTGCAGTAGCCAAAGTAGTACAGTTACAATAAATTATGATATACAAAACCGTACTCCTATTGATGTCTTATGATACAAAAATTCTGAAAAGAAAACAAAGGGCAGAGGATTACTCAATACATTTTTTAGAAAAATAATTCATTTTAGCCATATTAGAAAGAGAGCAAGAAAAGTACTGGATTTAGGGTCAGAAAGACCTGGATTCAAATTTAGCATCTGACAATTAGATTTGTGCATCCAGGCAAAAGACATAGTAACTCTGATCCTATGTTTCATGGACTGCAAAAGGAAAGTACCTGCCTCACAAGGTCACTGGGGGATAAAATGAGATAATTCATCTAAAGTTCTTTGTTGTTGTTCAGATGTCTAAGTCAGGTCTGACTTTTTGTGACCCCATTTGGGGTTTTCTTGGCGAAGATACTGGAGTGCTTTGCCATTCCCTTCTCCAGCTCATTTTACAGACGAGGAAACTGAGGCAAACAGGGTAAAGTGACTCGCCTCTATTACTAAGAAATAATTATTTTTCACTGCCACTAGAACCTTTCATAGGGAAAGCAAGGCAGGGAAAATAACACAAGACAAACTGATAAAGATGAATGTATTTTCAGACAGGGAAATGTGACTGTGACTTTCCCTTCCCCTACCACTGATTCATATCCACAGCTAGTAAGTGTCTAAGGCTGGATTTGAACTCAGGTCTTTCTGAGTCCAGGTCTGGTGTTCTACCCAATATATTACCCAGCTTTGCAAATCTTTAAGCAGTTACATGAGTGTGAATTATGATAATATTTGTCACTATATGGGGTATTATTTGGATACTAGGTATAGGGTACTAAAGTACCCTATTTGGATGTTACACATAGGGTATATACTTTTACTCTGCAAATACCCAACCTGGGTATATGTGGGAGCTTGGCAATAAAGATTTTTGAAATTTTTCATACTTTCAGGTAGAAAGATTATTTATTCTTTTAAATGTACTTCTTTTAAAGTATACAATTTAAGACACAATTAAGGATTATGTGATAATTATTTTCCTTTTCTTCTATCAAAATTCTTTCAGATGATTTTATGCAATTCAACAGGCATTTCTTAAGTACATACTCTGCATAAGATACTAGTGTACAAAAGAAGTGTACATTCTATGCGGGGGATAGAATGAAATGAACACATAGGAAATATATGGAAAGCAATTTGGGAGGAAGAAGATTAATTATGGGTGATCAGGAAGACTTTGTATAGCAGGCAGCACTCAAGCTGAGTCTTAGTGTCATATGATCAGAGATGTAGAAATGGAAGGGATCACAGGAGCCATCTAGTCTAACCTCCTTATTTTATAGAAGAGGAAACTGAGGTCCAAAGAAGTTAATGACTTGCCCAAGGAGATTTTCATAGTATTGGACTTGGGATTTGAACCTAGATTCTCTGACTCCAATGCTCTTCCCATTGAACATATTGCCTTGATAATAGTGAGAAACTCTAAGAGGTGGAAATAAAGGAGGAAAGCACTCCAAGAGCAGCAGGAAATGGAATGGCACATCCAGGGAACTATAAATAAGTCAGTTTTATAGGAATATAGCACATATATGAGTAGTGAAGTCAGACTACAATGATAGCTTGGGGTCAGATTTTCAAGGCCTTAAATGCCAGAGAAGATTATATTTTTATTCTAACAGCAATAGGAAAACAGAAGTTCCTTGAGGAAAAGGGTGACATGGTCCAACCTGCATTTTAGGTATATCAATTTGAAGAGAATGGACTGGAGAAGAGAGAGATACATGAAGCTGAGAGACCAAATAGTGAATCTGTCACCAAAAATAGGTGGTAGATATAGATGATAAACATATAGATAGATGTAGATATAGCAAAGACAGGAAAGTTTTCAGGAAGGTTGATGGCAAATGATCTAGTCTTTTCTCATTTGCATATCAATTGGATCAGTACTTGGGAGCAAAGTAGCTTCATTGCCCTAGCCTGAAGACAGGTCCTGTGTGTGGTAGTTGGGATGGGAGTGGGAGTAGTAGTGATGTTTGGAATCTTGAAAATGGCATAAGGGAGACTCAGGGACTACTGGAGTTAAATGGAAGTTACAAGGAATTTTCTAACCTTAAGTCAGATAGCTGTCAGGGACTACAGATACATAATGAGGACTAGGCAGAAAAATTCAAACGAATACATGGAATCTTAACCTGGAAGCATAATGGCTGACTTCTGCCACTTATGTAGGTGTAGTGGTTCATAGACTTCTCAGCCCTTGTCTCGTGTACTTCCAAATATGTGCCTTCTGCTTGTGTGTCTTGATCACATGCTTCTCTTATGCACCTCTTCAAGTATGTTTCTTGTCCATAGGTTTCCTATCTGTGTGCTTTCCATTTGTGTCTCTAGCCACACAAGTCTTCTACATGTTGGTATTTTCTCCACTAGTACTGTGGCTCCCCGTAGGAGTTTGTACTTTCTCTGTGCGTGTAAACATAATCTTTTCTTATTTTATTTGCATTGTTATTTAATTAAATTTCTTTTGTTTGAACTAATGTGTCCTGTTGCTAACTACTAAAATAAGTTCTTGTGGAAAATAGTGAACCATAGTTTTTGGAGTAGATGCTTATTCAAAGAAAGTTTCTAACCTGGGATACTTTTAAAATAGGTCCTTGTGTGATGACAGTGAAGGTGCTAGATGCTACACGTAATTATTAATAGTTTTCTCCTCTGTGAATAACTAGTGCCATGGTTAACTGTTGTACAAGTGTTAGTTTTGTTTTCCTAAATGAGTTGTAATCTCCTTCTGCGCTGTGGATATGGATAATACTTTCCTTTTATCTTCCACGGTATGTAACAGAGTCACGGGTACATATAAGATGTGAGAGAGCTTGTTGGAGCAGTAGATAGAGAGGTGGACCTGGGGTCAGGAAGACCTATATTCAACTTTAGCTTCAGATCCTTAGGATCTGTGAGACCCTGGATAAGTCATTTACCTCTGTCTGCTTCAGTTTCTTCATCTGTGAGGTGAGAAAAATAATAGAACCCACTTCCCAAAGTCACTGAGAGGATAAAATAAGATATTTGTAAAACCCTTCACAAACCTTAAGGTCCTCTATAAATGCTAGCTATTATTATTTTACAAGGCATTCAACAAAAGATCATTAATTTATTTATCCAACTCAAACCTGTGATTTTTCTCTCCATCCTCTTGTCCCCTGGCTAATCTTGGCTCTCTCTCTCTTCTGTTAATCATATGGCCTGACCCAAAGAAAATATGAAACATAAAGTGGAAGATCTTTTAGTAAACTCTTTGGATCAACAAATAAATCTTGGCGTGAGGCAGTGGAGGGAAAGAAATTATATGGATGGAAGAATCCCTGTCATTGGAAAAACTTGTGTTTCCAGTTCGCCCATGGCCAGATACAGAACTCAATTTGAAACACATGCACCAGTTCTTATTGAAGTAAATAACAGGGAGGGTGAGTTAATATAATGCATCATTTCACCCAATCAAGTGCTTTGAAAGGCAATTTGAATTTTAAAAAGCAAATACACATGGTCTTGATCAATAATTTTATCACCTGACACCCTATCACATGGCAGGCCATAATGAAAATTAAAATTCACATTTTGGGAGCACTTTGATTTCTTCAGTGATTGACTCAACAGCACTGTTAGAGCATCATTCCCATTTTGGACTTGAGAAAAATAAAACTGTGAGAAGTCAAGTCAATAAATATTTATTAAGCGTCTAGAATGCACCAGGCACTGTACTAAGTGCAGGATTTGACAAAGAAAGGCTAGAGATACTCTCTGTTTTTAAGAAGCTCACACTCTAATGGGGGAGATGAAATGCAAATAGCTATGTACAAACAAGCTATACACGGGATAAGCTGGGGGTAATCAACTGAGAGAAGGTACTAGTATTAGAAAAGGAATAAAGAAAGGCTTCTCATGGAAGGGACTTGCCCAAGGTCACCCATCTATTAAGTATCTTAGGTGGGATTTGAACCTAGGTTTCCTGACACCAAGACTAGCACTCCTTCCTCTATACCATGTTGCCTTAATTGTTAGCAGATTTTAATTATGGGGTTACAATGAAGTGGTTGTGAAGGCATAATAAAGATTCAGCTTTTCTTCTTACTTTTGCCTGGGCGCTACACACATCGTAGTCTTTTCTCATTTTTAGTTGTTCATCACTTTTATTTCATTTCATTTGCACTAATGCCAATGTACAAGTGTTACTTTTGTTTTCCTAAATGAGTTGTAATCTCCTTCAGCGCTGTGGATATGGATAATACTTTCCTTTCATCTTCCACGGCGTGTAACAGTCACGGGTACGTATAAGATGTGAGACAGCTAGGTGGAGCAGTAGATATAGAGGTGGACCTGGGGTCAGGAAGACCTATATTCAACTATGGCTTTTGATACTTAGCATCTAGCCAATTGACCTAAATGAACTCTAAACACTCAGTTTATACAGTTTGCTATAATCCTTGCTATAGTCATAGATTTAGATTAGGAAAGATCTTAGAGGATATTAAGAACAATCTTCTCTTTTTAGCAGTGAAGAAACGGAGGAACAAAATGGTTAATGACTTACCCAGTGTCACAGGAAGTGACTACATTACTAAATCTCACCCAAGGTGAGATTTGATCTAGGGTTTTCCTGATTCCATGTCCAGTGCCCTAACCCTTATACCAGATGGCCTCTAATAAATATAGTTTTTCTTCAGAATTCCAGTCCCTATGCTTGCATGTTGTTAAAAACAGGCTCACTCAAAACAGATATACTTGATTTAATTACACAAATATACTGTCTCTCTGACAATCTCCTCTCATTCAAAGTCTCTTAATGATTCACATTTATAATGGAGTAAACTTTACTCAGGGAAGGAGCTTGGATCCATTTCAACCTCCCTTCCCAGGAATCACCTGCTAGGATCCTTTGTATGTAGTCTATAAAAGAGGGGAATTTAATAAGTGACAGGATGCCCAGATGTGCCCATATACTTTTAGAGAAATTTCCAATTCAGTACAAACATATGCTTATAGTATAGGATTATTCTATAAGACCATTAGACTTTAGAGTTAGAAGGGATTGTAAGGACTATCTAGTCAGGCCACTGAATTCCACGTATGCAGAAATTGAGGCCAAGAGAGGTTAAGTGAATTGTCCAAGGTCATATAGTAAGTAAATGTCAAACCTGGGCTTAGAATCCAAGTGTTGGTTCAAAGCCTAGGCCTGTTTCCACAACACGATCAAATTTTGTTTAGTTAAACTGAACTTTAAAAAATCTAATTAAAAAGTACCAAACTTTTAAAAAGATACGGAAAAACTGAAAGAGCATCAGAGAAGAGAGATGAAAAAAGAGGTTATAAAAAATGAGAAAATAGGTTCTATGTATATAGGTGAAAGGTTGACCTATAATAGTGTCATCAATATTTAAAAAAAAATATGAGGAGGAAACTGAGCATATGATATGCAGATTCAGAGAATATGGTCTAGTCCATAGATTAATAGGAACCCTTTCTACAACATTCATGAAGAGTGGTCAGTAGATTGTGAGCTCCTTCAATGCAGGGACTGTCTTTTGCCTCTTTCTATCTCTCTAGTGTTTAGCACAGTTCCTAGCAAATAGTAGATGCTTACTACATGTTTATTGATTGATAAGCCAGTCTTTCTTCACTTGAAGACCACCAGTGAGGAGGAATCTGCTACATCTTGAGAGAGGCCCTTTCACATTTGTTGTAGTTTTTCAATCATTTCAGTCAAGCCCAACTTTATGTTACCCCATTTTCTTGGCAAAGATATTGGAGTGGTTTACCGTTTTCTTCTCCAGGTCATTTTACAGATAAGGAAACTAAGGCAAACAGGATTAAGTGACTTTCTGACATTCCCTTTTCCAAATCCTTTAGTTATAGCTACCTGGAAACAAAACCACTGAGCAATTCCATTTTGAACTTGTCAGCAAACCAGTTGCTGGGCTTCATACATGCTATTTTATGAGTAAATTCCATTACTTTTTATGAGTTACTCTGATGTCATATATACACTTCCCTATTTTTCACATTTTGTCTGTGTGTGTCTCTCACACATATACATACATACACACACACACAGAATTGCACTGCAGCTAAGACAATAGTTATTGATTTTTCATAGCTAGCTAAAATGAAGTAGTTCTTGTGGGCTAGATTTTTATTAAGAAATCATAAAATAGTTATCTTAAATCTCAAGGCAAATATTGTGAAGAAATATAGTTTTCAGTACAATGAATCTTTTTGGAGAATTCTTCCTCAAAAGGAATAAGCTACACCCTTTGTATTTATTAAATCCTGAGAAATACCTTGATTTAGTATCTTAGAAGGCAAAAACTAATATTTAGGAAACAGTCATATACTACCCTTTGGTATTCATACTGAATTTCTGGAATTGTTTAATTGCTCCCATACTGCCACATTTGTTGAAGAGTCATGGCATATGGCATGCTACTGCCTGTCTGGAAATGTTTTAGTGATTTCTTTCCAATCTTACCAAAATTCTGTACTATTTACAACAAAGTTGGGGAGGAATAGCTTGGGCTAGGGCGGTGGTTTCATTGTTATAGGGAACTCCCAGATGAAGAGACTCTCTCTAACTATGCAGCTCAGCACCTTCTCTGCAAAGTATAATGTTACAGAGCTGTCTAGGGCCCTGAGAGGTTAAACACCTTGCTAAGGGTCACACAGACAACACGTCATGACATAAGACTTGAACTCAGGTTTTCCTCCTTTGAGGTCTACCCGTCTATCTTCTTTGCCCAACTGACTCTGTGATACCCTCAGCAATAGGATCATGGAATAACTGATTAAAATTAGGAGGAATAATAGAGGTCATTGTAACCCCCTCATTTTACACATGAGAACACTGAGGTTCAAAGGAGGTTATACAACTTTTCCAGGGTCACACAGATGAAGAGTTAGGTAGGATTAGAACCCAGATCTTTCAGATTCCAAATCCAGCATTCTTTTTAATATACCATATTATATCTATAATACTCTAAGCAAAAGAATCCTTGATCAAGACATTTCTTTAACTCAATGTATTAAATTCCCTTCTCTCTTTCATGTTACTTAAAAAAAAAACAAACAAACCAGGTTTTTGTTTTCTACCATTGTAGAAAATTACAATGCTGGTCATTCCTCATCAATCTTGTATTTTATATATCCTATGATGGATCATTTATATAATATAACCATGTAAAGTGTTATAATGGCAGACACTAAAACAATAACTGAAATAAACACTACTTATGACATTTGGATACACATGTCCTTAGGAATAGTTAGTGGTTTTACATATACACGGTTTATAAATAGTACCTCAATGAAATGTGAAAGGGGAAATTAAATTATTTAGAGGAGAGGTATGGGCCCACATTTTCAGAAAGGTGTCATTAAAAAATAATTTAAACTAACATTATTGCCTGTGTAGTTATCCATCATTTTAATTGAAAAAACAAACAAAAGCCTGCATACCAGGTATAGCAAAATAAGTTAACATGTGATTGAAGCTTACATAAAAAAAGTGTTGGGGCAGGGTACAAACACTTGAGAAGTTCTCCACAAAACCTATTGACAAAGTGGTTTTTTCCCCCTTGTTCAGAAGAACCTATTCAAACAAAATCAAGATTCTGGTGGAATTGAGTGGGTCGCTTGGAAATATTTTGATTGTGGCTAGAGCCAGATGAGGAAAAAAAATGGCTTACAGTTTCATCAGTCTATCCAGGTTCATGGTAATATTTTCCAAAGTTAACATGAAACACTCTGCTCAATTTTCTTTTTACTGGACTAGAGTTGGACACATTTGATTTTTTCTTTTTTCATTACTCAGCTTTTTCAGTGTTACAAAGATATAGTGCACACAAAGCAAGGATAAATCAAATAAAAAGAGGAAAGGCACGGAAATTCGAAAGAACAAATCATCCTCTGTCTGCCAATTTTTAATGAAAAGAAAAATTTGCTCAGATTTTTTTGGAGTTAGAATTCTAGTGTTCTAGGGGAACATTACAAATATGTAGATAAGGCTACTTCAATATAGCCACTGCTTTCCTTTAAAATTGTTTTTATTTGCTTTGTTAGAGAAAGATATCTTTAAATATTTATGTTTTTGGTCATATTATTTCCCACGGACACAAAACAGTAATAGAATCATGAACTGAATTTATGTTAAACTAGTCAAATTCTTCTCTTAGAAATGAACAGGATGTGGATTTTTGTTGTTATTGTCCAGTTGTGTCCAACTCTATGTGGGACCTTATTTGGGGTTTTCTAGGCAAAGATACTAGAGTAGTTTGCCATTTATTTTTCCAACTCATTTTACAGATGAGGAAACTGAGGCAGAGAGGGTTAAGTTATTTGCTCAGGGTTATGTAGCTAGTAAGTGCTTGAGACCAAATTTGAACTCGGGTCTTCCTGACTGGAGGCACAGTGCTCTATCTACTGTGCCACCGAACTGCTCCTTGGGATAGAGATGGGGATCTAAGACTTCATTTATAAAGTGAATTCTAAGGTAAAGAAACTCGCCAATGCAGGTCGGCATTTTCTCTGCTACTTACAGTCTGAAAGACTTGCCGAGAGCAATGACAGGTCACTTAGGGGAAGGAAATAAGCATTTATTAAGCTCCTCCTTCTCCTCCTCCTCCTCCTCCACCTCTTCCTCCTCCTTCTCCTCCTAAGTGTGCCAGGCACTGTGTGGTTTTTTGTCCTTCATTTCAAAGAGGACCAGTGATATGATGTCTTGACTCCCGAGTGAATTAAATTTAAATGAGGAAGAGTTGGGCAAAGTCATTAGCCTGACTCTCTTTTCCAGAGTCATCAAAGTCCAGTGGCAAGGCAAAAGCCAAGATGCAGTGGAAGACCTTGGTGTCTGCAACGTCTAAGTTCTAAGGGTTCTATAATGCTTGCTTCAGTCACCTTCATGGTCATCGAAAGAAATTGTTTTTATCTGTCCATTCTGCCTTGGGAAAAGCCTTCATGTGTTTGGGGTAGACATTCCCCTAACTCACTGAAGATTTTGAGGGCTGGCAGTGACCCTGACTTATCTCTTCTGCTGGGGCAATTTTACTGGGTTATGGCTGCTGCAAATACTGTAGCTTCTTGGAGTCCCTGGTGAGACTTGGGTGAAGGTGGAAATGAAAGGTGGATGAGCAGCCCTGAAGAGGGCTCAGCAAACCCTCATACCACAGGTCCTAGTCCTCCAGGCACTTTGCTAAGCATTTTACAAAAATTATCTCATTTGACCCCCACAATAACTGTAAGATAGGTTCTACCAAGTAGTGGTAATTCTAGGTCAAAGGGAATGAATGGTTTTATAGCCCTTTGGGCATAGTTCCAAACTGCTCATCAGAATGGTTTAATCAGTTCACAACTCTACCAACTACAACTCTACAATGGTTTAATCAGTTCTACAACTCTACCAATGCATTAACATCTCATTTTTTCCTATATCCCCTCCAACTATCTCTACTTTACTGTTGAGGAAATGGGGACTCACAGAGATTAAATGACTTGTCCAACTGGGGTCACAATGCTATAAAATATCTGAGGCTAGATTTGAACTCAGCTCTTCCTGTGACTAACACTTTAATCACTATGCCTCATTGTTGCTTCTGCTGAGACAATATGTGTCAGAGGTAGCAAGCATTTGAACACAGGTCTTCCTGGATCCACACTGCTATATACTATGCCATGCTATGTCTCAATCAGGAAAAAATGTAGTGTGATTTTAAAAGAACTCATTTTCCACCTCACTCTCTTTAAAGTTCACTATTTCTGTACTTAGTCCCTCTTTCCCGTATAATCATTTCTTACATTCTTGGCAAATTAAAGATATTGCCGATTAGCTTCCGACAAGACAAACTGAGGGATATTTTTTTAATGCTTTCAAATCAGATATTCAATTTTATTTCTTACTTGCAACTTCAGAAATAAATATTGGTTACCAAGTTGAGCTAGTTGCTTTATCTGTATAGTATTTATCACTCAATTTCCATGCATAATTGAGAAATGGCTATATAGGATTTTCATAATATCTCACATTTACATAACAATTCAATAAGTGTTTATTGTGTCCATTGCAAACAAGGCACTATGAGTATAGAAGGTAGTCTCTTCCCTCAAGTTGCTTACATTCTTCTGGAGGAATTCACAGTAGTGTGGGGGTAAATGTTTAACAATAGGAAGCTAGGTGGCTTAGCAGATAAAATGCAAGGAAATGGCAAATCACTCCCATATGTTTGCCAAAAAAAAAACCCCAAATGAGCTCATGAAGATTTGGAGGCCACAGAAAATGCCTGAACAACAAAAAATGTTAATAACTGTCTCTCCATCATAAGTCTAGACAATCAACAAAACAATAAATCAAATCCTGGTTTGTATCCTGTCAATTCTTTTAACTTTATTTAATATTTTATTTTTCTCCAGTTACATGTAAAAACAATTTTTAACATTTATTTTTAAATTTCTAATTTTCAAATTCTCTCTTTCCCTCCCTCACCATCCCCCTCTATTGAAAAACAAGCAATTCAATATAGGTTATACGTACATAGTCATGCAAAAGATTTCCATAATAGTCATGTTGTGGAAGAAAATATAGACCAAACAACAACAACAACAAATAAACCCTTAAGAAAAAGAAAGTAAAAAAAAAAAGTATGGTTGAATATGTATTCAGACACCATCAGATCTTTCTCTGGGGATGATAGTATTTTTCATCACAAGTCCTTCAGAGTTGTCTTGAATCATTGTATTGCTGAGAATAGCTAAGTCATTCACAGCTGATCATCTTACAATATTGTTTTTACTATGTACACAATACATTTCACTTTGCATCAGCTCATATAAGTCTTTCCAGGTTTTTCTGAGAGCATCCTATGCATCATTTCTTATGGCACAAAAGTATTCCATCATAATCACATACCACAATTTGTTCAGCCATTCCCCAATTGAATGGCTTCCCCTCAATTTCCGATTCTTTGCCACTACAAAAGAGATGCTTTAAGTACTTTTGTACATATTGTTCTTATTCCTTTTTTTAATATCACTTTTAGGATACAGACCAAGTAGTGGTAATTCTAGGTCAAAGGGAATGCATGGTTTTATAGTCCTTTGGGCATAGTTCCAAACTGCTCATTGGAATGGTTTAATCAGTTCACAATGCCACCAACTATGCATTAACGTCTCATTTTTTCCTATATCCCCTCCAACATTTGTCATTTTCCTTTTTTGTCCTATTAGCCAATCTAGTAGGTATGAAGTAGTACCTCAGAATTGTTTTAATTTGTATTTCTCCAATCAATAGTGATTTAGAGCATTTTTTTCATATAGCCATAGATATCCTTGATTATTTCATCTGAAAATTTCATATCTTTTGATCATTTATCAAGTGGAGAATGGCTCTTTTAAAAAAATGACTCAGTTCTCTATGTATTTGAGAATTGAGGTCCTGATTAGAGAAAGTTGCTTCAAAAATTTTTTCACAGTTACTATTGCTAATTGTATTCCCCTGCATCTTATTTCTCTACCTCTTCCCCAGTTTATTCTATTATTTCTCTTCTTTCACCTGGTCCTTCCTCAGATGTGTTTTGGTCCTGACTGTTACCTCCCCCAATATGCCCTCCCTTCTATTACACTCCCCCCACCTTATCCCCTTCCTCTCTTACTTTCCTGGAGTAAGATGGATTTCTCTACCCAATTGAGTGTGTATGTTATTCCCTCTTTGAGCCAATTCTGATAAAAGATTCACTCACTCTCTTTCACTTCCCCCTCTTTCCCTCCACTTCAAAAGCTTTTCTTGCCTCTTTTATGTGAGATAATTTACCCCATTCCACCTCTCCCTTTCCCTTTCTCCCAGTACATTCCCATCTCACCTCTTAATTTTATTTTTTTAGATATCATCCTTTCGTATTTCAACTCACACCTGTGCCCTTTGTCTAGATATACTCCCTCTAAATGCCCTAATAATGAGAAAGTTCTTATGAGTTAAAAACATCATCTTCCCATGTAGGAATGTAAACAGTTTAACCATAGTAGGACCTTTATGATTTCCCTTTCCTGTTTATCTCTTTATACTTCTCTTGAGTCTTATATTTGAAAGCTAAATTTTCTATTCAGCTCTGGCCTTTTCATCAAAAATTCTTGAAAGTCCTCTATTTTGTTGAATATCCATTTTTGCCTCTGAAGGAGTATATTCAGTTTTTCTAGAAAGGTGATTCTTGGTTGTAATACTAGATCTTTTGCCCTCTGAAATATGCTTTTTCCAAGTTCTCCATTTTTTAAAATGTAGAAACTGCTAAATCTTGTGTTTTCCTGACTGTGGCTTCATGACACTTGATTTATTTCCGACCGTTTGCAATATTTTCACCTTGACTTGGAAACTCTGGAATTTGGCTAAAATATTCCAGTGATTTTTCATTTTGGGATCTCTTTAAGGAGGTGATCACTGGGTTCTTTTGATTTTTATTTTACCCTCTCCTTCTAGAATATTGGAGCAGTTTTCCTTGGTAATTTCTTGAAAGATAAAGTCTAGGCTCTTTTTTTGATCATGGCTTTCAGGTTGGCCAATAATTTTTAAATTATCTCTCCTGGATCTATTTTCCAAATCAGTTGTTTTTCCAAAGAAATGTTCCATGTTTTCTTCTATCTTTTTTATTCTTTTGGATTTGTTTTATTGTTTCTTAATTTCAAAGTGATTAGTTTCCATTTGGTCAATTCTAATTTTTAAGGAATGATTTTCATCAGTGAGCTTTTGTACCTCCTTTCCCATTTGGCTATTTCTGCTTTTTAAGGTGTTATTTTCTTCACTATTTTTGGTATCTCCTTTACCAAGCTGTTGACTCATTTTTCATGATTTTCTTTGCATTACTCTCATTTCTCTTCCCAATTTTTCCTCTACCTCTCTTACCTGATTTTCAAAATCTTTTTTGAGTTCTTCTATGGCCTGATACCAATGCAAAGTATTTCAAGGGGAAGATATTAGTTGAAGGAATCCTGGAAGTCCTATATTGGAAGTGATCATTGAGGTGATCCTTGAAGACAGCTAGGGATATTTTACTATTTTGGAGTTTACTAAGTACATTTCTTACCACAAACCTACAAAACTGGTAAATGCAAGTATTATTAACCCATTTCTTTTTAAAAAAATAGATTACAAAGAGACAGTATGGCATAGTGATTAGGGAGCTAGCCTTGACACAAAGAAGACATCCATTCAACTCCTGCCTCCGACACATGCTAGATAAGTTATTTCAGTACTTTAGGAAATTCCTTAAAACTTTATATTGCAGAGAAGGAGCCAACCTGAAATGGCTTCTCACCAAAGAGTTGCATATGCCAGTAGAATCACAGGACTAGGCCTTATCTGTATTTTTAATATATTAAGAAATTGAGGTTGAGAGAATTTTAGTAACTTGTCCCTAATTACAGAGTTAGTGAATGAAGATGTCAAGACTTGAACCCAGGTCTTCTCAAATGAATTCTCCAATCTTTTTCATTATACTAGGCCACCAGACCATGCAAGTATATTTTCCACTCTAATTTTTAAATCAAAATCTAAGTAAAGTTATCAAATTATCCTATCATCATTGCCTTTCCTGGAAAAAGATATGATAATCAATTTACCCTAAAATTCCAATCACCATCCCTTTGATTTCCCTGTCCAAAACAATCTACCTGGGCCACCATTTTATTATATTTACTATTTTCTTCTAGTAGAAGTAAGATCTTTGAGGGGGAGACTGTTTTGTTTGCTGCTCCCTGCTTCCCCAGCCTATATAGGACAATCCCTGGCATATAGTAATCACTATATAAATGATTTTTCATTCATTGATTCTTAGTATGATAGTTCTTTTTTCATTCTTGGAATCAACTTGATGTTGTTGATCTATTGAATTGATGATGAGTTGAAAATTATTTTAAGATCATATTTAGATAAACTTTTGAAAAAAATAGATTTCCCATTGATTAGTGAAAATATTTGACATAAAAATAAGAACTTGACATTTTAGAACTACTCAGTATACATTTATTAATTCAGGCTTTGGGATCTGAGCCATGGAGTTCAATAGTAGAGCAAGATTTCCCATTCTAAAGTGATACAAGAATTAGGAATGGGGTAACATACGGCAATATCAGGACATATTGCAGTTCTAGGAGCATGTGTTTGGCAATGTTGTACAACAGCTGGTAGAGGGTGGACCCTGGCAAGCTACTTTCCAGGGATGTGATAGAGATGTCACAATAAGTTACCATACGATTTTCTCATTTTGAATACAAATTACTGCAACTGTTACTGTCCTGTGATCCATAATCTAGTATTATGAAGGTTGTAACCATTCGGACAGGTTTTATTCAATAAAGCAAAAGTGTTGAAAACCCAACCTTTGTTTAAGGAATTGGTACCTCATCACAGTGTTCAGATGTCTCTTTTGAGTAATTAGAAATTTATTAAATAAAAACATTTACATTGTTTTAAAAATGCCACTCCCCAAGAACAAAATAAACAAACAAAAAAACCCCAAACGAGCAAAATAAAAACCAACCAAACAACAACAAAAAGTAGGCAAGAATAAAAACAAAAGTTTAACAAACTTAATTCCCAGACTGTCCCTGTGTTACTTTGATCAAACAAAAGATCTAATTGCTCTCCTTTACAACATAGAGGTATATTTTGATCTTTGAAAAGTTTACTTTTTAATTAGAAAAAAATGGCTTCAGTCATTTGGAGATACCTGCAGGAACAGCTATGTTGAGCAAAAACCAAAGCAACACAAACCCAAAAAGCCCATAGTAAGGATCTAAAATGAAATAAATTAACTTTTACTGCTCATTTGACATGCTTTTCCAATTCAGAGGACCTTGGTGTCAGAATATTAAACCCAAGATATAAAAATTTATACCCAATTGAGTCACCTTTAAGGAGCTTTATGACTTACTAGAAAGAGCCTTGTGGATTGCCTTTGAAATGATGCTTCAGCTCTTTTTACAAGTTAACTCCAATTACCACTGAGGCTATTTAAGAACTTTACCTTTTAATCTTTCTATTTTGCTGTGAAGTGTACAATCACACTTTGCTGTAACAATGAATGAAAACTTGTCAGGAAGGAATAGGGATTAAAAATGAAAAACAATTGATGGTGATATGTAAACTGACTTTTGCCATTTATACACAGTCTTGCATGCTTTGCTACTACCTTCTAATTTGGCTGAGATTCAATTTGTTCATTGGGAAGTATTATGATAAATTAGATATGAACCATCATGCTATCCTACCAAAGAATTCTGGACATCTGTGATCCTAATGCTCTGCCAGGAAACTAAAAAGAAAGAAAAACCTCAGTATAATAACTACGTTCTCTGATTAGATTTAGATTGCAATTTTTACAGATGTTAGCATCAGCCATTTTCTTTCCTTGTCAAATTGTGCTATTTCCTACATTCAAAGCCTTTGATTTCTTTTCAGATCATTAGATAATCTGAAGTATTAAGGTTATTGTAACTGGTGAAAAAAAAAAGGATGGTTGTTTATTGGACAAAGCATTGGACTTGGGGATCAAATTATCTGTTTTTAATTATAAAATCATAGAGTTAGAGCTGAAAAGGATAGAAGGGGCCATCTAGTCATTCATTCATTCAGAAAAAAATATTTTTTATCCACCCACTATGTGTTAGGCACTGTGCTGAATGTTGGGGATACAAAAGGAGATAAAAGACAGTCCCTGACCTCAAGGAATTTACAGTCTAATGTTTTAATCCCTTCATTTCACAAAGGAGAAAGCTAAGGAGCTAGGAAATGAAGTAGTTTCCACAAGGTCACACAGACAGTAAAATCATAGTTTCTGCTGTATCCTTCTTTCTCCAAAGTGTTTTTATGGCAACCTATATATATATATATATACATATATATATATATATATATATATATATATATGTATATATATATATATATATGTATATATATATATATATATATAATCAGTGGGATCAAAATCAAACAGAAATTGGGCTGTGAAACCGCACATAAAAAAACCCCTTCCCTCCCATATTGACTTAGAAAAACACGTATTTACATTATCTATATTCTATTGTATTTTTATTTTGTTAAATAATTCCCAACTACATTTTAATCCTGTTCCTTGGCACTCAGGAACATTTCATGTTTGACACTTACTATATACTATCATCTACCATAATGAAACCACCTGTATTTAGGCTTTAATATTGTTATACTGGGTTAGCTAGGTGACACAGTGGATAGAATGCCAGGCCTGGAGACAGGAAGACTCACTCATCTTACTGAGTTCAAATCTGACCACTTACTAACTGGGTGACCATGGGAAAGTCATTTAACCCTCTTTACCTCAGTTTCCTTATCTGTAAAATGAGCTGGAGAGGGAAATGGCAAACCACTCCAGTAATCTTTGCCAAGAAACCCCCAAATAGAATCACAAAGAGTACAATATGACCGAACAACAACAAAATATAATACTGGCCTTCTCTTTAAAACAAATCCAGAAGAAAGAAGGACGTTTTCAGCTAAATGGAAGGATGGCTTAGAAGATCTCAGAACTACATACTTCTTTGGCCTATAGCAGATTAATTTATCTAAAATTCGACTCAATCCAATAAACATTTATTAAGCATCTACTTCTACATCAGGCACTGTGCTAAGTACTAGGGATGGAAAAATAGGCAAAGGACAGTCCTGTCCTCAGAGTTTACAATCAATCTAAAAGGGAGACAACATGCAAACAAATATACACAAAGTAAGTTATATGCGGGATAAATAAGAAATAATGAAAAAAGGGAAAACAATGAAATTGAGAGGGTTTAGGGAAGGCTTCCTGTAAAAGGTGGGATTTTAGTTGGGACTCAAAAGAAGCAAGGAAGGGAGGCCAGTAGTCAGAGTGAAAGAGGAAGAGTGTTCTAGGCCAGAAGCATTTTGGAGGATCTTTTTTACAGAACAGTCAGGGGGCCGGTATCACTAGACAGAAGAGTATGCATTGGAGAATAAGGGGTAAGTGGATTGGAAAGGTAAATAGGGACTAAGTCATGAAGGTCTTTGAATGCCAAATAGAATATATTATATTTACTCTTGGAGGAAATAGGAAGCCACTGAAGTCTATTGAGTAAGGTAGGGGAGTGCGTGTGTGTGTGTGTGTGTGTGTGTGTGTGTGTGGTGTGTGTGTATGTGTGTGTGTGTGTGAGACATGATTAGACATGTATTTTAGGAAAATCATTAATAGCTGAATAGAAGATGGGTTGAATTTTGGAGAGACTTGAGGAAGGCAGATCCACCAGCAAACTACTGCAGTAATCCAGGTAGGAGTTGATGAGGGCCTGCACTATTGTGCTGTCAGATCAGAGGAGAGAAAAAGGCACATAGGTGAAGAAGTTACAGAGGTGAAATGGGCAGGTCTTGGCAACAACTTAGACATGGGCTGCCTGAGGGTTGAACAGGTTAAGTGACTTGCCTTCACACAGAACCTGATTTCTCATCTCTGTGCCTTTGCTTTGGGTGTACCCCATGCTTGGAATAGATATCCACCTCTACTTCTTAGAATCTCTAGCATCCTTCAAGACTCAGTTCAGTGTAATCTTTTACATAAATCCTTTCTAGATCACTTCAACTTCTAGTGCTCCTCCCCAATCACCTGGTGTCTGATTTATATGTATTTTCTATATTCACAAATGTTTCTTCAAAGAATGCAAATTCCTTGTGGGCAAGGACTGTTTCATTTATGTGGGGAAAAAAAATTCTGGATCTTTTTAAAACCAAAAAATGCAACCGAGAAAATAGCAGCAAATAGTGACCCACATACATAACCCTGATATTTATACAATATCTTTATCAGAATCACGTGCACAAGAATTGAGCACAACTCTTAAAAAGGGTTGTATTGTAGCGGCCAACTCATAGAACATGTATGAGGATATATCTGTATGGGCCATCCCATAAGCATGATGCTCATGATGTCATGATGCAAACCATGTGCCAAGTGAGCCACATTTCTTGGATTCTATACTGTGTAATGTTTCCTGGGTACAAGTCATCATGGATAACCTATTGTAACCTCTGTATGCCCACCATGCATTTTCCATTTCCTTTTGGGCAATTGTGATTTTCTTTTTTCCTTTGGAGATTGTATTGTTCCCTGTTGGTCTGCTATACATACTGTTCACTGTTAGGTGATGAAAAGATGAAGTTTTATATCGGGGAGCAGCTTAGGGTCATTAAGAGTATTACAAGTGGTTTCCTTAAAATTTTCCAATAAGAACTTAATATTGAAATGAAAAACTGTTTCTAGACAATTGATTCATCACCTGTCATTCTTGATGGAATTAAGGCCTTTAATTTGACATGAATTCCCCCTGCTAATATCTTTAGGAAAAAAAATAATTATATAACATAGACTACATAGAAGCATTTTGATCCTATAATCCTATAATTATAGCTGCTTATTTTTTTCCTCTTATAATCCAAGCATGAGGGCATTTTATAACTTGCACATAGATTTGGCTTGTAAAATAAACAATCACATGTGCTGCCTATGACATTGAAAGCAAATGAAACCTTGTACCAACTATGAGTTTCTTTTATGGAATAAGTAAACATATACACATCAGCACACATACAAAGACTCCCTTAATGTTACAGACTGTTAACAGTTGCCATATGAATTTCTTTTAAAGGCTAACACCCAATAATTGTGTTGGTTTCCATGATGAGTGCAATCTGATAATTGCAAAAAAAAAAATCAAGCCAAGGGATCAGTTCAGAAAATTTTACTGAGAAAAAATAAAGTAAAAGAAAGGTAAATAAAATAATCAGTTTTTCCTCAGGCTAGTACAAAGTGTCCTTATTGTCCTAAGTTGAAATATTCCAAATGGGTTCTGATATAAGTGATAGGAAGAGAACAACATTACTTTTAGTTTCGTCAGTGATGGGAGATGAAAAAAAAATGCTTCAATTTCTATTGTTAACTAAACAATGTCTACAGTTATTTGAATGGTAAAACCAGGTAAAGATAAGCCTAATAAAAGCTAAAATTCGAGAAAAAAAACTTTGTAGACTAAATTTGCTTTCTCTTTGGAGGCGGGGAAACAGGAATCAGTTGAAAAGAGACTAAGTTCAGTATTTTTGACATACACTTTGGAATATACTTTGGTAATTTGGTGATCATATGAAAAAATAATAATACCTGACATGTTATAGCATTCAAAACATTTTAAAGGCATCAGATCTTTTGATCCTCATGACAAGCTTATAAGTTAGGTTACATATATATGGATATGTGTGTATTTCATTTTGTGATTAAGGAAACTAAGACTCAGAGAAGTTCAGTGACTTGTCCACCTAGAGTCAGAGGTTTAATTTGGACCCAGGTCTACCTGACTACAAGTCTGGTACTTTTACCTTAAGTCCAGCATTCCACACTACTTACCTCCCTACTTTTAAGACAAATCCGTAAGTAATACATTCCCTCCCCTCCGCCCCAGTAGCCTCAGCTACTAAAGAAAATTTTCTTCGCCAAAGCCCTAAGCATCGTCAAGTGGTTCAACAGCAGAAATCGATATGGTTTTATTGGTGTAAATGACATTAAAGATCATTTCTATTTCTTTGCCACTGTGTCCTAATGGCAATGGAACCTTTCCATCTGACTTGAAGCTGAAACCCATATGTGTTGTCTCCCACCTATAGAATGTGAATTCTGAGGGGCAGCTAGTAAATTCTGAATTCTGAGGTGCAGCGAGTAAAGCACTGGCCCTGGAGTCAGGAGCACCTAAGTTTAAATCTGGCCTCAGATGCTTGACACACTTGCTAGCTGTGTGACCTTGGGCAAGTCATTCAACCCCAATTGCCCAAAAAAAAAAGGGTGCTCTATCTTGGCTCTCCTCAGCAATACAAGGCTCAAAGACAGCTCCTAAGCTCTCATGATAGAGATAGCTAGCTACATCCAGAGAAAGAACTGTGGAGTCTGAATGCAGACTGAAGCAAACTATTTGCTCTCTTTTTTGGTTTTTTTTCTTCTCTCTCATGATTCATTCCATTGGTCATAGTTCTTCTTTGCGACTTGACTATTGTGTAAATAAGTTTAATGCAAAGGTCTATGTAGAATCTATATCAGACTGCATGCCATTTTGGGGGGAAGGGGACAGAGGAGGGAAGGAAAGAAAATCTGAAACTCAAGAACATGTAGGACTGAGTGTTGTAAACTAAAAAAAATCTAATTAAAAAAAAAAGAATGTGAACTCTGAGATTAGTGGCTATTTAGCTTTCCTTCTGCATCCCTAGCACTTAGAACAATGTTTTGCATATTGTAAGTTGTTAATAAATTCTTTTATCTCTCATTTATTTATTCTTATAAAAGGTGAGGGAGAAGAATCCAAGATGACTTAAAAATTGTAGATCTCTACATCATGGTTGGTGGCTATGCTTTGTGCTTGAAGTGGACTGAAACAACTCCATTATGTTGGGGTCTGTATATAATGTATCTGACTGTGGCTCATCAGACCAACAGGAGCTCAGAAACTCTAGCAGAGGTTGGGCACAAATAATCCATATGAATGTTTGGAGTGAAGTCTCTAAATTTGCACATCACATGTTTCTTTTGAGCTACTACACTTCTGCTTTGCTCATAGAACACATCACCTTCTTTGATGTGGGCACGCCATGCTGGGCAGTCCTGTGCCAGTGTCTCCCATGCTTCCCAATTGATTCCAAAGTTCTTCAGATAGACTTTGAGAGTGTCCTTGTATCGCTTCTTTTGACTACCATGTGAGAGCACTTGCTTTGGGTGAGTTCTCTGTAAAACAGTCTTCTAGGCAAACATACATTTGGCAGTTGAACAACATGGCCAACCTAACACAGTTGATCTCTGCAGTAGAATTTGAATACTTGGCATGGTTCAGCTCAAAAAAGGCCTCAGTGTCAGGTACTTTATCATACCAGGACATCTTCAGAATCTTTCCAAGATAATTAAAAACGAATCAATTCCATTTCCTGGCATGGGGTTGGTAGACTGTCCAGTTTTATAGGCATATGACAATGACATCAACACAGCAGGTCTGTAGATCTTTAGTTTGGTAAGTGGTCTAATGCCTCTTCTCTCTCACACTTTCCTTCGGAGGCTACTAAACACTGAGCTAGCTCTGGCAATGTGTGTATCAACCTGTTGACATCTCTGGAAAGTATACTGCCAAGGTAAGTGAACTTATTCACACCATTCAAAACGTCTCTATTTGCTATAACTGAAGGTTCCACATATGGATAGTGTGGTACTGGCTGGTGGAGGATCTCTGTTTTCTTGGTGTTAATTGTCAGGTCAAAATTAACACAAGGGAGAGAGATTTCAAGATTATGGATCTCTACATTCTACCCCTTATAGTATATCCTATTTTACAGTGGATTTATTTGTATATTTGACATATCCCTGCTATTAGAGTACAGGGTCTTGATACCTTTCATAAGGGCCTTAACTTTGTCATATTTATTTTTGGATCACAGTGCATAGCTCAGTCATTTGCTGGTAATGGGTGCTCAATACATTTGTTGAATTGAATTGATTCGGAAATTGAATAGATTTCTTCTTGAATATGCCTTTTTTGGTGATTTAATTAATGTTTCAGGTGGCATTTAGAAGTATATATGCCACTCAGTGGGATAATAAATGTAATGAGACAAATTGCTTTAGGGAATCCTCATAGTTTTTAGAAGCTAGTACACTGGGCTACATTTGAACAGCAAGAAACTGTTTCAACATCACTTACAGAGTTGAAACCCGAAAAAAAATAACTCGGCGAACTACATGAGCTTTAATAAAGTTACTTTCATGCGTAGATACCTTCATTTACTGTATTAAAGCTAAGGAAATGACTAGGAAAATAAAATAGACTTTTAGTATTTTTTGCATTTAATATGGTTATAATAGCCTGAGCCATTTTTTTTAAACTTGCCTGCTGGTTTATTAAGCTGGCATATTCCTGCAAATTGCTTTGGTAATAAGATCATAGGATTTAGAACTGGAAGAGACCATAAGAGATCATCTAATTCAGTCTTCTCATTTAGTGAATGATGAAACTAAGGCTGGGGGAGAATAAGAGCCTTGCCCAAGAGCAAACATGTAGTAAGCAGATGAGGCAGGATCAGAGGCAGCCCTGAGGAAGAAAAGTGTTCATCATAGAGATTAAACTTAACAATGTGTCCTCTGTGTGTGTGTGTGTGTGTCTGTATACACACACACATATATATACACACATACACAAATATACACATATACACACATATATTTTTTTCCTGGAAAGCTGATATATTGGCCAGCACGCCCCTGATTCAAACCCAGGACTTGTGTTTCCCAATCCAGAGCTCTTCCTACTACACTGATATATTCCTTGCAAATGTCTAAAGGTACTATTATGCCTGTTTATTATAGAAATATCTATTATAATGCTCATTTCTATACTGTAATGCTCATTTCACTACATTTTTATACTCAGTTATTGGAAAATGTCTTAATGTCACAGAACAAATTAGTTCAACTACAGCAAAGGAAGTATGAAAAAGTAAAAAAAGGTTGGTCTACAATTTTTAAAAAAATGTTAGATATAATTAATATAATTAGATATAATTAATATAATAATACAAAATTCTAATTTTGTATATTATGTCTTTAAAACCTTTATAAGCAACCATTATTCCTTTCCCAAAGTAAATCTCTCCAGTTATTTAAATATATTTTATTATAATATTTGTTTATTGGAGAATGTCAGGGAAAAATTGTATATGCAGTGGGCATGTTCTGAGATGATTCATGGCAAAAGACCCAGAGCCGTTACAAAAAAAGGAAGCCAGAGCATACCAGCCTAGGGCATGGAAAGGGATGGAAAATCTCCTGAACATGGGGCTTTCTTATAGAAAGGAGCACAAAACTCTTTACTCCCTGGCGAAAGTTCCAAAGCCAAGCTAAGAATAAAGGCTAGGCATGGGCTGGAAGAACTTCTTAAATTGTTGATTCCTTGTTGTGAGCTGGGAACCTAGAAAAATCAAAGGAATCACAGTAGATCCTGGGGAGATCTACTAGTGAATAAGAAAGCAAGCTAATAGGTATCAGGGACTCTGGACCTTCATTGAGACCTGAGATTCGATTCTATTCTAGGACCTTCCTAACTGTGATACCACAGGGACTGTATTTTGTTCACTACCATTTGTTGAAATCATGTTATATATGAGCTAGGCTTTTGGTAGGCAAAAACAAAATTTCTACAAGTTCAAATCATATTGAGGAGAACTTCATGTATCTTTGTTGTTCAGTCATTTTCCAGTAGTGTCCGACTCTTCGTTGACCCCATTTGGTGTTTTCTTGGCAAATATACTGGAGTAATTTGCCATTTCCTCCCCCAACTCTATGTATATTGAAAGGCAGATACAAATTATATTTAAAGTAATTTTTTTAAATTAGTAAATGCTAACAATTGGGGGATCAGAAAAAAAACCGTGTAGGAGATGTCACTTGAGCTGAGTTTTGAATGGAATTAGGCATTACAAGAGACAGTTGGGTGGTGGGGGCGGGGGGGGGGGGGAGGAGAAGCATTCTCAGAATAGAATGCTACTTCTATTCCCCGCCCCATACTCCAGATTCACATAGATTAGATACAATCTTCGGGCTAACCCAAAGGTCATTGTTGGTAGTGTAGTGTAATAGAAAGGGTACTTGCTCTAGGATTAGAGGACCTGGGGTACATATCTTGCTTATCGTCTGTCACCATTGGCAACTCACTAAACTTCCCTGTACCTCCAATCTTTATTTATAAAATGAGAGTTTTAGAAGGGGTTCTCAGATCCTTTCCATCTCCATGAACTAAAAATCATAAGGTCATGGAATCAAAGAAGTATGATTCCATGACCTTATGATTTTTTAGCTCATTTGCCTTTATCCATAGTTTGCTCTGAAAAACCTCAGAATATGTCTATGTCTATATTTCTGCAGATGTGAATAAAAGGAGTCCCCATGTCTGGGATAAGCACTTAAAAAGTAATTACAGTACACTGGTTATAGGACACCTTTAATTTCACCCCATAGATAATGGTGAAGGCATAAAGGACTCATAGTAGCCCATAAAGAGATATAGAAAATGCATCTCAGAGAGATGACACACACTTAAATTAGTTCCCCTTGGGAGGAACTGCTACTAGGGCTGCCAGCTAGGCACATCAACATTCCAGTAAATCCTTACCTCTCCTAGAGAGTGCTACATAGTCCTTCCCAGACTCATTGTGGCCCCTGTCATTTGGCTTCCCTCTCTACAGAAGGCAAGGTTACTTTTGTGTTACAGCATAGGCTATCACCTTCCCGTGGTATCTGTACTTCTTGAATAACTCACTATAACAGTATGTGGAGAGCAGGAGGATGGATGAGCTCTTAATCTTTGGTCATCCCAATGTCTTGCGTTTGAATCCCTAACTGCTCTCTAGTTGCAGAGGTTGCCTGAATGATCTTTTATATTTAAGCCATTCAGGAAGTCCCCTTCCCTCTAAGAAGGTCAGGTCTTTAAACTCTAGAACCTCTGGGGGAAAGAGAAACTAAGCTCACCAGAATGGGAAACTACAGGAAATACTTTGTTAAAGACGTGTGTGTGTGTGTGTGTTCCTTCTTTGTTCTTTATTTCTCTTCAATAAACTTGTGTGATAAATCTTGAAATATATTGAAAAAGAGAGAACTTTGTTCAATGACCCTCTGTTAATAAAACATACCATAGACATATGCTTGGCAATGCTATTTGCCATTGTCTGGGAGGATGTCCTGAATGGAATCCAAATTGAAAAGAGATTTCTTATAGATTGTAGACTTCTAGAAACTCTGTTTAGCAGAAGATTTTGTTTTATTTTCATCAAGCCCTGGAACATTGTTTGACTCTTCTAAATAAGATCTATAATTAATCAAAAGTTTGAGTTAATAATCTACATAGGCAAGGCCAAAAAGATAAAAAATGACTGTTTTCCAGGCTTTGATATACAGTTGGGTGAAATGTTAGTTAAAATGATCCATCAGGACATTTACAAGGTGTTCTAGAAGTCTTAGTTCAGTTTTAAGCTTGAGTAGTCCCTCAAAATGAATAAAGCAGTATACAGTTTCAAGCTTGAGTTGATTAAAACTGTACTAAGTCTTTTAAAACATTCTGCATCTTGGAAAGACACCATGAATAGGCAAGCTGGAACTAGAATGAAATATATGCACGAGAGCAGGCTCTATTGCTGCTAGGGAATTTTGCAGTGTTTTAAATGACTTCAAGTTTCTCTTTGCAACAAAGGCTTATCTTATTAGCACCCATATTCTGGGGGTCCTGTATAGCAGAGAGTTCTGAAATAACACAGTCTTTATAAAGAATTAAAGTTGTCAATGACCCACAGGGCAATGGAGAGATTCATGGTGGGGATCAGTAGATTACAACATGTTACCAATGAAGAAATTGAAAAGAAAAGGAAAATAAAAGGTGTCATCAGAAAGATTTATAAGCAGGAAAGGAGAAAAGGAGATGGGCCAGGCCTGAAGTAAGAACAAGGGGTAATTAATGGACGACCCATGGATTTCATTGGTATATAATGGTGATGATGATGATGATGATGATGATGATGAAGAAGAAGAAGAAGGAGAAGGAGAAGAAGAAGAAGAAGAAGAAGGAGAAGAAGGAGGAGAAGGAGGAGAAGGAGAAAGAGAAGAAGGAGAAGGAGAAGGAGAAGGAGAAGAAGGAGAAGGAGGAGGAGGAGGAGGAAGAGGAGGAGGAGAAGGAGAAGGAGAAGGAGAAGAAGAAGAAGAAGAAGAAGAAGAAGAAGAAGAAGAAGAAGAAGAAGAAGAAGAAGAAGAAATATTCATATAGCACCTACCACCTACTATGTTCCAGGCACTGTGCTAAGTGCTTTATAAATATTTTCTCATTGGATCCTTACAACAACCCTGCAAGTTAAGTGCTAATATTATCCTCATTTTATAGTTAGGCAAACTAAGGCAAAGAGAGGTTAAGTGACATGCCTGAAATCACACAGCAAATGTCTGAGACTGAAGTTGAATTCAAGCCTTCCAGACTCCAGGCCCAGCACTCTACTCTATCCACTATCCCACTTAGCTACTTATGCTCAGTATCTGTGCATTGTGAAGATATCTAGATAAAGGCCCTAAGCATGTGGAAAACTTCTGGGAGGATATGAATAGGAGTAGCACAGAATATGAAGGTGTTTTCAGTTTCTACATCAGAGGGAGAAATCACATCGATGAGATTGGAGGTACATTGAAGTGGTGCAGTATTAATTTGTTGAGGAAGTATTTTTTAATCATCTATGTTCTAGGCATTGTAATAGCTACCAAGAAAACAGACACAAAAATTAAAAAAAAAGTTCCTTCCCTTAATACATTTATAGTATATTGCAGCCTGTTAATTATTTAGAAGACTGAAAATTTCAGGGGACTGAACACTGTGGTTGTTTACCTTTCATTCTTGAAGAGGAGGATGGCATCAGAGAAGTGATGCCATGATATGCAAGTGAGTTGGATTTAAGTGAGGAAGGGCTGGGCAAAGTCACCAACCTCCCTTTCTCCTCTAGAGCCATCTGGGTCCAGTGGCAAGACATAAATCAGTACCACTGGAGAAAGCCCCAGATGCAGTGGGAGACCTTGACCTTCTTAAGTTAAGGTCTTTCCCAGGTCTCAGTTTGACTGAGGCAATGCCTATTCATTGATTAAGACTAGGTAAGAAATGAGGCAAAGAATGGCCTCTTTTACTTAGTTAAAAAAAAAATCAGTCTGGGAGAGGGAGACCCTCAGTATTTTTGGCCAAAATGGAAAAAAAAATGCTTTTTTACATTCACTCTGAGACATCAGGGCCTAAACAACAACCACTAAGTGGGGCTTCAGCTGGGAACTATTGTTGGCCAATCAATGAGAGTCAGAGTGAATTGCATTTAAGGCATCTTCTTTTTATTTAGAGAGATCAGATAGAAAGTTGGACAATTAAACTTCTTTGATCTGTCCACAAAAAAAAAGGGATGGAGTTAAGGGCTCTATTCCATCTTGAGTCAGAATATGAATGGAACATAATATTATTTTCCTTTTTAAAAGGCAAATATGAAGAAATATAAGGAAATATGGAAAGGACAGCATGAAATGATACAAAGTTATATTAGGGCCAGCACTGCATACCTACTGATTAACAATATATAAAGAAAAAAAGGAAAGAAAAGAAAGAAGACAAAGTCAAGAACAGTAAACCAGACAATGAAATCAGTCTTACAGAATTGGAAAGAAACAGTGAGTAAACGTACTTTTTTTGTTTGTTTATTATTTGTTAATTCTTTTAGTTCTACTTTGTTAAAAACTAAAGGTTTTATGTTTAAGCTTTGTGCCTTATTTCAATGTTTATTGGATTATTTGCTTTTGTTGATGGTTATTGAAGTTTATATCAAATAAGTTCAAAAGAATTTCATAATTGTTCATAGAAACATTTCAACATTTACCAAATCTTTTTTTTTAAAATAAAAGATTCAATTTCACATTACTCAGTTGACAATATATTTTCATATCTGCTTATGTTTACTTTCCTTCCCTCAAAGTTAAAGTCCTAATAACTAAATGAACCACTTCTGCTGAAAGGCAGAAGAAAAAAACCAGTTACATAAAGAAGATAGATGGTGTATGTGTTAACTTGAATTTATGTGGGCAGTGCACATAAAAACACTTAAGCTAGAAATGCAAATCTGAGGATAGTCCTTCAAAATGAAGGCAGTTCACTTAACCTTCTTGGAGATCAGTTTCTTCATCTGTCAAACAAAAAAAAAATAGATGGTCACTATGGTCCCTTATATTTCTAGATCTATGTATGAACCTATGAATCATCTGAATGATAATTTAAAAATTATAACAATATATACCATAGTTTTTTTAAAAAAGATATTACTGAACAAAAGATGTAAAATAGATTTTAAAATTTTAAATCAAGATCATTTGAAAAAACTTAGGCCATTTTCCAAAATGGCTTGTCTATACCTTTTAATCCCTCCTTAAGTCTACTATGACATTTCCTAATTCAACCCTCTGAGCTGAGAATTGTACCCCCACTTCACCAAAAAATTGAGGCAATACCATAAGAGCTTCATCTTCTTTCCTCTTCCTCATCTCACATAACTGACATCTTACTCACTGTCTATTTCACCACTCCTGTCTCTGATGAAGGGGTAGCTTTTCTCCTTGCTAGGGCATTCCCTTCTATAGTCAGTCACTCTTGTTTTCATCCCTTCCCTCTTCTACAACAGTGTTTCCCTATTACTCTTCCTTTTCATCAATTTTTTCACTACCTTCCTTTCTTACTATAACTATATCCATATCTTCCAAATCCTTCAAAAATACTTATTTGAATCTATTATCCCCTCTATCCTTTTTACCCTTTCTGGCTCAATTTTTTTGAGAATGTTGTTGATCCTCAGTTTCTCTACTTCTTTTCCTCTCACTCTCTTCTAAACCTTCAGTAATCTGTTTTCCACCCTCATCATTCATCTTCCAACAATTCCCTCCAAAATTACTAATGATCTTTTAATTTACAAATCTAGAGTTCTTCCCAATCCATATCTTTCTTGACTTCCATAGCATTTGAAAATTTTGATCACTTGTTGATTTCAGCTCTGATGGCTTCAATTTTATTTCTATGCTGATAATTCCCAAATGTATATATACAGTTTAAGTCTCTCTTCTGATTTGCATTCCCACATCACCATTCGTGTTCTAGATACCTCACATGAGATATCCCATAGGCATCTCCTAACTCAACATGTATAAAACAAAATTCATCATCTTCCCACCACCAAGTTCTCCCTTCTTTCAACTTTTCCTTTTATCATTAAGGGCACAATCGTCCTCTTTTACCCTGCTCACAACTTCAGCGTCATCTTCAATCGACTCCTCACTCACACCCACTCCATATATTCAATCTGTTCCCACATCCTGTCATTTATTCCTTCAAAACATCTTATTCAACTCCCTTTCTCTTTTTACTCACACAATTACTACCCTAATTCTCATTATTGCATTATCTTCTAATTCATCTGTCTGACCTAAGTCTCTCCCTATTACAATCTTCCATTCGTCTACCAAAGTTATTTTTTTCTGGTTAAGCCTGACCACACCAAACCCCTTCTCAAAAAAATTCCACCAGCTTCCTAATATCTCTAGAAACAAATACAAAGTCTTGTTTGGCCTTTAAAGCTCTTCATAATCTGGCCCCTTCTTACCTTTCTCACTCTTTTTACATTTTACTGCTCTAAATGTACTGTGTGATCCAGATACATCATCCTGCTTTTTGTTCCTTCAACATAATCCTCTATCCCCTGACTCAGTGTCTTTGCAATGGCTGTTCCCCATGCCAGGAATGCTCCTCCTTCTTCCCTCTGCTTCTTCTGCAGGATGTCCCCTTAGCTGTTAGTGCCATCCCCTCTCATCTTCTATCTACTCTATAATCTCTATACATCTACTAATTAATATTTTGTCTGACTCCACTATAATGTCAATTCCTCAAGGGAAGGGATTATTTTTACCTTTTGTCCCATATCCCTAGCAATTAGGAAATTACTTGGCACAAAGTAAAAACTTAATGCTTATTTATTTAACTTTATTTTTTTAATCAATTTCATTTCTCCTTGCCAGTATTTTAGATAATACCATGACATTGTAGTTACTTTCCCTTTGTTGTTGACAGAATTTTCTGCTATCAATGAATATATTTTATACTATAACCTCTAATTAGTGGGAAGTTCAAATGTCATTACCCTTTGAAGAAAGGAGGATATCTGAGTTGATTCTAAAGAGCTTTGAAAAAATGGGAGAAGGTGATTACTAAACCACAATCATTCCTCTAATAATGTTGTTTGTACTTCTTTTAAATGATCACATTTCAGTTTATATTATAATTACTGAGCTCTTCTCCCATACTAGGCATTAAGAGTCCTTGAGGACAGGAACTATCTTAATTACCTTTGTATACCCAGCACTTGGTATAGTGTTTTTCTATGTTAGGCACATAATTAATATTTTTGAAATTAAATTGAGGGTAGCATATAATAGTTTAGATCCCCCAATGAGCTGAATTCAGACAAGAGATAATAACTTGTTGGGAGGTCTCATAGAGTGTTAAAGCTCAGAAGAGCTGCTTCATCAGATTATGAACTCCTTCAAGGAAGTCATTGTCTTTTTCCTCTTTTGTTTCTCTAGCACTCAGCACAGTGCCTGGCACATAGTCGGGGCTTAATAAATGTTTATTGATTACCTGATTGAAGAAGAGAAATTCAGAAATTCAGGGGGCCATTTTAGAAGTCAATATAAGAAGGGCAAGCTCAAGTATAAATGTGGTCTACACCTTAGAGTTGGTAACCACCTGACCTCTGGCTGCCTATTTAGGAAAATAAGAGGATAAACCAGGTTTAACCTTATAGTCTTATCAACTACATAGTAACTTAGATTCAGGCAAGCAAACTGGGCAGTCAAGTGCATGATGATGTAGCTGTTGTAGGGGCAAGGTAGTCAAACATAGGTCATCTCTCAACTTCCAAGGTAATTCATTGGAAGAGTTTTTCTTTCCCTTGTTGGCATATTTTTCCTGACATCAAGTCAAATTTTCTTTCTATGCAACTTCTACTCTAGTTGTCCCCCCACCATTCTCACTTCCCCTCTCTGGACACTCTCCAGCTTATCAACATCCTTCTTAAGCAGTGGCATGCAGAAATAAAAATACAACATCAGGTGGGGTCTGACCAAGGAAGAGAAGGATGAAACTGTCACCACCTGTTAGAGAGGTGGCCTAATGTTGGTACCATACCATTTCAGGTTTCATGTTTGGGGGAAAAAGAAAGATTAGGCTCGATAGTTCATTGAACAGCAAACAAAAAGAGATTTATTTAGCACTAACATAGTAAAGATATTCAACAAGGCTATACTAGCATATAGCTTTGATATACATGTTTTCCTCCCCCATCTCCATGTGGAAAAATGTCTGATCAGTAGCGGAGGACATGATGATGCATGTGGTCTCAGAACATCCACCAAGGCTGAAGGGTGGATGAGCATGTGGGTGGGCATTTTTCTGCTCTTGGGTGATCAGAAATCCATGATGGTACATCCAGAGGTTACCAGAAGTCAATCAAGTAGCAGACTTTTAGGGAAAATTTAGCCTAACCTATATTTGGGAGATAATGAAGAAACCAGGTAAATATTGGTCCTATCACTCCATAGTGGAAAGGTTTATCAGTAAGGTGAGATTCATGACCTCGAAGATGACCATGAACGTGCCTGTATAATTCAGAATCACAAAGTATAAAAGATTCTCTAGGTAGAAGGCAGGGGAAGTATAACATTTATTCAGACACCAGAGGATCAAATCCTAGAACCAATAACCCCAATTCAACATAGCACTAATTGCATTCCAAAATCAGTAAGTCCACCTCAATGTAACAACAAAGAAATTATAACACATTATTACAAGTATTATAGCAAAGAACAAAGTCATCCTGTAATTTTCCCCTGTACTGGGGCCTTCCTGTAAACACTCACAAATCCCTACTATCTACTTGCCTGCATTCTCTTCCACCTCAGTTCCCTAGTCTCTGCAGCTATCTGGTCTCCACTCTCCACTCTGCCTTCTCTCTGCATCTCTTTCTCGTCTCTCCGCAGCTCTCTGAGTTCTGCAGTTTCCTAGTCTGCAGATTATCAGTTCTGCAGCCTCAGATTTCTTACTTCTTCTCCTTGGGCTGAATTCTGACCTTAATGGCTAACTTCTGGGTATATACACTTTTCTTATATAGGTTCTTCTTCAGGCCGGAGGGCTAGATAGATAGATAGATAGATAGATAGATAGATAGATAGATAGATAGCGATATCACCTCCCTACCCCCAAAAATATAAAGAAAAAAGGAGAAAAAGAAAGAAAATGTGGGGAGAAACAAAAACTAGAAATCATAGCCATTTATTGCCCCCCTTTAAAAAGATAAAACTCAGATCACAACTGCCTCACCCATGTGGTAGGTAATTCCAAATCTTTTTAGTTTATAATGAGTCTCATGATTAATGATGAGTCTGGGATTCGAGGACATAACACAGTTGATGATACCTCTACCTAGTCATAGATTCTTTATAACACATCAGGATCTTCTATGGCAAAATATCTAAGCGTTCATAAGCCTCTTGAATACAACCTGCCCCTGTATCTAAGTTAATATCTAGGATCTCTTAATATCATCACTCACTTACTATTCCATGGATTCCTCACCAAGACCTCTCCCCTCCAAGATCAAAATAGCTTTTCTGGCTACTATATCACACTGCTGACTCATGTTGAGATTGGAAAGCCTCTAAAATGCTCAGATTTATTTTTTCTTAACGACTGTTTTCTAACCATCTCGTAGTTGTTAATTTGATTATTTTTGGTACCCAAATGTAAGACTTTACATTTGTTCCTATTGTATGTCATCATTTTAGATTCACCCAATCTTTTGGTCTGTTGAGATTCTCATGCATACTGATACTTTCATACAGGTACTAACTATGATAATCCTCCCAGTTTTATACCTTCTGCAACTTTGGTGAGCATGCCACCTATGCTTTTATTTAAGCTATTGATAGAAAATGCTATGTAGTACAAGTCCAAGCAAAGTTTCCTGAGGTACTCCACTGGAGACCTCATGCAATGTTAACACTGGACCATGAACAATAGTTGTCCAACCAGTTCTGATTCCATCTAATTGTATTTTCTTCCAATCCCTATCTCTCCATCTTTTACACAACATATAATACACTTTATGAAAAACTTTGCTAAAATGTATGTGTTAGACAGACAACACAAAGAAGGCACTGGAGGTTCAGACTCTAGCCTCTAACAGGTTCACTCTTGATCTGGTGAGACAGGAAAGAGAGCTTCAAAGGGGTTAATAATAATCTTTATTCTAGTCTTCTCTAACACAGTACTGCTGATAACAGAAGCACCACAAACTTCTACAGTATTCCCTAATCGCCCTTCTTGCAGGGGCCAGAGGGAAGGGGGGCAACTACCCCTACGTCTTGATGGGACCAGTCGAGACAGACACAACTTGTGCATCCCCTAAATCCGTTCAAGCCCCAATGGGGGCCAGCTGAGGCAAACACAGATTCCCTTCTCCCAAGCCTTGATGCGGGGCAGTCAAGGCACACAGCATTCCAGCTCATGCATTCAAACATAAAGCTTCCCTAACTCACTAACAAATGCTCACCTATTTTACAGGGCATCAGACAAAGAAGGCATATTACCAGCAATAGCCTCACAAGCTTATATCACCTCATCCCTGTATCTCACTGCAGAGTCGCAGTGGATGTTTACAATTTCAGCACACATGTTTGTATTATTTATCATTATATAATGCTGTGAAAGCATGGTGGAGATGTTTTGAACCATGAACCTGGGAACTCATATCTAATACCTGGGAAACAGAGATTGTTATGGCCACGGATCCTAGGAAATTGAACCCTAAGAAATAATAATGAAAATCCACTTTACTTACACTAAAATTCACCTTACTGACAATAGGTAAACTGTATCTGAAGCACTGCTATCATCTACTAGGTTTGTAATCTTATGAAAAAGGCAAATGAGGCTAATCTGACATGACCTTTTCTTTATATAGCTATACTGGTTCTATGCAATAATTGCTTCTCTACCTGCCTTTGTCCCCCTGCCCCATCTTTTAATGATTTGTTCTAAAATATTTTCAGGAATCAAAGTCAAATTTACTGACCTATATTCTGAATGTTTTGTGCTCTTCCTTTAAAAAAAATCAGGAATTTATTTGCCAGTCTTGTGGTACTTCTCATTTTTCAAAATCTTTTAAATATCATTGATACTCATTCAGCATTAATACCTGTCAGTTCTTTCAGTACCTGAGGAGGTAATTAATTTGAACTCAGTGACTTGAATTGATCAAATACAACTAAATGCAATAGTATTGTGTTTATTTTTCTCCTCTCTGTGACCCTCTTCCATTCTCCAATATCCTGACAAGGGTCATCTTGCCTCCTTCACCTCAGATCCTTTATTTTCCCAATGAAACTTTTCTTCTCTTTTCTTTAGGAATTCCTCATTCTCCTTAACATTGTAATATGTGAAAGCATTTTCTGAATCCCTTTACCATATCCTCCAGGAGAAAGATACGTTTACACATGAAACACAAATAATTATCACTTGGCTATAGCAGAAATACAAACTTCACATACTCTGTGAAAGTCACTATATGATTTTCTTGCTCTCCTTACAGACTGAGATTTTCAGACTATTTTTAAAATGTTTACTCCTCAGCTTTAAGCACCTGGTTAAAATGTTCCTAGCCAATTCTAACTTCTTTTTCAAGTTATTTTCATTTGCGTCTGACTCTTCATGCCCCCATTTGTGGTTTTCTTGGGAAAGATGCTGAAGTGGTTTGCCATTTGCTTTTTCAGCTCATTTTATAAATGAGGAAACTGAGGCAATGGTGACTTTCCCAAGGTGATAAAGCTCGTAAGTGTCTGAGACCTGATTTGAATTTAGGTTTTCCTGATTACAGGCCTAGTGCTCTATCTACTATCTCATGTAGGTGCCCTTTAACCTCTTAGTAACTGGACAATCCTATTTAATTTTCTTTCCGTCATCTCAACAACTCCATAACCCTACCTATTTCCTCTTCAGACTTATACACCTTTCTATTTCACTAAACAGATCCACTCACTAATTGACACTATCAACGTACTATTACTATAACTGGCTTCCTTTGTATTTGATCCTTTGCTTTTAAAAATTTGATTCAGAGAAGTCCATAGGCTGCACTAGACTGCCAAATGGAGCCATGACACAAAAAAGGTTAAGAATTTGTGCTGCAATTGTTTAATTTGCCTTTTGTTATCTAGCTTGCCTTGTCTTGCCAATTAAATTCATTTATCTTTCTTGAGTCTAGCTCTTTAGTTTCTAATCTGTAATCTTTCTTGCTATTAATTAACTTCTTTATATATTCCTTAATGATGCTCTTTTTTTTTTCAACCCAGAAGTAGAATCTGGACCTGTATCTGGGCCTAGAATGAATGAAAAAGCATTTGTTAAGTACTCTCAATGTGCATAAAAGTTACAAAGGCCTGATTTTTTGCTGCTTTTAGGAGCTTACACTCTAGTGTGAGACACTACACATATAAGAGAGTGCTATTTAGGAAAGCATTTTGGTTTGGAAAAACTCAGAAGTTGTGAGTAAAGCCACAGGGAAATAGAATGATAAACATTTTCCAGCATCAGTGGCAGGACTAATTGAGAAGGTGCTCACCAATCAGGGAATATTCTTCTCTTTTTAAGTTTCTTAAATTTCTCCACAGATTTGCAATTTTTCCACCCCCCACATCCCCAAAGTTCAACCCCTGATTTACTTAATTAGTCCAAATTTCTCTAAGCCACCTACAGGAGTTCTTTCTCTATATTCAACTCAAGTACTTTTTGCTTCTCTTATAACTTTCTCTCACAGAAGTGAGAAATGGATTTCTTTTATTATGCTTCTGCATAATTCTCAGTTTGTCATGTGATGCAGTGAACTCACAATCACTATGAATCTCTTTATGGGCCTTTGGAAAACCAGAAACTCAGAGTTTTTAGTCATTCAAAGGCCAATACAGAGATGCACAGTGCTTGCCACAAAGTTTTACTGTGCAAATATTTGTGGCAAAAGACGAGTCTTTGAAGAGAGAAGCTGCGGGGAGGAGAGGGAATCACTAAAAGCATTGCATAATTTTCCAAATATAAATATCAATAATTTTATGATGTATCTAAATAGTACTATTTATGTACATTTTGGTTGATAACATTTTAGATAAGCCAGATTTTGCTATATTAGAATTTTTTGCTTCACTTATTTATCTTTTTGCTATATCCTGTTAAAAATATTTTCTTGAAAGTACTTGAATTATTATTCAATTGAACTTTTCCCTACTTATTATATATTGATTTGAGTTGGATTTGAAAAAGTTTACTCCAATAGGGATGCTAAGTTCAAATAAGTAAACATAATTACTTTTTAGAGTTGCAATGAAGTCATTTAAATGATCATATATAAATATTTTTCTTATAATCCTATTTACCTGGTAAAATCTTTTTTAAAATCTTCTATTGCTGCAACAACAATGCTGCTTGCAGCTACTGTGGCTATGTAAGACCAACAACACCAGCATATAGGAAGACTGCTAGCACAGGTTCTTTGATCTGCTTTTCTAAGGAAGGTGACTTTAAGGGGTTAGCAAACTCACTTTAATCAAACACACAGATAGCATTCACTTAGTTCAGGGGGAAAAGCCAGACCCCTGAACTTCAGAGCAAATACAAACAGAAATTACAAGCAGAGAATATATAAACAGAGCAAACACACACACAGTTATCAACAGACAGGCCTCGCCAGAGAGAGAGGCACCAACATCTGGGTTTTCAAAGCTGGGAGGCTCCAGAGGCTACCCAGAGTCTCATCTGGTCAAATCACACAACACTCTTCTAGTGAATGAGAACTCCAAACAAAATGCTAACCTCTGAGTTTATATACCCTGTTCAGGGTCAAAGGGCATCACAACCATGTAACTCAAAACCATGTGATGCTTCTTCAGGCATCACAACCATCCAATTCAAACCTACGTGAACTAGGCTTTCCCCTGACGTAAGCAGGTCATCAAAGACTCCCAATTTAATCAAAGAAAAAAAGGCCAAACTCATCAAAGGCACTTGATTACAACAATGCTCCAAAAGAGAAAACAATAAAAAAGTCCCACCCTAATTACCAATACAATTACTCTTTAATTATTTTTCTTACTATAACTACACTCAATATGATGGAATAAATATGCTCTGTGGAAAAGAAGTTGCAAAAAGGCAGGAGAAACTTAGAATTCCATTTGTTTCCCTGCTATGTTATACTGAAAAATGACATCATGTCTCTAAGATTCTTTCTATTCTTGTAAAATGGTAGGTCTGATGAGATAATAGATTCAGAATTGTTAGGGTGTTCAGACTTCATCTAGTCTATTCATCTGAATTTACAAGTGATGAAATTGAGGGTGAGTGGCTTGCCCAAGGTTATACTATTAATAATGGCCACATATTCAAACTCTGAAACATTGACACCAAATCTATTATTCTTTCATTTCCATTTTGGTCTTATCTATGTTTGCTAAAATTTCCATAGCAGTACATATCCATTAATAATTAAGCATCCCTTCTAATTGACAAGGAAGAAATAATACTTCCTGAAATTAGAATCACACCCAAGATTTATAAAGTTCCGTAATGTTTGCAAAACATGTTACGTATGTTATTCCATTTGAGTCTCACAATCACCTTGTCTTATAACAATGTATATCTAACCAAATGTAAACAAATTCTTAAACATATTATTAGATGCATTTTCAAAAATAGTCAGGTGGGGTGGCTGGAAAGCAGGGACTAGCATGAGCTCCCCACCAAGTCCCTCCAAAAACCTATTAAAAAATGGCTCTGAACCAATTCTAGAACTTCAGAACCCACAAAATAGCAGAGGGAAACAGGGCTCCAGCCCAAGACAGCCTGGATGGTTGCTGGGTGAGGTCTTTCACACATGGAGCTCGGAGCAGAGCAGAGCCCAATGTGGGCCACCTGGACCAACCAGACCGGGAGCCGGGCGGAGCAGGCCCTAGCCCCCTGAATCAGTGAGCTGTGGCAGTTGCCAGACTTCTCAACCCATAAACACCAAAGACAACAGAGAAGAATTGCAGAACCCACAAAACAGTGGAGGGAAGCAGGGCTCTAGCCCAGGACAGTCTGGATGGTCTCTGGATAAGGTCTATCCCGCACAGAGCTGGGAGTGGAGCAAAGCCCAGGGTAGGCGGGGTGGACCAACCAGACCAGGAGCCAGGCGGAACAAGCCCTAGCTCCCTGAATCAGTGAGCTGCAGCACCCACAAAGTGGCAGAGGGAAGCAGGGCTCTAGCCCAGGGCAGCCTGGATGGTCTCTGGGTAAGGTCTATCCCTCATAGAGCTGGGAGCTGAGGGGAGTGGAGCTGAGTGGAGCAGAGCCCAACGTGGGTGCTGCTGACCAAGGAGACTAGGAGCCAGACGGAGCGTGCCCTAGCACCCTGAATCAGTGAGCTGCAGCAGTTACCAGACTTCTCAACCCACAAACACCAAAGACAACAGAGAAGGTTAGTGGGAAAAGCTGCTGGGGACAGGGAGTTTGCAGTTGGGCCACCACCCCAGGGGCAGCGGAGGTGGGGCAGCTACAGAACTACAGCTGCAATTGCTTCTGGTCCCAGGCCCATCTGGTGGGAGGAATTAAGTGGCAGGTCAGAGCAGGAGTGAAGAGCCTGCTAAAGATCTAAGTCCGGTCCAGGTTGGGGGTTCTTGGGGAAGTGCTGGTGTGACAGAGCTGGCCCATCCCCCCAAGATTGAAACATAGTACTCTTTACTCTGCAAGCAGTCATATCCCAATGAAAAACTCAAGGGTCAAGTAAGTTGGCTGGGAACATGGCCAGGCAGCGAAAACGCACCCAGATTCAGTCTCAGACTTTGGCATCTTTCTTTGGTGACAAAGAAGACCAAAACATACAGCCAGAAGAAGTCAACAAAGTCAAAGAGCCTACAACAAAAGCCTCCAAGAAAAACATGAACTGGTCTCAGGCATGGAAGAGCTCAAAAAGGATTTGGAAAAGCAAGAGAAGTAGAGGAAAAACTGGGAAGAGAAATGAGAAGGAATGGGAGAAAACCATGAAAAACAAGTCAATCACTTGCTAAAGGAGACCCAAAAAATACTGAAAAATATACTGAAGAAAACAACACTTTAAAAAATAGACTAAGGGCAGAAGGGGGTGGAAGTAACCAAAAACAAACTTTCTAAAAGGGACAGGGTCAAGGGAGAAAATTCAATAAAGAGGGATAGGTTAGGAA
>CM053623.1:128623358-128646843 GCA_028646595.1 Phalanger gymnotis | reverse complement strand
GGGTCAAGGGAGAAAATTCAATAAAGAGGGATAGGTTAGGAAGGAGCAAAATATAGTTAGTCTTTCACAACATGAGTATTGTGGAAGGGTTATACACAATGATACGCATGTGGCCTATGTTGAATTGCTTGACTTCTTAGGGAGGGTGGGTGGGAAGGGAAGAGAGGAGAGAATTTGAAACTCAAAGTTTTAAAAACAGATGTTTAAAAACAAACAAAAAAAAGGTTTTGCATGCAACTAGAAAATAAGACACACAGGCAATGGGGCGTAGAAATTTATCTTGCCCTACAAGAAAGGAAGAGAAAAGGGGATGGGAGGGGAGTGGGGTGACAGAAGGGACGGCTGACTGGGGAACAGGGCAACCAGAATATACGCCATCTTGGAGTGGGCGAGAGGGTAAAAATGGGAAGAAAATTTGTAATTCAAACTCGTGTGAAAATCAATGCTGAAAACTAAATATATTAAATAAAAAAAATAGTCAAGTGAATAAGCATTTATCAAGTACCTACTTTGTGACAGGCACTGTGCTATAGAGAAAGAAGGAGGGCAAAAGACAATCCCTACTCTCAAGGAGTCACAGTCTAATGGGGAAGCCAACAAGCAAACAACTATGTACAAATAAGCAATATACAGGACAAATTGGGGTAATCTCAGAGTGAAGCCACAAATATTAAGGGGAGTATGTAAAGGCTTCTTGCAGAAGGTGAGATTTTAGCTAGGACTTGAAGGAAAGCGAGGAAGCCAAGAGAGGGAGATACTTATCGATTTACTAATAATGTATATATTAAAAAAAATCACTGTACCCACAATACTTAACTGGCTACATTTTCCATTGCCAGATGTTCTGAATTTAATTTTTCTTTCCATTCTAAAAATGTAGTTACAAATTTTTGTTGCCACTTTAATTTCCTCAGTCATTTTCCCCTAGAATTTTCTGTGTCTTCTCTTTGTGACCAGGACTGCTTCTCATGAAAGATTATTTGCAAAATCCTTAGAGAATACAGCACTGTCTACATTAGCATTTTAAAAAATAAATTACCACACTTGAACTCTACTGTTCAAAACCACTTCCATAACCTACTTTCCTCTGCCGGTGACTTTTCTGTGGAAACAACATGAGATTTTGGAATTTTAAGTCCTTATGTGGTTTGACAGTCAGTTATGGAGCTTTATAATATAATTTGCATCACTATTCTTTGGTATACGCTATCTATATGTATAGCATAACTATTCCCCAAATAAAAATAATGAAGTACTTAACTTAAAAGCTCTGTTAAATTTTGTGTCTTATAAGATAGTATACATACATCTCTTTCTGAACTTCACTTGGAATATTAGTGTAGAGATCTTTGGGTACAAAAATATGATTTTATGTATTCGTATAGGAAAAAAAAATCATTGAAAGTTCATAGATTCATAAATTTCAGGGAACTTAGAGGCTATTTAGTCCAACTCCCTTACATTTACAAATGAAGGAACTACTGACAAGAAAGATGAAAAAATTACTTCAGTTCAATTCACCCGAAAGGTCTTTCCAAGGATTTGCCCAAAGTCACATAGCTAGGAAGTGGTAAGGTCAGGATTCAAACCTAAGTCCTGTGATTCAATAACCAAATGCAAGACTCTTTCTATTGGATCACACTGCTTCCCAAAGAAGCAGCTTTCTCTATTTGCTTTATGACATGCAGATCTCTGGGTTTTAATAGCAGATTTCACTCCAAATTTTCTTTTAAAAGTCAGCAATATGGAGCACAAAATATATTTCCATTAAAAATGATCAAACAAAAAGCTAAGATCTAAATTGGTGCCATTTTTCTTCAAAGTTTATTTCACATAATCTTAGACTCCATTTAGTCTAAACCATGTCTGAATACAGATCCCTTTGAGGACTTACCTGAAAAGACACCACTGAACTCTTACTTGGAGACGTGTGATGTCTGGAGCAAAGAGGAAATCACTATATCCTGAATTAATCAATTCTACTTTTGGATTGTTCTAAGTGTGTGATGCTTATATCATGCCTCATTCTACCCCTTTATGGCTTTCAAATGGGTAACATTTATATCTTCTGGGGCCAAACAAAAATATTCTTTCATGTACTTCGAGAAAACTATCATATGCCTCTTGAGGCTTATCTTTTCCTGGTTGGGTATATTTAGTTCCTTCAACCGATCCATGTATAGCAAGATCTCTTGAAGTCCCTTACCATCTTAGTTCCTTCCTAATATTGATTTCTAGTTTTTCAACGTGCTTCCTAAAATATAGTACCCAGCACTTAACAAAATGTTCTAGATGTACTTTGAGTAAGGCAGCATAGAGTGGCACTCTTACTTCCCTAGATTGGATATTACACTTCTTTTAAAGCAGACTAAGATCTCATTATATTTTTTTTGGATTTCATATCACACCCTTGTTTTACTTTGGCATTCCATTAAAACTTCTAGACTTTTTTTCAGATTAAGTCTCTCTATCTATGCTTTCCTATTTAATATTTATGATGCTGATTTTTAAAATCCAAGTATGATAATTCACATTTATTCTAAGCTCATAGATTGGACCACAATAGGTCCCTGCCCAAGCTCCACTTAATGGCTGTATTTTGGGCCCTCATGGCTTAGCGTCAATGCCAATGTTAACTGTTTCTCTTTGGAACAGCAACCCTGAGCATCTTCCCCTCCCAGCTTGATTTTTTTTTCCTTTTTTTCTAATTAAAAGGGCCACCCCTGGATTCACTTCTTAAAGAGGCCTGTTCACTGAATGAGCCTCACTCCAAGCACATGAAAAAGTCTTAGGCTAAAAAGGGCCAGGGTCTCTCATTGCATTCTGGACCATCTCCAGTCATCCTGATGAATATCTGGTCACTGGATCCAGATGGCTCTAGAGGAGAAAGTGAGGCTGGTGACCTTGACCAGCCCTCCTTCACTCAAATCAAAGTCAACTGCAAGTCATATCATCATTTCCCTGATGCCATGGTCCTCTTTGAAAACAAAGGACAAACACAACCTATTAAATTTTATTTTTTAGTACTTATTACCATGTTTTAGCATGTTACAATATTTCTAGATCCTGACTGTCATCTATTGAGAAAACTACTTTGTGCCATCTGCAAATTGGATAAACAAACTATGTATGACTTTTCTCTAAGTTATTATTATAATTTTTATATAGCTGAGGGAGGCTAAACACAGAACCCCAGGACACTCAAATAGAAACCTGCTTTCCAGTCCCAGCCAGAATCTAAACCTATTTAAATAAAATATTTTATCCACATTTCTACTATAATATAGCTAAAATCACAGGGAGATATTTGTTTATCTAAGATAGTCAACAGTATTGTGGACTATATCATATACAAACAAAGGAATAGTCAGTTACTTCAAATTCATAGATGCTATTGTGCCAATACAAACTAGGGAACATTAGATAGTCACTAAAATCCATGGCAATGCTAAGGAGATTACCCATCCACCCTGCAAAGAACAGCTATGACATTTATGCACTCGTATGGGCTAATCCATTGTTTCTCTCTCTCTCTCACTCTCTCTCTCTCTCCCTCTCTCTCTCTCTCTCTCCAGAACAATAGTGAAATGGGTCCAGGAAGAAACTGAGTAGGCTGAATTAGATTTGCAAAATCAGGCAGTGCTTTCAGTATGCCTTGAATTTTCTTTGTCATGAATACTGAGCCCTTTAACACCATTATTCTTACACTGATTTTATTGAGTGGTAAATCAGGGAACACCATGAATTCAGAAAAATCAAAATCATAAGGAAACAAAAGGGCACTGGAAATTATACAGTGGGAGCAAATAGGTACAATGTGTCACCAATAAGGTACACATACAAGTAGTTACGTAAAAGATATAAAAAGCTATTTTAATTAATGGTAGATTGATTTATATGAAGACTTGTAAAAATTATGACTGAAATTTCTGAACACTATCCTTACAGCGATTCTTTGTAATGTCTCCATGATTAAGGTTTCCTTTTCCTAATATTTTTTTTTCAGAGAGGTGGCAGGGGCTAGACCCGTGGCTTTATTTATCTACGGAATTCACAGGTAAGTAAATTTCCCCTATCAATACAGATCAGCATTTACTTTGAAACTTTAGTTTTAGATTGTAGCCAGAAGCAAAGAGAGACTCAGTGGGTGTCAGAGGCAGGACCTTACTTCAAGTTAATATTTCTCTTATCCATTATCCCATGTTACTTCATATTTTTTAATATGGGAAGATTATTGACACCATTCTTTTGGTTACTTTCAATGGTTACAGTAATATTTTAGCTAATAGATATTACCAATGAATGAATATAAAGGGTGAAAGAGTAAAATTTTTCTGCCATAAAAAAACAGAATAAAAGGTGAAATAGATCGTAAGCCATAAAGTACTGGGGTATAAGGCTGGATATATGTGTACATATATATATATATATATGTATATATATATATACATATATGTGTGTGTGTGTATTGTGTGTGTGTGTTCATGTACACACACACACACATACACACACAAACTTATCTAGTCTTCCTACATTTTTATTTTTAATTTTGACTTTCCAGATTGCTAAAGTTTTATAGCAACAATGTCTACCAGTGTTGAATGCCATCTTACCCTTTGCTTAACACACAATACGATAGAAAGAATAAAAGAAATTTAAGAGGATATGTGAGAAAGGAGTTATTTGATATAAACTCAACTGTGAACCATGAAGGCCTGACAAAAAGGGGACATATAGTGTGTCCTTGTTTCTAGTGGGAAAAGATTTAGTAGTTAATTTCCCAGGGTAGTATAAATTGTCGAGGCTCATCATCGGATTATTCTATCATCTCAGAAGGCTTTGATTGATATTAATAAGAATCTGGAAGGGTAGAAATGCAGTGACATGACCTTGGAATGGGTGGGAGAAAACAAAGCAAAAGGAAAATAGCAGCCACATATGTAGAACCTATAGTACATGTAAACCAGTAAGAAGCAATATGGTACACTAAATAGCAAGCTGGCCTCAAAACCAGGAGGACTTGGGTTAAAGTCTCACCTATGAAATTTATAAAAGCACTGCCCAACTTTACAAATCCAATCCACGCATACAAGTCTATGTCACCCTGGGTAATATGGCTAAACTCAGGACGGCTAGGTGGCACAGTGGATAGAGCACTGGCCCTGGAGTCAGGAAGACTTGAGTTCAAATATGACCTCAGACACTAGCTGTGTGGCCCAAGGCATGTCACTTAACCCCAATTGCCCCCCCCCAAAAAAAATATAGCTAAACTCTCAGTGCTCTAGGTCACTCTCTTAAGTTTGTAAGATGCAGAGAAGATGCTGACTTATTTTGGTAAAGGGAGTTCCCTCACCTAAGAGTTCTCCATATGAAGGAAATCTCTATTCCTATAATATATTAATGAGCCCTCTATTCATAAATTGAGGGGATGACCATGTAACAGTTACAAATGCTGGGGACTGGGACATTGTACCTGCTCATCTCTGGACCCACACATGTCCAGGTCACGGTTCATCCTAGGGGAGCCTGATCATTCAAAAGGAGTCAGGCTGTATACATTTTGCCTTACCTTCTTTGCTATTTTCATCCATGCCACAGAGGCACAAGGCACAAGGGGAGGGAGAATTTAATTCCTAGGGTATACAGCTCATGTCTAGGGCCCTCAGCCGAAAAGTAATGGCTATATGATGTAAATCACCTTGTTTATTTCCTCCACACAAAAGAAAGCTATAAAACACAAAGACCTAGAGCACACATTGTATAAAGCTTAGAACAGGATACAGTACCTTGTGCCTAGTACCTGTTATAATTTTCTGAGAGGTTGAGACTTAAACATCAAACATGAAGCAGTTCACAAAGTTACTGAATAAACATTTACCTTCAACCTATTTTCTACACTGTCTAAACAATTAGCTCCAGGTCCATGTTTTCTGGCAAGCCAAGCTAGGGGCTTGGTTTATCCTTCGGCCATCATGCCTTCTATTCCAAAAAGCAGTGGACTGCATGTGGAAAGTTTGTCTCCTGTGCCAGCTGAGGATCTAGTGTCTCTAGAACTCTTGAAGTCGCAAGGAACCCTCTAAGGCTGGGAATATCTCTCAGGATCAATGGATGATCACTTAGGAATAGGCAAAGCAACAAAAAATAGGCAAAGCATCTTTGGCCATCTTGGGATCACATCTTAATTAGTAGTGGTTGTGGGTGGGGGGAGGAAACAAATAGGAGAGATGACTAAATTTGTTCTCAGGCTTGCCCAGCTTGGGTATGTACTTTAGGTGCCATGTGTACATAGCTGCATGTGGTTAGAGTATGGGAGAATTAATTAATTCATTCAATAAACATTTATTAAGAACCTACTATGTGCCAAGCACTGCACTAAACACTATGGATGGTAAAAAAAAAAAAAAAGCAAAAGACAATCCCTACCTTCAAGGAGCTTATAATCTAATGGGAGAGATAACATACGAATAAATCTATATGAAGTAAACTATATACAGGATAAATAGGAAACAATTAAAAGAGGGACATATGGGGGGCGGGGAGAGAAGACTTCTTGTAGAAGGTGGGATTTTAGTTTGGCCTTAGAGGAAGCAAGAAACGTAAGTAGCCTAAGTAAGGAAGAGTATCCAGGGCATGGGAGTCAGTCAAAGAAAATGCCCTGAGCCAACGGATGGAGTATCTTGTTCATGGAACAGGAGGTGAATGTCACTGCATTGAAGAGGGTATGTTGATGAGCAAGGTGTAAGAAGACTGGAAAAGTAGGAGGTGGTTAGGTTATGAAGCTCTTTCAATGCCAAATAGAACATTTTATATTGGCTCCTGGAGGCAATAGAAAGCCAGGGGTATCCTCATTTCCCCACCCCTTGTGGGAGAGTTACTTGCCACATATCACAGAAAGCTGAAGTGAAGGATGGCATAGATTTTTTTTTCTTTTAAATGGATGCAGCACCTCATTCACTACCACTGTCTTGGGGTTGGGGACAGAGCAGGAAGCGACCAATCAGTATTAGTTGCAGCATTCTTTTTAAAATTTTATTTTATTTTTAATTTATGGAATAAAACAAGCATTTCCATAACATAGTACAATAAAAATAATAATTGCACATGAAACTGCAAACCTATTATGCTGCGGAATTCTTGTAGAACCATGTATGTTCCTGGAAACCGACAGAGAACTTCAGCATCCGCTCCTTGGAATCTAATACACACATTCCCATTCATGCCCCACGGTTTGCAATCCCTGCTACACCTATACTTATAATTTGCTTTCATGAAGTATCTTCCCTCTAATTCTAATTAATCTCTTGTCTGTGATATTTGACCTGGAAGCCTATGGATTAGCAGTACTTTGCTTTGGATTTAAATGGAGAAAGAAAAAATAAGTAAATGTAACTGGAAATGTGAACAAATAGATTTATGGAAAATTACTTAGCTATTTTTTTTCTGAAGTAACAAAACCCAAGTCAAGAAAAAACAAATTCCCACAGAAAAGAAAAAGAAAGAGAGAAATAGGAAGAGAGAGAGAGAGAGAGAGAGAGAGAGAGAGAGAGAAAGAAAGAGCGAGAGAGAGAGAGAGATAGAGAGAGAGAGGAGGGAGGAAGGGAGGAGAGAAGGAACAAAGGAAAGCAGGAGGAGAGGAAGAAAGAAAGAGAGAGAAAGAAAGACAGAAGGGACATAGGAAAGGAGAGAAGAAAGAAGGGGAGGGCTAGATGGAGGAAGAGGAAGAGGAAGAGAGACAAGAAGAAAGAAAATATAGAACTCTTGTAAAAGGTTGATTTAATATTAACAAATCTATAAATATAATTTACCATATTAATAACAGGAGCAACAAAAATCATATGATGATATCAGCAGTATTGTCTGAAATGAATATTTGCTTTAAAGTCTGATGACATTATCAAAGGACCTATTTGGATTGAAAAATTCCATTGTCAGTCAATAAAGTATTTATCAATCACCTACTCTGTACCAAATCCTATGCTAGATACTGAGAAGACAATATGTGTCTTAAAGGCTCTGACCTCACTGAATTTCAGGTAACATTCAGGTAACAGCTATTATTCATAAATAAATGTTCTACTTGTTCTCTTGTCATATATATATTTTGGATGCTACATTCCTACATGGATGTTATTTAATTACGATCTAAAGAGTCTCTACATGCTAAAAAACAAAATTCTTAGATTATTACCACATGAGATATTAAAGAGATATATTCAAGGTTCATAAAGAATCACAATGACAACTATGAATTGCCCCCTCTAAAAAAAAGGGGGAGGGCATTATATTATAATGATGTAACCATCACTCACATTTCTATAGCACTTTAAAGTTTATGAATGCTTCTACTCAAAATCACCCTGGGACACAGGTCATGTAAGAATTATTATCCCTGTTTTACAGATGAGAAAACTGAGAATCTCAGTGAGAAAGTAAGTGGCCTAGGTTCATAGGCCAATCAAGTCAGCAGCAAAGTTGGGAAAAATACACTTTCTATGCTAGTACCTCTCAAAGTTGAGCAAAACAAACAAAAAAAAACCCTAAGCATACTAGTAATGTATATGTATATCTATCTATCTATCTGTGTATGTATATGTGTGTATGTGTACATGTGTACACACACACACATTTCTCATTTGTGCCTTAGGGTCTTTGTCTATATCATGGGGATAATTGTATTTCACACAGTATAAAAATACATCTAAATCCTCCTGGAACTATAATCACATGCACAGGTTAATGAATTCCAAATGTATTCATGGTGTTAAAAATGATTTCATGCAATAGCAACATTTCATTGAGCAATTCTTCATTTTTTGAGATAACCTTGAAAAATACATCTTTATCTCTGAACAGTATTACATATAGTTATTATAGAATATATTAAAATTATTTCTTAATTATCCAACAGAACTAAGTTTTATGAAAACAATTTCAGAAGGTGATAAAATTTATCCACGGAAATTTTATTACTTTTATGTAAATGTTCTCCCTAAACTCAAAGAATCACTTATATTTAACACTGGAAAGAGGTCAGTGTCTTAGTGATATTAGATCAGCAATACAGTATTGATCATTTTACTCAACAGAATGTTCAGTCAACAAGCATTTATTAGGTGCCTATTGATTGCAGCACACTGTGTAAGGATCTAAGAGAAAAGCATACTTCAGGCAGCAAACCACAGGAAAAAAAAAGAGGACTGGACTTGAAGCCAGACTACAGTTAGTTGCACTATAACACTTTGTTCAAAGACACAAATTTGTTCCAAAGTGATTGATATATTAGGGAACATTTTGAGCATAACTCAAATTTTGAGTTTGCACATACTAGATTTCTTACTGGAAAAACATTGAGAATGTGGAAAACGTCCCTACTTCACAATAACTCATAAGTTGCAACCCTTCCAATGCCCACTTCTACAAGCAAACTTCAGGTCTTTGCCAAAGAAAAGTACGAATCTTCCCCATGTAGTCAGAGCTATGATTGGAGGAGGGCTGGGCCACCTCCCACCCCCAGCCCAGAAGTTGTAGGAATTGTAACTCACTGAGGTTCTGCCCTTTAGACCAGTAAGAACTGGAGCTAAGCCCAGCAGCAGCCCTAGGGTGAAGACTGCTTCTATTTATTATAGTATTAGTGTATTTCTTAACAATTTAACATGAAAAAAATTATACTACTATTTTTAAAAATTAGGTTTTTATGTACCATCTGGTGAAATTTTTGATCCTTGTGACCCATACCCCAATTTCCCACATAAGCTCTGTACTTTTTATTGCATAGTTTCGTAGGGCTTAATACTTTGGAGGAAGGCATATATGGTGTTATAGCAGGACTGGCTGTTTCTGAATTCAAACTCTTCCTATGCCACTCACTACCTGTGTGATCTTAGGCAAGTCACTTAACTTGGTTGGCCCAAGTTTCTTTATCCATTAAAATAGGGAAAGTAATGGATAACCACCTAGATCCCTTCTAGTTCCAAATCTATACTCTTTAGGTAAGACATGATTCCTGCCCTCGTGGAGCTTGCAGTCTAGCAGGGGATAAAACACAACCCCAGATAATTATAACAAAAGGTATTTTATGATAAATACATTGCTAAGCTGAAAAATGCAACACTGCATGACATCTGCAATAAAAGATCATTATCAAATGAGGGAGGTGGAAAGAAGGTCAGAAAAGACTTCCTAGTGTAGGTGGCATTTGGTTTGGATTGTAAAAGGATATATAGGAAATCAACAGATGAAGGGTCAGCAGGGGGACATTCTAGACACAAACCTCGACATGACTTGTCTGTGTTAGCTAGATGGTAAGTAGAGGAAAGGAATAACATGATCTTATAATTATTTAATACTCTTATCTGGAAAGATAGATTAGTATGACAGAATGGGAGAGCTTTGGATGCCAGGAAAAGGAATGTGAACATTTTTTGTGGGCAATGAAATTTATTCTAGCAACAGTATAAAGGGGAAAAAAATTGGTGACAGGTAGAGTTATGAAGACCTACTAGATGGATATTGTTGTAGCCATCTGGGTAGCTGGCCCTGTATCAGGGTGATAGGAATAGGAATACAGAGGAGACATGTTACAGAGGTGAAATATATAAGACCTAGGAATTAACCGATGAGAGATGAGGAAGAAGGAAGTCAAAGAATGGAGGTCACTGGACACCAGAAGTTTAGAAGCTTTGCCTTAGTGGGATGTAGGGACACCTTTTATTCTTTGACTAGAGGAAAGGAGGAAATAAGGAGTGATTAATTTTCATAAATTTCATGCCACAGTTTTATATCTGAAGTAAGAAAGAGTTGAATGAGAAATAGAGAGAACATAAATTAAGTTCACTGATGATATCAGAGGAGATACATGGTGAGCAATTATGTAAAGGTTTAAGTCAAGAAGAATGAATGTTCTGTAACAGTGGTTGAATAACTAAAAGCAGAGGTGTTAAACAAGCCATTGTGGTCTTCAACACTAGATTAAAATGTAGTTGGAAAATATTTACCTAATAAATAAAAATACAATAGAATATAAATAGGTTAATATGAAGTTTTCTAAGTCAATACGTAGTTCACAGGGATCTGTATATACATTTTAGTGGTCCCAATTTTATTTGAGTTTGTTAACCACTGACTTAATGCATCATATCAAGATTAACTTCAGAGCAAATAAGAGATTGATCCATTCACACAGACTCGGATGTTCTAACTGCATTCTTATTTGATTTGAAAGATCATCTTGTTATAAAATAATTGAGAAACATTCTGTTACTGACATCTAAACATAAATTTCTGGAAAAAAACTAGCACCACCCACAGAATTTGAGAGAGAAAAAAATGAGATGATAGAGAGTTTGAAAAGAAAAACAATGGGCTTAAAGTTAAATATAGTTGAAAATATAAGTAGTTTGTTTTGGTTTGGGCAGGATAAGATGGGAGGTGGGGTGGGGAAGAGTATTCAACTTAACATATGAAAATATAGAAAGAAGAATTGAGAAGTTAGAACATGAAAGTCCTACTCCAGGGCATCATCTTAGTATAGAATTGAACCCCAATTCTCATAGGTTGTAATAGTAGAGCATAATCTTTTAAAAGTATCAAACAGCTGGAATGGCTTTATTGAATCATTGAATCTCTAAGTTGAAGGGATCTTTGAGGTCATCTAATCCAGCTCATACCTCATCAAGAGTCTGTTCTATAACATCCCTTATAAATATGCACCTAGACTAGCTGAAGGCCTCCGGTAAAGGAGAATGAATTACTACCAAAGATAGCTGTAATGGCAAGCAAAGTGAGACTTTTTGTTATCTTTTGTTTTGGAGTGCTTCTCAGCACTAAGGCAATCAAGTGCCATTGACTGAGTCTTGCCTTTGTTTGTAGGAAGGCCCACATTCTTTTGCTAGTTAGGTCACAAGAAATATGAAGCTCTCGAGAGGTGTGAAACACTCTGACCCTAAAGAAATGTATATATACTCTGAAGTTAGGATTTTGTTTGGGGCTCACTCATTGAAAGAGTGTTCCTATGATTTGGCCAGACAAGACTCTGGGTAGCCACTGGAGCCCCCTGGCTTTGAAAACCTAGATGTTGATGCTTCTCCTTCTAGTAACTATGTGTGCAATGTCTTGGTCAGACAGCTAGAAATCCTGTCTATTGATTTATGTTGATTTCCTCTGTTTGTGTTTTCTCTGTAATTTCTATTTGTATTTGCTCTGAAGTTCAGGGTGCTAGCTTTTCCCCCCTGAACTAAGTGAATGATATAGGTATGTTTGATTAAAGTGAGATTGTAAACCCCTTAAGTTGCTTTCCTTAGAAAAGCAGATCAAAGGACCTGTGTTAGCAGCCCTCTCATGTGCTGGTGTTATTGGTTTTACACAGCCACAGTAGCTGCAAGGAATATTATTGTTACAGTAGCCTATATACTTTTGGACAGCACTAATAGGAACATTGTTGTTATATCAAATGCACATCTGTATCTTTGAAACTTCTGCTTATTATTTCTAGTTCTGCCCAATGGGGTAATTTTTTAAAAAGTCTTTGAATACTTGAAGACAACTCTCATGTCTGTGTCTTCCCTAAGTCTTCTCTAGTCTTAATACCAGCAATTTCTTCAAATAAATCTTACAGATCATAGCCCCTTCATCTCCTGGAATCCTATTAGCTCCTCTTGGTATAAGTTCCAGCTGGTCATTGCCCTCTCTAAAATGTACTGACCAGAACTAGTCTAGGTGTGGGCTAACTAGGGCAGAATACAGCAAGACAATCATCTCTCTATCCTTGGACTCTAGGACTCTATTGATATAGCCTCAAATTGCTTTAGCTTTTTGACTTATTTCATCTGAAATTCACTAAAACTGAAATTCACTAAAACTCTACCCTCCACCATGTTCTTATATAGTTGATTTTTTTTAAGCCAAGTGTAGGACTTTAAATTTATCCTATGCTAAATTTCATCTTATTAGATTTTAACATGATCCTGGTGAAAGCCTATACTTGCTATCTATAGTACAATCTAGGCAAATATTGAGAAGTTAATCATCCAAAAGTTAGACACTATGTGTTATTTCTTTTGTTATGGAAACCCATGAAACAGATAAAAACACAAAATGGCTCTAGGAATTATGTGTTCCACTTAACTTATAAATTCAGGCTGCTGAAAGGGAGCAAAAGGAGGCTAAGCATCACAGAGTTGTTAGACTATCTAAAGACATTATACACCCATAATTGTGACATCTGTACCTAGTAAGCAACTGGTTGATGACAATTATAACCCAAATTTATTTAGTGCCTTAACGTTTACAACTCACTTTTGGCACAACAATTTTCTTACCTTTGAATTAGATACTAGTCATTAAACCCATTTTGCAGATGAAGAAAATGAGGCTTAACGTGGTAAATGTCTTATTTAGTTATATAGCTAGTAAGCAGCACCAGGGAATCGAACCATATTCTTCTGATTCCAAGGCCAACATTCTTCTGTTATTTTCTATTTCTTTCAGTAGCGTAGCTGATATACTGCAAAAGGAACTGAACCGTCCATATGCATATTTATGTCCATGTCCATAGCTACACATATAATAAGTACATATAATATGTAGTAGGCATTCTCACTGTAAATAAAACCAGGAGACATCAAGAAGTTACAGTTAATTGGAAGTATGGCTCACATGTTCTCCTTGGAAAAGGAAAAAAGGATTTGGCAGAGATGGTTTCGTTGAGTTCAGAAAGGAAGCTAGCAACATAATTTCATGGGAAAATTGGTCATCTTGCTTTGCAGTACTTTTAATGAGCATAAGGAAACAGACCACCATGAAGATAATTGCACACAATATGCCAGCATCTGTTACAAAGAATGAAAAAGTAGAGAATTTCTGCAAAAAACTTGACAAAATAGCCAAAATAAGTAAACAGAGAGTTTGATTCTTGGTTACTTCAACATGATGGTGGTCATGGAGTCTGACAGCAACAAAAAATGTTTGAAAATATGGTTTAAGTAAAAAAAAATGCTTTAAAATGTGGCTAACACTGATTCTTGGTGTCTTCTGCAGCCATTACTACAGAAATGAGAAGATAGATCATCTTGTATTTTTCTTTATTTCATGTTTTATGAAAGGATGGAAAGATGAAATGTTCATGTGGCAAGGGTAAGGGATGACAGGGGAACAGGTCTTATACTCACAATCTGAAGAGAATTAAAAAAAAAAGCCTACAGCATGTTGGGTAGAACCCTGTGGAATTTATGGGAAGAAAAGGAAAAGGAAAGAGTATATATAGCCTAAGATAGGCAGGAATGGATGAATTGCAATCTGTATCATTGGAGAGAACTTCCAAACGGATGAGATCACAGATCCATTTGAGCTACGTTAAATTTGAAAACTGGGAAAGATTGAAAGAAAAATTATGGTTTTATTTATCATGATTTAATTAAGAAATATAATCATCGTAGAAATGTTTATAATAATGTTTACTCAACAAGCATTTATTAAATGCTTACTATGTGCTAGGCACTGTGTTAATCTCTGAATATACAAAAAAGAGCAACAAATAAACAAAAAACCCCACATAGTCCCTGAACTCAAGGAACTCACAGTCTAATAGGGGTGACAACATGCAAATAATGACAAACAAGAGATAAACAGGATAAATTATAATAATCTTAGAGGGAAGTCTCTAAGGTTAAGGAGATCTGTGAAAGACTTCTTGTAGAAAGTAAGCCTTTCACTAAGGCTTGAAGGAAGCATAGTACAACAGAAAAATCTCTGGCTCCAGAGTTAGAAAATTTAGATTCAAATCCCACAATAAGTAATGGTGTGACCTTGGGCAAATAACTTAACCAGCCTAGATCTGACTTTTCTCATATGTAAAACGTGAGATTGTCCTAAGTGGTCTTGTTCTAGGGTTTTATTAACATAGTATCATCTAGTTAGTACAGTGGGTAGAATCTTTTGTCTTATCAGGAAGACCTGAGTTTAAATCTGGCCTCAAATACTTTCTAGCTATGTAACACTGGATAAACACTGCCTGCCTCAGTTTTTTCATGTGTTAAAAAAACATAAAAGCATAATAATAACACTTATATCCCAGGGCTGCTGTGAGGATAAAATGAAATAATTTTATAAAAGCCCTTCACAAACCTTAAAGAGCTATACAATTATTATTGTTGTTGCTATTAATTGTTATTACTATTATGTAAGAACCAGGAACAGCCATGTTTCTGATGGCTGCAATACCCTCTTTCTTAAGAGGGAGAGAGAGAGAGAGAGAGAGAGAGAGAGAGAGAGAGAGAGAGAGAGAGAGAGATGAACTAGATACCTTTTAAATTCCTTCAACTTAGCCCTTTATAGCTCTTTTAAGGAAAGCCTTTTGCATATTTATTATTTCTTAATATAAATATGGTAAATTATATGGGTCAGAAAGCTCTTACAACTATGTAAAGTGTCCTTTTTCTGTCACCCATAAACTATATTAAATGGCAATTATTTACAGCTAGACTTTTCCTCCCCATGACCCAGAGGTTAAAGAAGGAAAACACGCTCCCTTTGCTAAAAGGAAAGTCTTTCTGTTACCATACAATCTAATTCCCACCCCTGCCCCCCAACCTCCCCCCGCCAAAAAAACCTTGGAAATGTGGTGGTAAATTTTGCTTCTCTCCTCCTCCCCTTAAAGCAATGTAGTTTTAATATCTCAGAAAGAAAGCGATGTTAGCTTTTGATAGTCCTGAGAATTTAAACAATTTTAAAAAAATTGTAAAGTCCTAATATAAATGATTAAATGGAAAGATTATAATGATTAGGATGACATAACAACACATTTATGGAGAATATGACTATATTGTTTCTGTTTTCATATCTGGCTCTAATTTAAAAAAAGATTTTACTTAAAATGTCCTCCTAAAATCTCTGTAGGGTCATGACAGGAAGTATATACAGTCAAAATTCTTAATGCATAATTTCATTAAAAAAAGGTGACATTATTGCTTTCAAGGGAAACAGGAAATCTGATATATAGATTGTAGTGACTTCTTTTAAGCTCGAAAACTAGAATGATTGGTAGAAATAAAAGAAGATATTTGTTTTCTTTTGAGATTTTCCTAGGACCAATACTAAAATGGAAAACTAAAGTTGAACGTGGCCCACTTCCTGCATTATAAATGCTTCTCTTTGTCTTCCTCCTCCTCATCTTTATCTTTCTACCTAAACCAAAGGTTCTTAACATTTTTGTATGTGCCATGGACTCCTCAGCTGTATAGTGAATCCTTTCTCAGAATAAGGTTTGAAAAGGCATAAAATAAAATATCGAGGATTAAAAGGGAAATCAATAATACTGAAACAGAATTATCAACTATCCGGATTTATAACTCATGACCTAAACATCTCTATTCAAAAAAGATTCTGTTTAAAAATCTAGAAAAAATAATGATATGTTAGAATACACAATAAAATTGCATTGTACATTTAATTATGTTCCTTGTACAACTTTGTAATCAACCTTTTCCATATTGTGAATCTTATATTTGCCATGATTCAAATTGCTTTTGTGATATTTGACTTACCGTGATGGAATTTTTCAGTATTTCCATTGCATGTATCTTCTATTGATCTCTATTAGTTCATATCAAGTCAAATAAAAATTTTTTGGGGTTGAACCAAATGTCTTTCATATATGAAGAAGAATGTTAGTGAACATTTTTCTGTTTTGTAAAGATGTTGAATTTAATACAGATATATAACATCTCTCTTGACAAATCTATCTACCAGAAGAGGGAGCATTTGAATCAGTAACTGAAAAATGAAATGATATTGAGATAAATAATTCTAGAGCTCTTTTCTTTTTTAAAAAATCTTTTATTTTTAAGACTTTTTATCACCTTAATTTCCAATGTATCACTCCTTACTTACCTTCCTTTGTCCCATCCCTTGTAACAAAAAAAGAAAAAGAGAAAAAGACCAGAAGAATCAACCAAGACATCAACAGTGTCTGAAATTATATTGCAGTGATCCATAACCCTATTTCCCAATCTCTGAACTAAAGTAAGACATTTAAAAAAATTCTGCAGCAACTAGGTGGTGCAGTGAATAGAGCACCAACCCTAGAGTCAGGAGGACCTGAGTTCAAATCTGACCTCAGACACTTGACACTTAATAGCTGTATGACCTTGGGCAAGTTACTTACCCCAATTGCCTTGCCTTCCCCTCCGCAAAAAAAAAAAAAAGAAAATTCTTCTCCAGGATTAAACTTGGTAATTACATAGCATTCAGTATCTTTCATTTGTGTTGCTGTTTCTTCCTGCTGTAATCATTGTGTATATTGTATAACATTATTTATATGTTTGTTTCACTCAGCAACAATTCATAATTCTTCATATTCAACATTTCTTGTGATACATCAATATTCCATTGTATTCCTGTACTTTGTTGTTATTGAGTCATTTCAGTCATATCCTTTTCTTTGTGATCCTATTTTGGGGTTCTCTTCATAAAGATACTGGAGCAATTTGCCATTTCCTTCTCCATTTCATCTTACAAATGAGAAACTGAGGCAAACAAGGTTAAGTGGTTTGCTCAAGATCACACAGCTAGTAAGTGTCTGATGCCAGATTTGAACTTTTGAAGATGAGTCTTCCTGGTTCTAAGCCCAGTGCTCTATCCTTTGCACCACCAAGCTGCCCTTTGCATTTCTGTACCTTCATTTATTTAGCCATTCCCCAGTTAATAATCATCTGTTTTTTCTAGTTCTTTGCTACTACAAAAAGTGTTGTTATAAAAATTTTTCTTCATGTGGAACATTTCTTTCTGTCTTTGACTTCTTTGAAATATATATTGTACCTAGCATTGGGATGTCTGGGTCAAAGAGAATGAATATTTTAGTCACTTTTTTTCTTAGCATAGTTCAAAATTTCCTTCCAAAATGTTTGGGGTATCTCAAAGTTCAACCAACAATCCATTAATGTGCTTGCCAGAGAAGGGCCTTCAACATCTACTTAATAATGTACTCACAAAATTGTACGATAAAATATGTGGGTTTGGAAGTTAGCGGTGGTTCCAAACCATTGTGAACTATACCAACAAAATCTTAAAGAATACCAGATTTTGAGTCAGAAGACCTAGATTGAAAACTGCTTTTTCTCTTTATTACACACATTTAAACAGCTCTGATACTTCATGTTGTCATATCTAAATTGAGGAGATTGAATGAAATATTTTTCTTAGTTCTGTTCCATTTCTAAAGTTTCCATTCTCACCTTTTTGAGTAATGTAGACATTTGCCCTCTTGCTAATTAGAAACACTGCATATGATCCCCCAAAATAACAACAATTAAATATAATAATAACAAAACCCAGGAAGCAATAATAGAAAAGAATTACCATCCAAAATAAGTTCAAAATGCACAAAATATCTAGGTATCAATCTTACAAAGCACATTCCATATTTGTATATATTAAATTGCAAATTGCTCTTTAAAGAAATCAAAAACAACTTTAAAAGCCAGAGGAATATTCATCACTGATGGCTAAGCAATGCAAATATACTAAAACCCAAAAGCTAGTACTATAACAATCACACTAATTAAGGAATTATTTATCGATGTCTGCAGAATAATAATTCTTTTGGACGAACAAATGATCTATATTATCCAAGAAAATCATGATAAAAGTTAGAAATGAAGGGAGAAACTATATTTCCAGGTCTAAAATTTTATTATAAAGTATCAGTCATTGAATCCATTTGATATTGATTTTTAAAAATTAGAAAAGTAGATCAAGGGAACAAGGTAAACAAAGGCAAATCAGACACAATGGAATTCAATAACATAAAAATTTAAATCACCAGGATTTCCCTACTTGAAATGATATGTCAGGAAAACTATTAAGCAGTCTGTCAGAAAGTATTCTTAATTAAATGTCTTATACTACATTCCATGATAAATTCAAAATGAATGTGACTTGAATAATAACAAATCAATCAAAACTCAATGATGAGAAATGATAAAGGGAAAGGAAAAAGAACCAGCCTTTACTAAGAGTCTGCTACGTGCCAGACACTATGCTAAGTGCTTTATAAATATATTGTTTGATCCTAACAACAATATCATGATGTAGCTGCTACCATTATCCCAATTTTAAATTTGAGAAAACTGAGGCAGACAAAGGTTAAGTGACTAGCCCAGAATTAAAGGTGCAAGATTTGAACTCAGGTCTTCCTTACTCCAGGTACAATGCTGTATTCACTGGAAATATTTAGCTGCCTCCGTTATGAAGAACGAGCTTAGCCTTAACTAAGATATATGAGAGTATCATACCCCATTTCCCTTTATAGAGGTCAGGGACCATGTGTATGAAACATTGCATATAACATCATATTTTTAAATTTTTTTATCAGTATTTGTGATTTTTTTACTTCTTTTTTTCCTATATAAAACATTTGTCACTTTTTAATCTGAAAAAATAACTCTTCAAAAATATTACCAAAATATATATAAATCTATTTTAAAATATTATTTTGTACATTTAAATATTTGCAATATGATTAGTTAGAGAGCTCTGGTAAATCATGGTTCAAGAAAATGCATACCTAGTAAAAGACCCTTCCATTGGTTTTACTTCTGAAATTTAACAACTGAGTCATCACAATGGATATTCAATAGGAAACTTTTGGCAAAGCTATAATGATTTTGATAATGTCAGTTTAAAGATCAGAAAGGGCAGCTTCATTCAATTTCATCCACACCCTTTCCACCATCTAGGAACTTATAGTTTTTAAAAATCTCTTCTATGATTTTTTTACTTCTTAAAAAGTTTATTTGATATAAGGGATAGCTCTGTAGGAGGAGGAAGGGACAATATGGGGGAAATCTAGGTAACATAGAAAAATATGTATCAGTGAAAATTTATTTTTTAAAAAAGGAAACACAAAGTCTGTACTCCAAATGTATCAACTCTCAGTGAATTTCTAGAATTATCCAATGTAGACTACCTAGAGTACTTAATTAAGTCTCCCTGGCATACAGATAATCTTCCATAATGTGTTGATTCCCCAAATTGGTCCCCATTTAAACACTATTTCTGTGTTCTATTGGGTACTTTACTTGGTGAAAAACAAAGAATATTACTGGAATATTGTTTTTCAAATGTCTAATGTCATATATCAAATCTGTTAGATGTACATTGCTTCAAATGATGATATATATCAAAAAGAATAAATATAAAAGTTAAAATGAAATTTGCATGTCAGAAAGAAACTATGATGAAGACTTGTTTCAAACATTTTATTTCCATTAGCAAAACCTTGCTTTCCATTGGCATTAAAAACAAATGGAAAAATAGGTCACATAATATGGCAAGTATTCATTATTCTAAATAAATAAACAGATAAATTATATACATATATGTAATATATGTATATGTGCATGCCACATATTGTACAGAATTAGATTTGTTCCCTGCCCACTAAGTTAGCGTACTAATTAAATTATTGCTTGATTACAACATAGCTTTCATCTCTGCAGGTAAAACTATTTTTAGCTTTTTCTATTATTAAGACCATGTTTTGATAGCATTACAGCTTCAGCTCTACTCAGTGTCATTATAAGACTAATATAGAAATTAAGTCAAGATAACTGAAATGACAAAAATATCATGTTTACTGGCTATGCCATTTTTATTGGCAATTTTATTTTTTATCACCAGTTTCATTTTCCTCATTTAAGTTTTTGGGGGTAACATTTGTTGACTTTCAAATAAACAATGGCACACCAACTAAAATTGGGAAGAGCTTCATCACCAGTATTCATTAAAGAAAGAAAGAAGCAACATGATTTTCTCTGATTGACTTTTATGCTTTTAAACTCTGTATCTGGATATGACAAAGTACACTACCCTACAAATGTCCACTGTTGTTCCACTTGAGTGTCAACAGTTTACTAAAGAGATCTGATTGTGAATGAAAGTCATCTGTGATTCTATAAAATCATCAAATTTATGGCAGTGACTTATTTAAAATGCAATATTTTGTCCACATACTCACCTAAGATCCATAGTCAAATCCACTTGAAATATCTATATCATTTGCAAATGAAAAATATTGATAGTCCTGAAGTAGCTGTGTCAATAGTATCGCAACTGAAAGGGAGTATTCAAATGTGCATACCTGGATGCACATTTAAGTTTTAGACTAGTAGAATTCCATTTTTTTCTAAAAAAGAAAGTTCAAGCATTATTGTTTAGTGGAAAAGTTCAGGGTTCATAGAAGAGGTAAGTAACGAATGATAAATTGATATATAGACCACCTATCTACACAAATACACACAAACACACACACACACACACACACACACACACACACACACACACACACGAGGACCATCTCCAGTCATCCTGATCTATATCTTACCACTGGACCCAGATGGCTCTGGAGGAGAAAGTGAGGCTGGACTTTGCACAGCCCTCCCTCAATTAGATCCAGTTCACTTGCATGTCATGGCATCACCTCCCTGATATCATGGTCCTCTTCAAGAACAAGGGACAAATGGGGCAGAGCCAAGATGGTGGCTGGAAAGCAGGGACTTGCTTAAGCTCTCCCCTAGGTCCCTCCAAACACCTATAAAAATGGCTCTGAACAAATTCTAGAGCGGCAGAACCCATGAAATAGCAGAGGGAAGCAGGGCTCTAGCCCAGGACAGCCTGCGTGGTCGCTGGAAGGGTCTATTGCAGGGAACTGGGAGCAGAGCAGATCAGAACCCAGTGTGGGCCACGCCAGGACCAACCAGAAAAGAGGCCGGGTAGAACAGACTGTAGGGCCCTGAATCAGTGAGCTGTGGCAGTTACCAGACCTCTCAACCCACAAATGCCAAAGACAACAGAGCAGGTTAGTGGGAAAGAGTGCTGGGACACAGTGAAAGGAGATTGTGGTAGGCCACCACCCTGGAGGCAGCTGAGGTGGTGCAGCTTTGAGGCTGCTTCCAGAGCTACAGCTTCAGTTACTTCTGGCCCCAGGCCCACCTGGTGGGAGGAATTAAGCAATGGATTAGAGCTGGAGTGCAAAGCCTGCTTTGCCCTGCCTGGATCTGGGTCACAGTGCTGGTTGGTGGTTCTTGGGGAAGAAGGAGTGCTGGTGTGGCAGAGCTTGCTGTGTACAAGTAGCTCGGAAAACAGCAGCCCAACCCCTCAAGCTTAGGACAAAGTACTCTCTATTCTACAAGCAGTCATACGCTGACAAAAAACTCAAGGGTCAAGTAGTTGGCTGGGAACGTGAACAGGCAGCAAAAACAGACCCAGATTCAGACTCAGGCTTTGGAATCTGTTTTTGGTGACAAAGAAGACCAAAACATACAGCCAGAAGAAGTCAACAAAGTCAAAGAGCCTACAACAAAAGCCTCCAAGAAAAATATGAATCGGTCTCAGGCCATGGAAGAGCTCAAAAAGGATTTGGAAAAGCAAGTAAGAGAACTAGAGGAAAAATTGGGAAGAGAAATGAGAATGTTGCAAGATAATCATGAAAAACAAGTCAGTGACTTGCTAAAGGAGACCCAAAAAAATACTTAAAAATATACTGAAGAAAACAGCACCTTAAAAAATAGACTAACTCAAATGGCAAAAGAGCTCCAAAAAGCCAATGAGGAGAAGAATGCCTTAAAAGGCAGAATTAGCCAAATGGAAAAGGTGGTCCTAAAGACCACCGAAGAAAATACTACCTTAAAAATTAGATTGGAGCAAGTGGAAGCTACTGACTTGATGAGAAATCAAGATATTATAAAACAGAACCAAAGGAATGAAAAAGTGGAAGACAATGTGAAATATCTCATTGGAAAAACCACTGACCTGGAAAATAGATCCAGGAGAAATAATTTAAAAATTATTGAACTACCTGAAAACCATGATCAAAAAAAGAGGCTAGATATCATCTTTCAAGAAATGATCAAGAACAACTGCCCTGATATTCTAGAGCCAGAGGGTCAAACATAAATTGAAAGAATCCACCAGTCACCTCCTGAAAAAGATATCCCCCAAAAAAACTCCTAAGAATATTGTCACCAAATTCCAGAGCTCCCAGATCAAGGAGAAAATACTGCAAGCAGCCAGAAAGAAACAATTTGAGTATTGTGGAAACACAATCAGGATAACACAAGATCTAGCAGCTTCTACATTAAGAGATGGAAGGGCTTGAAATATGATGTTCTGGAGGCTAATAGAGCTAGGATTAAAACCAAGAATAATCTACCCAGCACAACTGAGTATCATGCTCCAAGGCAAAATATGGATTTTCAATAAAATGGAGGACTTTCAAGCTTTCTTAGTGAAAAGGCCAGAGCTGAATAGAAAATTTGACTTTCAAACACAAGAATCAAGAGAAGCATGAAAAGGTAAACAAGAAAGAGAAATCATAAGGGACTTACTAAAGTGGAACTTTTTTGCCTACATTCCTACATGGAAAGATGATGTGTGTAATTCATGAGACCTTTCTCAGTATTAGGGTACCTGAAGGGAATATACATGCATACAT
>CM053623.1:128605514-128622858 GCA_028646595.1 Phalanger gymnotis | reverse complement strand
TATTGTGGAAGGGTTTTGCATAATGATACACATGTGGCCTATGTCGAATTGCTTGCCTTTTAGGGAGGGTGGGTAGGGAAGGAAGAGGGGAGAGAATTTGGAACTCAAAGTTTTAAAAGCAGATGTTCAAAAAAAAAGAAGTTGTTTTTGCACACAACTGGGCATAGAAATCCATCTTGCCCTACAAGAAAGTAAGGGAAAAGGGGATGAGAGAGAGTGGGGTGGGGGAAGGGAGGGCTGACTGGGGAACGGGGCAATCAGAATATATGCCATCTTGGAGTAGGGGGGAGGGTACAAACGAGGAGAAAATTCGCAACTCAAAATCTTGTGGAAATCAATGCTGAAAACTAAAAATATTAAATAAATAACAATTTTTTTAAAAAAAAGAACAAGGGACAAACAACACACACATATACACACACTTATGGAGATATCTATCCTGCAATATGGGAAATAAATATTAGCTTCTAGGGATTATGGTTTAAATTAAAGTATCTCTAACTTCACATAAACTTTCAAATAGAAAATTACCAACATTACAGTAACTGAAAACACAGTTTATCTGATGGTTGTGCTATACCTATGCCTCTATTCTTTGAATGATGAAAAAGAATTCAACAGCTATATTATAGAAATAATAATAACTATAAGCAAGGCATACAATTAGGACCGGTCTTAGAGCCCAGAGTAGAAAGTAAAGGAAGGTTTACTAAAAATTGAAGATCAAAGTGTCATTAAGATAGGATCACACTCTTTTAAGCTCAATGACACTCACTGCTTTCAGACTAATCATCACCATGATGAATTTAGGAATCTGAAAAATACTGGTGAACATTCCTTTGGAAGGTTGGTTAAAAAATGACAGAAATGTAAAGATCCTGTGATTTTCTATAAGGTTGTTTAAGAACAAAGGGTTTTATTTTCTCTGCAATAATGAAAAGATTAGAGGCCTGGTATAGTGCAAATTGGGGATAAGTGTGTGTGTTGGAGCAGGTTCACAGAAATAAATTACTTTTTTTCTAGAAACCTAAAATGAAACCAAGAGCAAACCCTTATTTCTTTTTCAAATAGTTCAGTTAAAAAAAAAAAACCAACAGTGTTCTCATATGCGTGAATCTATGATCTTTATTTGGCACTGGAAAAAGAAAGATAAACCTAGACTTTGATTTATTTTTCCTCTATCTTCTCTATTCTTGGCCTTTGTCTTAATTAATTTTTTTAACTTTTATTTGGCATATTATACTCTACATTTTAAAAAGGCTTGTTTATTTCCTATTGTCCCTAAGATACCTTATCTTAACCTGGCTAGCTTTTAACTTCCATCTCTCTTTTAATTTTTTCTAGTCCTACTTACTTCATAAATTTTTATTCTTCTAGCTCTTCCTTGGGCCTCCTTTCATTTGACTCTACTACCAGTAGTGGGATTCAGCCAGTTCGCACCCATTTGGTAGAACTGGCACCTAATTTTAAGTTGAGTTTTGGGGAATAGGTTATTAGAGAGGGTGAGGCATGGCAGCAGCACCTTGGCTTGATTCTGTGAAGAACAGGCTGTTAATTTATTTGTATCCCACCACTGTCTATTACCCTTGCTTACTTTTTTCTAAGGACCCTATCATTCTTTATCTCTTCCTCTTTGAGTATGCTTCATTTGCATAATTATATGGTAATGTCCCTATTAGTTAGGTGGCTCATGAATTCTCTCCACTAATCAGGCCTAGTTGCCTTAACTGGAAAGTAAAATAGTGCAGAGCCAGGGGCAAAAAGATCCTTCCCAACCACTGATCTCAGTTACATTACTCAATCTGACATTTCTATTATATTTCTAATAGGTTCCTCCCATTTCTAATAGTTAAGGATATGGTGGTATTGTTCAGTCAGGTCCGTCTCTTTCTGACCCCTCTTAGGGTTATTCTTAGCAAAAATACTGGAGTGGTTTGCCATTTCCTTCTCCAGTAAGTGTCTGAAGCTATTTTTGAACTCAGGACATTGGTACTACAGGCCTAGCATTCTATCCACTGTGCATGTACCCTGAGCTGATAGTAATAGGAAATGAATACAGAATAGAAATATAGAATATGGAAATAGAAGTAGGATATAGAATAGAAATAGGAAATAACCTCAGCTTGTTACCTATGTGACACTGATAAAGTCATTTTACCTCTCTCAGTTTCCTCATCTGTAAAATTAGACAATTGAAGAAGATAACATCTAAAGTCCCTTTGAGCTCTAGATACATAGTTCTGATTTTTCTAGAAAATTTATAATCAATAATGATTATACAAAATAGTTGGAGTATATTCTATGGAGAGACAGAAAGATTGTATGGGATAATCGATACCATTATATCTTAGAGTCAAGAGTCTTGGCTTCATATTCTAGCTTTGACACTCTAGAGCTGTATTTCTAGAGCAAAGCCACTTTTTCCCCTCTAAGCCTTACTTTCTTTATCTGTAAAATGAGGGCAATATTTCATTGTTTTTGTTTTCAGTCACGACTGACTTTGTGACCCCTTTTGTGATTTTCTTGGCATAGATCCTGGAGTGGTTTGCCATTTCCTTCTCCAGCTCATTTTACAGATGAGGATATTGAGGCAAATAGGGTTAAATGCCCAGGGCCACACAACTAGTAGATATCTGAAGCTGATCTGACCTCAAGATGAGGATTCTTCCTGACTCCAGGCCCAGCCTCTTTCTACTGTGCCACTTAGCTGCTCCATAATATTTCATTACCTATCTTAAAGAAGAATTGTGAAGAAATCTCTTTTAATCTGTAAACCACTATAGAAATGAGTTAGTACCATTATTACCACTTCAGTACCTGTGCACATCATCTTCCCTGACTATGTAGCGGGGAATAAAAATCTAAAATTATTTATAAAATGAATATAACACTCTGGGTAGAAGATTATTTTGATTTTCATTTTGTAAGTTGAGAATGAAAGTCTATGAGAAAGGAAAATCCCCATAGCCATCCAAGCTGATATTATGTGGCACCATGTTCAGTCCTTAAAGAAAAATAAAGAAAAGAAGGAAAACATTGTCATTAAGTGGCATATTAAAGGACTGGCAACATAGCTGAGTGACATTCTTGACCTCATTCCAAAAACTACAGAGAACACTATTAGGAGGGGAAAAAAAAGAAAAAGGCTGCCTATGTACTCTACTAAGTAAGTATATTTCACCCAAATTATTTCACTTCATAGTGCATTTTTTTTCAGATTCTTGAGCTCTTTCTATACGCAGTCGACTAGAACAATGACATGGTAGTATTATTTGCTATTTTTCACTAATGGTCATGCTAATGATCAGTTTGTAGATCACCATAGAGTTGAATTACCCAAGTTATAGGTTGACCGATCACAGATTTACAACTAGAAGAGATCTCAGAGGCCATTTGTTGTTCCAGGATGCTCTCATCCAATCTCATGTTTACCTTTCGCCCTGATTGGTCCAAGGGGAGCTCAGCAATAGAGAGAGGTTAGAAAATGGGAAGATAAGAAAATCCCATATTAATTCTAAGCATCAGTCATAGGGGCAATGGTACCAGGGAGAAATGGGAATCATTACATTCTGTGTCCAAGGGTGTGGTTTCACATGCCTGGGAGTAGATTTTCCAGTAAAGTTATGTCCCTGTAAGGAAATAGTGGTTGTCAAGGAAACCAAAATATGAATTGAGTTACAAAGCAAAAGCAGGGAAGGTATTCTCTTAGGCCAGCCATAAAGTCCATTATAAATCCTAGCTTCTGTATCTAGATGTTAATTTTTTTTTCCAGTTGCTTTGGAGCAGATATATTTTTTGAGGTCTTCTGTCTCTAGTGGCCAGTTTTCTGTCTCTGCTTGCTATCTTCTTGTCTTGTTCTCAGTTTGGTAGGTGGTTGTGGTTTTGGCTACAATTGCTTTTTTAAAAATTTCCTTTGTTGGAAGTGTGCCCTTTGTACAGTTTTCTTTGAGTGTCTTATTTGATTTTACTCAGAACCAAGTTCGGGGTTATTTATAATTATGCATCAGATGTAGCCTCAGTGCTGGGATGACAATGAAAGGAATGAGTAAAAAGGAAGGAGTAAAATATCTTAAGGGGTGTTTGTTGTGCAGAGGCCTTGGGCTTTCAGGGGTTAATCAAGATAAATGATATTAAGTAAAGGCATAACCCTTAATCTTGGAGACCAGGAATGAGGAATGGGGATAGACTACATGAATTTTGGTTAATCTTATTTGCAATAGAAGGCTGCTCTGATGACTTGATGAATTACTTATTTCTACAAGCTATTGTTGTTATTGATGTGAATGTATTACATGGGTGGGGACCTGGAGAACTGAAGCTGTAAATCCTTGCTGAATGGATTTAGAAAAAAATTATTTTAATTGTTATTGTTGTTTTCTAATTATTATCTATATCATTGATTCAATCTTTCCATATTATGAACTTAAGTTTAGGCCTTGTGTATATTTGGCTTTACACAACCCATAGGACCTACTTGCTTTTGCCGATAACAAGCATTCCAATGATGAACTCTGCAACTGCACAGGCTGTTGTTCCTCAGGACTGGAATGTCCTCCCTCTTTACCTTCTTCTGTTGGAACTTCTAGGTTTATACAAGGCTTAGCTTAAGAGCTACTTCCTTTAAGAGGTCTTTGCTGATTGCCCCAATTATTGGTGACTATCCTTCCAAATATTTTTGTAATTTATTTTATATATCTTCAGTTTACTTATTTGTCAACATTCTACATCCCTTCAGGAGAATGTATGATCCTTAAGTACGTGGATTGTCTCATTTTGTAGTTGTAGCCCCAGTCAATAATGTAGCACCTGGCATATAATGGGATAGAGACCACGATACGGTAGGGATCTGTGATTTTACTGGCATAAGTGAGGCTCCCTCAACCAATTGAAAATTAGCAGCATCTTCTCTACAACTTACAGTTTTAAGGATTTGCCTAGAGTATTTTGTGACCAGGGTCACTGTCAGCATGTTTGGGATTTCACACCAGATATTTCTAGCTTGTAGGCCAGCTTTCTATCTATTGTACTGTGCTGCTTCTCTCACAGAAGTCAATAAATGTATTGATTCATTGATTATGAGCCAAAGCATAAAAGAAAAATGAGTATGTTGTGACTGAAGTAGTAAAGAGACTTACTTAGTTGAAATGGTATATATTACATGTGAGCATGAAATAACAATAAAATCCATCACACACCCCACCCCCCCATCCCCAACTCCTGATATTGTGAAGATTTCCATTAGCCTTGGGAATTGATAGGGCACATCAAAAGGGGCCATAGCAATCAAAGTCCCATCTATAGCAGATCTCAGTCTGCCTCCTCTCAGTGGGAGCTATTTCCATGGAAAATAAAGCAGGCAGCAGAAGGAAGAGCTATAGAGCTGGCATAGGAACAACTTCACGCAGCCAGTGTGTATTTAAACTGAGTGCTGAAAACTGAAGAAACTCTTTGAGGAACTCAGAATGCTATTGTTGTCACCTCAAATACCACTCCCCTTTTTAGAATGAGACAATGTCAGAATGCCAAGGGGAGATCTAGCCAATCACTGATAAATCATGACTTCAAAAACATAAAATCATTTGGTGAATGTAAATTGCCATAGCATACACAAGAATTATGTATGCACAAAAGTGATCTAAAAGATGTCAACCAAGAAACCTTTATCTAGAAAAGGAGTTGGGCCAGTCATGTAGTGAGAGCAAGGTAGAAAGACTACCTGAGTCACTACTGGTTCTTATGAAAGACCAACAATAAAATTGCCCTCCTCACCTCCCTCAACATTAGATAAATTTATAGGAGGTCATAGATAAGAATCACATTGAATGAAGAGATAGAGAGCAAAGGGAACTCAAGTCACTGAAACTCATCAAAGCATTGGAAGAAGAGATCAATATTCTACTTGTGGAGACACAAAAGCGGAGTGGACACAAAAGTGGAGACACATACTGTGTGACCTTTGCCAAGTAATTTAATCTTCCATTGCCTCAGGCAAGTCTATGACACTAAAGATTTCAGAGAAGATGCAAATCTATATTGGTAAAGGAAATTCCCCACCAGGAGCTTCCTTTGTCAATGTAGAACCAGTTCGGCCAGAAAAAAAAAAAAATCCAGTTGGTGCTAAAATGATGGTTCCTTTCAAAAATAGCTTTAGAATGTGACTCTCATTAGAATTTTGTGCCTCATCTCAACAAACCATGCACATAGATTCAATATAAGCTGCACACCCAAGACCTGAAATGCCCTCAAAATCTTACAGCAAAATTTTCAAAACAAGGCCTTTTTTTTAAGGCAGTGCCAGTTAACAAAAATAATTAATTCCCTTTTCTGCTTTCCTGATTTTAATTGTGCCTTGCCTGTAGTAACAGTTTTAGTGAAAAGAAAATTTAGTGACAATTGAAAAACTTTGGCTTATTTTAAAATAATTGAAGTTGAATTCAAAACCAACTAGCCTGAGGTTCCCCACTGGTTGTGCCAACCCATAGGGCAAGCCTTTTCCCTCAAAATTGTCCCAAATAGGTCTTGATAGAATAGGAATATCAATTATATTAGGATCATATAGAACTAAAAGGGATTAATTATTCAATACTGTCCTCATCTGAAGTGTGAATGAATCACTTCAACAGTCAAACATTCCTCGTAAATGGTCATTCAACCTCCACTTAAAGATCACCAAGAATGGATAATTTACTGCCTCCCAAAGCAAGGCCATTTCATTTATTTTTAACAATTCTAATTGTTGAAAAATCTTACACTGAGCCAAAATCTGCTTCCATATAATTTCCACCCATTGGCCTTAGTTCTGACCCTAAGAGCTTGAGTAGAATAAATTTCTAGACAGATAGTTAAAGAAGGGAAATGGAAGGGAATAAACATTTATATAGTGTCTACAATGTGCCAGGCACTTTGCTAAGTACTTTTTAAAAATAAATATTTCATTTGATATATTCATTTAATAGACTTTATTTCAATTTAATTTTTCTTTCGAATCTTATACAATTGTTTAATTATTTATTATTCATTATTTTATGGTGCTTATGGGGTGCTCATGGAGAACAAGCACCTCTGGTGTGATGAATTGCCATGCCCTTTTCAGGGATATTCATCCACCTTTGGTGTTTACCTGATACTCAACTCTCACCTGTGACTCTATGACACTGCAAGCATGCACAGTGCTCACACCCTGTAAACCATCTCGGTAGTTGCTCTGGGCTAAATCATGTTGAGGGTGTTAAACCCACTGGCGAGTTAAAGAGTTAAAGAGCTCAGCTCTGCTGAGCTCCCCTTTCTTTCTACCCCAAGCATGTGAATCCTCTGGCGGAATGGGTGGGTGAGGACAATTTGTTCCGATGACTGTGAAAGTGGCTGAAGCAGACTCTGTGGAGTGCTTAGAGCTTGGTCAGACATTGAAGATCCCAAGGTCATGTACTACATCTCAGGCCACCAACAGTCATCTTAACTTTTGTCTTACCATTGGACTTCAATGACTCTGGAAAAGAGAGTGAAGCTGACAACTTTGTGTAATTCTGCCTCACTTAAATCTGATTTACCCATGACTCAAGATATTACCCTGTGATATTAATGGTCTTCTTTGAAAATGAAGGACAAACAACAATTATTTTATGCATTTAAAAATATTTTAATAAGTCTGAGAAGGGCTTTCACCTGAAGTTTCACTATATTGCCAAAGTACAACATACACACAAAAACAGGTTAAGAACCCTTGGGCTAAGTGAAATGATATTAGACAATAGGCATGCTTATCTCCTAAATTACTGATTATATTTCTGTATAATTTTACATGGAAAAAAATTGAATCTTCATATATATAAGGAAAATGAAAATGCAAGAAAAGGAAAATTCTGCCCCCTAAGTTGAATGACAAATGTATAAGCACTATTTTAATACCTTTCTGATTTTCTTGAGGTTGCGAAGATAACACCATGCATAAAGTATGTCATATGCATTAAAAAATGGTATGTTTCCTTAGCAGATGGCTGGAAATAAATTCTTTTGGTAATTCTATTTCAGTAGAATATTCAAAATCCACACTCCTTGGATGGCAAAATGTGCACATTTTAGATTTGGAGCCAAGGCACTGTAGTGTGAATGTGACAATATTTTATCCTATATGTTGTGTTTGTAATATATGTTTGTAATGATGATGTCCTTGCTTCCTTCTATTCCTATACCCCTTGAAAAGTATAAAGAGAGAGAAAATAGAAAAAGAAAAATGATCACCAAAGGCAATCAGTCATTTTGGAAGCAGGTAAGGCAAATGTAGATTTTATAGGTAAACAGATTCCAAATTAACAGTGAGGTTTTGATTCTTTAATAAGGTCTAATCAATATCATACAAATAGTTTGTTTGCAATAACTTTTTTCAGAAATGCAAAGTATTATATGTGAAGTATAATGGATAAAAACAGTACTTAACTTGAAAACCCATGCTTAGTGTATATTTCCCAATTTGTGTTTGGGCCACCATGCTTCCAGGACCATGTTCTTGGTTGCTCATGGGACCAAAGAGAGAGACTTCCACTAATCAAATTATCTATAACTTTTAATTACTCAAAATTCTGTTGTAATTAGAGATATATGACCTAAGCTAGTTTTAATGATGAAAGTAATAATTTTTTTAGCCTTATGTTTTTTTTGTGGGGGGGATAGGTATAAAAATATATAATTAATAAATTAAACACAGATACTTATTTTACATTTTATTAAATTTTATTTCTTTCTATTAACAAGCATCCACTTTTACTTCTTCCCCCCTTCCAAAAAAAAAAAAACACCTTATAAATTTTATACCCAGGCAAGTCAAATTTCCATGTTGACTGTATCCAAAAAATTTTCTTATTCTTCATATGGATTCTATTAGTACTAAGTATGTCCTCATCAGGAGGTCTATATTAGTCTTCATCATTGGTTATCAGGAATCATTGTGGCCATTACCTGATCAGAGCTCTTAAGTCTTTCAAACTTGTTAACTTTTACAAAGTTTTTACTGTAGAAATCATTCTTCCATTTCTGCTCACTTCACTCTGCATTAATTCATAGCAAGGAGCCCCAGGTTTCTCTGAAACTGTCCTTTTCTTTGTTACGTGACAATATATTAATGTAAGATAATCTATTCAGCCATTCCTTAAGTTAAGGGCACTCTCTTAATTTACAGTTCTTTACTATCACAAAAAGAGCTACTATAAATAATTTTGCACATATGAGTCCTTTTCCTCTTTGCTTGATCTTTTTGGGCTATAGACCTGGTAATGATATCACTGAGTTAAAGTCACAAGTTTTGCGGCTTATTTCCATATCACTTTCCAGAGTGACTGGATGAGTTCACAGTTCCAACAAAAATTCATTAATATGTCTGTTTTCCTACAGTCCCTTCAACATATAAGACACATATAAAATGTCATTCTACATGATTGATTTCTTGGACTTCATATATTTCATATGAATACATAATTTGGGATATAAAGACTTCATATTTGGAGGAATACAAATTACTCTTCTTTTTTATACATGAGTTAGTCATAAGTGAAAAGGGAATATTTTGTAATGTATGTAACACTTTATGTATGGCATTATTTTTATAACCTCAGCAAAATCAGAACATATTGAAATATTGCTTATAAATTTATCATTCAACTCTTTTTTGGCAGGAGAGAGTTGTACTCTGGCTATATTTTCATTTTCCTTACGTACAGTACTTGAATATTCAAGCTATTTTGTGTTTCTTTAATCACATTTGTAGCAGTCTTTTTTTTTTTAAACAAACCTATATGTATCATACTGAGAAACTAATAACATTCTAGGCAGGTGATACATTAATCATACTTCAGAAAAACTGCATGTATTCTAATTAATTTGCAGGCCAATTAATTAAAATGACATTAAAGTTGTTGAAGCAAGTATTTTAATCTCAAGTCACATAGACTGATGCTTTTGGACAAACCAACAAGGTTTTAAATTTTATCTAAATCTAAAAAAACTAAAAGAGCTCCAAAATTTTAGATCAGTTATTTCAATTCTTTTAGTCATATCATCACTCTTCCTTTGCTCCTGATATTTCTCCCACTTAAAATGATCTCCTTCTTCTCTTTGATTTTTTAAAAACTTACACTTTCTCCCTAGGTAAATACTGGAAAGGCAATTTCCATTCCATGAACTTCTGACCATTTCCATGCAGAGTAGGCACTAACTCCTCTGAATTCAGTTTTATGTACTATATCATAGTTTGAATTTATTTACTATACTATATTGTGAATTTAATTCCATAATTTCCATTTGCATTTTGTACAGTTGATTTTTAGTATTATTTCAGCATCATATTGTTATTTAATTTGCTATGCCATTTTTTTTTCTTCCCTTAAGTAGATTTATAAGCCTGCTGGAGACAGGAACTATGCCTAGTGAAAGAGAATCTCCAAATTAGCAAATGATGTTTCAGTGAGTCATTTGAAATCTAGGATACATATACCTGTGGAAATATGTGTAGAACTACTTCAGATGAGCCCACAAAAATCCACTTGGAACATGAAAGGCCCAAAGCCTTAACATTACTATCATATATAGCAATGTTTCTATAAGTAAATGCAGGGACCTAACTTAGGATACCATGAACACTGACATGTTAACATTCTCCATCATATAGTTTATTATATCTAGCCCAGTGAAGGGAGGAATGTAATTTAGCATGTTGAAAAAATAATTGAAAATCAGTTGATTTCATTACAATTGGTCACTTGACATCAAGATGACTTTGTCTTGTTAGAATATATAGAGTTTTCATTTTTTAGACTGCAATCAAGAAATAGATTACATATAAAATGTAGATGGCATTTCAACTCCTTCCTTTTGGTAAGTAAATTTTTAGTAAGCCATTCTCAATGCCAGTCACATAGCACCCTGCCTTTTTTGTCTCTCCTTGAGTCAAACTATGCCAATAATAGTCCCTTTAAAATATGTCCACAACTCTCAGTGTTGAAATTTGGGACCTCAGACAACTTTGATGACTTCAAGAACAGCTTTTCAGGTAATTACAAAGAAACCTTCAACATTTATTTCTATGAATCAGTTGAATTTTTTTTTCTTTTACCTTAGCCAACTTTCTATCTCCAACTCTCTGCTTTATTGTTATTATTAATTTAAGCTTTGGTTTTTCCGTGGTGTATCTCATATAAACTTTGTATTTATTGATCCACAAATTGCCTGCAGCTACTGGTCATATATTTTATTACTGATAAAATTTATTATGCTATAGTTGAATTAATGAGGCTCTGGTGCTTTAAAACCTGTATTTTATGGAATATATTTTCAGCTGAAATTTCCTTCTAGATATGATGAAAACATTTAGTATTTTTTTCAACAGTTTGAAGTCAACACAAAGACTGACAACCTGTCAGGAAGAAAAAAAAAAAAGAGCAAACTATTGTTTTTGAGGGGATTATTCTTAGGTTAAGATTCATCTGAAATGAGTTGAACAGTTGAACTACACAAAAGTAGCATGTGTATATGCCCTCCTTTTTTTTTTTAGCACTTGTTTTATCATAATGAAGCAAAATATTTAAATGATTTTAGTGATTAGGCAGAATGCAGTTTCTCACATTTCATAATATTTTCCATTACAAAAATCATACAAGTTATTTCCAATTACCTGGTAAATATACAGAAGACAAACTTATCAAGATAAATTCTTGCTAACCAGAACTATACCTCAGGCTGATAAAATGTTTGAATTCTCTCTTGTGGACTGATGCAAACATACATACATACAGATAGGAGTGTGATGGTAAATGTTTAACAACCAGCTACCAAAAAAAAATGTATACAGCACCCACTTTTAAGTTTAATCTCCATTACTTTCTTAATTATAAACAACAAACGAAACAACTAATCAAGCCCTGATTTATAGTTATTTCTGAGGTATAAATGCTGATACTGAAAATTTAACAATTTGTTCCAGGCGTTCAAAGACAGAAGCTCCAGTATAACATTGCCCTCATCTCTTCAGACTATGGAAAGAGGGGATTGCCCTTAGGTGTGTCATTAACTGTAATTCCTTTAGCGGGGGGGGGGAGGGGGGGGATGAAAAGGCCATGGTCTACAGTAGACTTGAGATACATCTTTTTCTTAGCTTGATTATCACCCTTAATCTATTTTCCTGGGGCCTTAGCTTTCTTTAGTTCTTGACCTTTTACACAATTCCTCTCCCCCCCCAAAAAGAGTTAGGGTTGAGAGAATGGATTTTGGTGGAGGGCCACTGTTTCCTGAGAAATTATGTACTGATAAAATTTCCTTCCTTTTGGTAAGTCTGAAAAGAAATTTAGGCAGGAGAAATATTTATTATTTTAATATTTTCAGTTAGACTGAAAGGGAAGTTTGTTCATATGCTTCCACTTTCCTCCAAAAATCTTCTCAATTTGTTGTGGCCAAAGATTTCATTATGTTGTGATCCACTTTGTAATGAGGCCTCTGAGTTTAGGTACACCGATCCTAGGACAGCAAATTTGGGCTCAACACCAAGCCCCCACTGAAAACTTAGCAACTTAGTATCATGACCTCTGCTTGTGGTCTATTAGATGGCCTTCAATAACATCAAGGTCATGGTGATACAAAGAAGATGCATTAGAGTAAGATTTTTTTTTTATTTTGGATAGGGCAGGGAATACTGGACATGTGATTTCATTAGTAATATAGAAGTCCAAGTTGGACAAACTCTACAACATATCCTGATCAGAAACCTTCCAGTCTAGAGAGTAACCTGGAAGCAGTGAGAGGTTTAATGATTTGTCCAGGAGCACACAGCCAATATATAACTTAAGACCACCTTGACTCTAAGATCATTCCTCTTATCAATTATGCCAGGCTGCTTCTTATATGTAGTTAGTTTTTATGATCACCACAAGGCTACATATCATGTATAAGATGAAAATAATTAAAATGAGTGTGTAATACAATCGGAAGGTTCAGGCAGTGGGTACACTCAATAAGCGTCCCTTCTCACACTCACCTCAGATATATGTATATTAATTTCCACTCAAAAAATTGAATTATAGCCCAATTATCTTGAAAACTTTGCATTTGGGTACGATTCACCTTTTCCATTAAGAGGTTTTTTTTTTTGGATATACTTTTTGAGAAGTAAAAAACTTTGGTAGTAAAACATTTCCAAAACAAAAGTTTTCCAGGGGCACCTGGTTGAGTAGTTGAGAAAGTAAGCTAGATGTTTAGGCAGGCGATATGAATATAATTTGTCGTTGTTGTGGAAGAGGGCAATTCACAAACTAAAAAATGGCAAATAAAACTTACATTTAAGCCAGAAAAGTCAGAGGCAGCCTGTTTCCCTTTTCCATTCCAATGTCTAGCCAAATACCTGGGAAACTTTCTTTTGTAGCCAAAAATATCAGTGACCGCTTTTGGCAAAATATTCAAAATCTGTCAAAAAGCATATAACTCAAACATCAAATGTAAACTATCAAGCTACACTATTTCTTTTTGAAAATTTAGTGTTAAAAGGCCATGAGGGACTAATATTTCTTTTAGCAATTAATAAATGACCTTACCTAAAACTGACCACGTACTGGGTCATAAAGTGTGTTTTTACAAACACAAGAAAGAAGAGGTTTTTCTTTTACTGGAGATAAATCTGTTTTCCTTTCTAAAACTCAGAAAAATTTTCTGACCAGCCAGAAAGAAATAAAGATTACTTTGTAGATCAAGGAGATGAATAAAGCAGCATAATTTGTATCCTGCTGAATCCAGTAGGGAATAATTTATGAGCACTCTAAAATATAACGTGTTAGTCTCCCTACATGGGATATTATAGTACAGTGGAATTTGAATCTGTTTTCAGATCCCAAAATTCTAGGGAGAAAGGGATTACAAACATCATGTTGCTCTCTAGGGAAAAATAATACAGGAAGGACAGAAAGGGACAGATCCAAGTCCATCTAATTGGATTCAAGAAGTGAAGGTGCTACGTCGACTAGCTCAGTATAACTACATTACAGGGATCTCTCTCTCTCTGTAGTCTGGAACCCCAAATCTACTTAGAATGAGGAACCATTGTCAATTATAATGATATATGTACACAGGGACAGCAGGCTTCCTCTCTGATGGGCAATGACTGTGTAAATGGTAGGAAGGTTTTCATAATCTTATGACTCTCAGGATTATATTTCTCACAGCCTTAAAACATATATATTTGCAGCCATCTCAAACTACATCTGCATGTCTAACCCTGGGTCTCTGCCAATCCCATCTCTCCCATTTGTTTCCTCACAGAATTAGGTCAAATGTGAGAAATATAGAATGGAAAAAGATGTGTGCTGTAAGCAAGTATATGAGAAGCAAGAAAGGAGTTAAGATCACAGCTTCATAGATCACAGGATCACCTATCTAGACTGGACCTCAGAAACCATTTAGTCCAACTACCTTGTTTTACAGATAAGAAAACAGAGAACCAGGGATGTTAAAGACTCATCAAAGTTCAAAATGGAAGTAAGTACTAAAAATGGGATTTGAACACAGTTCTCTGACCTTCTCTAAACACATCCTAAGTAACACATCCTAAGTAACAAGTAACACATCCTAAGTCTTGCCATACTGAATTCTCCTTGGCAAGAAAATATGGCTATGGTGATTTCTTAGATCACTTCTGCATAAGGTCTTTGGGAGATTGAGAAGTTGCAGATCCCAAACTAGGCAAAATTTTAAATTAGGTGATGTTGTCCTTTGGCATCACCCCACCTCTCTGCCACTCTTACCCTGATGCCTAGTGATCTTATGCTGCCCTCTTTATATACTGCTTCATAAATATTTAAGGTCAGTCCTTGCCTGAAAAATTCCATCTCTACTCCTTTCCCTTTCCCACTTCAAAATGTTTGTCTCTGCAGCGCCAGAAAGCTCATAGGAAAAGTAATCTCATTGAAGTAAATATACTCAGGGGTAAATAACTAAGACTTAGGTTCTTATCTTCTTGGACACATTCACATTTTAAAAGGGGGCATTTTTAAATAAAAATGAATCTCTAATATTTGGGACTTGAAACTTACAGTAGATAAAAGAAACTCAAAGGAGGGAACTAATTTTTTCTTAACACCTTGTTGAAGAAATGGAAGAAATGTTGAAAGAACCATTTGGATGGCACTGAGATACGGTGAGTTGTTTGGTTTTGGAGGGGGAGGGAGAAGGAGTGTTTTCATAGGGGCATGAGAACAACTTCTTGGTCACCCAATCCTATTTTCTGTATCCATATTTGTGTTTTGAATCCCTTTCATTTTCCCTCAACAGACCTATGAATTTTTTTCCAAATATAATCTTTGATAGTCCCATTATTGGTCTGAGAATTGGGACAGAATGTTTCTATTTGTAGTTGTCAGGTGCCATTTTGTTTTGCTGGTGAAGGGCCCATTCAGTTTTGACTAAGTATAAATGGTCAGTAAGATCACTAGAGCAAGTTAACATAGACTAAACAGATGAGATAAATAGCAGAACTGGCTCCAGGAGTAGAGCAGAAAACAGCAGACAGTACAGTGGATCTAAGAAGCAAGGCCAAACCTGTGAGAGCATGGTGGTCACTGATCTGGACAGTGACAAAAAATAGTAAGTCCACTGTAGCTCCTTGCCTTTGTTGTTGTTGTTTAGTTGTATCTGGCTCTTCATGACCCTGTGGACCATATTGTCCATAAGGTTTTGTTGGCAAAGATATTGGAGTGGTTCACCATTTCTTTCTCTGGTAGGTTAAGGAAAAGAGAGATTAAGTGACTCGTCCAGAGTCACACAGCTAGAAAGCATCTGAATCCAGAATTGAGCTTAAGTCTTCCTGACTCCAGGCCCAGCATTCTATCCACTGCACTACCTAGCTGTCTAAACCCCTTGCCTACTGTCATCTAAAACTGTTTGGCCCCTCCTCATTGCTGCCAGTACAACATCCAGTGGACATCATACAACTCTTCTGCAGGGAAGGCTTTGAGGACAAATGTGTTGGTAAGCAAAATGGGCTCCTTAGCAGTTAGTTCTACAGGTGCCCTTGAGGAGTTTGGCTTTTGTTTGCTTTGAGTGATTCAGCTATTTCATTGAATCTTGCTAAGTGCTAAGCCCCAGGCCCAAAGCCCTATTAGGTGTAAAACCTATGTGGGTGTGGATTGATGACTGAGGTGGGGCCCAAGGTGGGGCTGGCTAAGGGGAGGTGTTGACTCCAGAGCCCACCTGGAAGCAGAGCCAACCCGGAAGCAGAGCCGACCCAGAAGTAGAGCCGACCTGTGTGTGGACTGAGGAGTGTTGAGCAAGAACTTGAGGGCAGTGGGTAATCTTCTTACCAGAGAGGAAAAGCACGAATATGATTTGGTTTAATACCATCATGTTTTTTTTTTTCCTGTGGCCTCCTGATTACTCTTATGCGAATTGGAGTCTGTGGCAAAAACAACAGAGCCAAAGTGTACCTTTAGACTTTTGGTCAAGGAAACTGCCCTCATCTGGAATGCAATATACACCTTTTGAGAAGCAGCTATTAGCTGCATATTGGGCTTTAGTAGAAACTGAGCAACTAACTCTGGGTCATGAAGTGGTATTAAGGCCTGGAATTCCAATTATGACTTGGGTAATGAGAACTCCAGCTTCTCACAGAATTGGACATGTGCAAGAGGTGAGCATAATCAAATGGAAGTGGTATATTCAGAATACGTCCAGAGCAGGCAAAAGTGGAGTTTCTGCTCTATGTGAATCTGTGGCAAATATTGACACTGAGAGGAATGAAAAACCCTTTGAATCTAAGCAACAGATGGTACTATCCTTAGTGAAATGGAATAATGGATATGATGTACTAAATGAAGAACAGAAAAAACATGCTGGTTTACTGATGGGACAGCAAAATATTTGGGACAGAAGAGACATTGGAAAGCAGTAGCCTATAACCCCTGTACTAGGTAAACTCTGGAAAGTTCTGGGATAGGTGGAAGTAGCCAATATGCTGAACTGATGGCAGTACATCAGGCCATCAAAACGGAGAAAGGAGGACTGTCAGATATTTACTGACTCATGGGTGGTAGCTAATGGGTTAGCTATGTGGATGCCTATATGGAGGAATCAGAACTGGGAGATTCATGGCAAACAAGTTTGGGGTAAAGAGTTATGGGATAATATATGGGATATGTCTTTGGTTACGGATTTGTCAGTTTTTCATGTCGATGCTCACATGACCTGGACCACACCACAACATGAGTACAATGCACACGTGGATCGACTAGCAAAGATTGCTACTGGATGTATTGTCCCTACTCCGACTCCAACTGATGACCCAGCCTTAGCAAGATGGGTCCACCAGACCGCCAGCCATTTA
>CM053623.1:128564210-128605014 GCA_028646595.1 Phalanger gymnotis | reverse complement strand
GCTTCCCTCTGCCACTTTGTGGGTTCTGCAGCTCTAGAATTGGTTCAGAGCCATTTTTTTTATAGGTTTTTGGAGGGATTTGGTGGGGAGCTCACGCCAGTTACTGCTTTCTGGTCGCCATCTTGGTTCCGCCCCTCTAAATAATTTCTTAATAACTGAAATCACACTTGCTTGGTAGAGTGACATGTTCTGGAAACTTGAAGGAAGCTTAGAGATCAGCTAGTTCAGGGGTTCTTAACCTAGGATCTATGAAATATATATATTTTAAAATATGCTGATAACTGTACTTCAGTATAATTTTACTTCCTTCATAATGTTCTATATTTTATTTTATGCATTGAATGTCATTATGCTGATGAAGCATCCCTAGGCTTTAACTAAAGTGGCTCCATGACAATAACAGCAACAACAACAACAAACAGAATGTTTACAGAGAAATGAGGGTCAGAGAGATGAACTTCTCAAGTCATTCTGAGTTAGTGGCAAACTTGAGCTGGAAATCCAGGATTCTAATACTTCTAGGCAGGCACTATTGCTCTTGGACCATACTGCCTTCATGCTATGAATATGACAAACAATAAATGTTTGTTGGATGAATGTGGTATTAAAAAATTAAGTACACTACTCATCAAAACCAAGGAAAAGGAAAACTGATATTCAGAATAATTGGTTAAAGAACTTTTTAAAAAAATATATCTCTAGAGAATAATCTCAAATAAGATAGAATAAACACATTACTCATCTTCTTGAAATGCTCTTTACATCAAGCAACAATGTTTCCATGCAATGTTAAATAGTTTTCTAATGTGGTGCTACATACCTTATATTCTTCATCATTCCATCCAGCAACGGCTCTACTTGCCTTTTGTGGATATGAGTCTGTCACATACATTGCATGATCATTGTTTATGTATATGCATATTTGGGATTTATGAGAACAGAGGGCAAATAACTGAAAGGTTAAGCCTTGTGAAATTAAGAGGATGATGATACAGAGCCAAGAAGTGAAAGGTGTAATGTCAAGCCAAATGGGAAAAGAAGCGAGGAATGAATATTCAGCACAATGAAAAATCTTCAAACTGATGCATTATACAACAAAATGCTTCTAAAATTTTACAAGGAAGAAGACAGCAGAAGTAATCATGACCCACACTGGGAGACACAGAATGGAGCGGCATAAAAAGTACAGTCTTCAGTTTTTAAAAATCTGGGTTTGAATCCTTGCTCTTCCATTTATTGCCTTTATAACTCACTGAAATTCTGTAATCTTCAGTTTCCTGTTATCTTCATTATGAGGGATTTGGATCTCTTAGGTGCTTCAGGCTCAGTTCAAGTAGCCTCTTCTTCAAGAGGCCCTTTCTGATTCCCCTAGTAGTTAGTTCCTTCCTACACTTAAATCTCTTTGTATTTATTTATGTAAATCACTTTGTGTATTTTCTATATTTACTTTCCTGTGACAATGTTGTATTACATCATATATTAAAAATCAAATCATTACAAAATAGGAGAAAAGCACATCAGGAATCCTTCATGCTTATGGCTTAGGAGTAGATTTCTAACTAAACAAGAGATACGACAATAATAAGTGCTTAATGATGAATTGGAAATTATAAGTGTTTTGATGGGCTGGTACGCTTGTTGACTGAAAAATTTTTGCATAATCAAAATTAATGCAACTAAGATCAAAAGGGAAATCATCCACTGAGGAGGTATACACAGTTTTTAAAGATCTTAGAGTTTGGTTGTGTTTTGCTTGTTTGATTGCTTAGTTTGTTTGGTCTCCTTGGCATTTCCCCACCTGGTACAGCTCCATTTCCTTTGTATATGGAGAAATTTAGAAAAGCTCTCCCACTTCCTAATAAGTTGTCCTACTTTAAATATGCCAAAAACCATATAGTTTAAGTAGTGTGACACATTCCCTACTCTTGGGTGACACATTTCTAACTCATCCATACCTTAATAACGACCTTTCTCCCCCCCAAAAGGAAAACACAAATCATAACTGGTTGGTCAGCCTTTAAATGGTGGGCCTCTCTGAAATTCTCAAGATCAGTATTTGGAAAACAGATAAAGACATTAGTCATTCCTATTAGATCATGTTTCAGTTCAGTTTAATCAATCAAACAAATACTTATTAGACATCCTATGTGAGTTTGGGGTAGAAAGGTAGGCCATTACAAAGATGGAGAATTTGGGAAGGCTTCATGTAGAAGACAGAATTTAAGCTGGATATTAAAGTTTAGCTTTATTGGAACTTTTAGGGCTTGAGTTCCTCTAGGATAGCTTTTAGGAAGCTAGGTTGTGCAGTGGATAGAACACCAGGCTTGGAGTCAGGAAGACTTGTGTTTAAATATAGCTTCAGACACTTAACTAGCTGTGTGACTCTGTTTCCTCATCTATAAAGTGAGCTTGAGAAGGAAATGTCAAACCACTGTAGTATCTTTGCCAAAAAAAACCCAAAAATGGGTCACAAAGAATCAACATGACTAGAAATAACAAAACAACTTTCTAATATTGGAATGGCCACTGGATTGCAGAGGAATGGCCCAGATCTGGTGGAACACAATCTAGCAACAGACATTTCATTACATGTTGTTTGTTACTTTAATTTATTATGTGCCAAGAGTAAATTATTGTATACAGTTAGCATGCTTTGTCTGTTCCTGTGGGAGGTGATGCCATTATGCCAAGGTCACTGAGAAATGATCTAAGTTTAGGTAGTATATGAGGTTTTGAAACAGGATGGGAGATTGGAGCTGATTCAGGTTGGATAAATTCAAAATAATCTATAACCCCCTAAATAGAAAATTAGACAGCCCTCCAGAGTAAGGCAAAGCTGAGAGATAGAAAGTTGCCCACTTTTTGATAACCAGTTTGGCATTTTCTTCATATTAGTACCTAATAATGGCCAGAATGAGCATGGGACTGACTCACTATCTTGTTCTTTTTACTGAATTGGAACAGGTTAACAACTCTTACAGTTAAGTAAGATATTTGCATTTTTTTTTTCATTTTCTACCTATAAAAAAATTCCCTATCCATGATATAACTAGTCTTTTCTGATATTATTGGGATTTCTTTTTCCTCCTTTAAACTTTAGTATATTACCTCATCAACTATTTTAAAATATTAGAAATATTTCTAAATAAATTTCTAAAGGATTTCTAAATGAATTGCTTCTTTCCCACATGTGTATTTCCTCCATTCCAATAGTTATAAGAATATGCATAATTTGAAGTAGATGGAAACTTTAGATGTTTTGCTCCATTTTGCTTTGTGACTTATCTATTTATGTAGGACAGGTAGAGGTTAGCAAATAATTGAAGTCACTCTGAGATGTAAACATTTCCTAACAAACTTAAATCATCAAATCATTCTTGAGTAGTGGTTCAACTCACTAAATAGTGCCTGTCATAGGAAAGGTGGAGATAATCCAGAGGAGGAAGGAGCTCTCAGGTCAATTCTGAAAGGACATTTGATTTGTCTAACAATGCATGCCCTTTTGCTTCCTTTTCCAGTGTACTGCCTCCAAAAGAAACCTAGATGTTTTAGTAATGCCTGAGGAAGATCTAAGAACTTCTCATGTGGATTTAAGGCAAATCACTTAAACTCTTTGTGCCTTAGTTTTCTTATCAAGTAGAGAGCAAGAACATTGAAAAGACAATGAATAAACTTGTTTATGTTAATTTTTAATAAATTTAATTGATTAATTAAAATTTAATTTTAATTTAAATACTTATTTAAATATTTAACATTTAATTTAAATGATAAAATATTTAACAAAAAAAGATAAAGAACAGATATGAAGTGGTTGAGTTTTGTGAAAAAAGCCAATTAATCTTGCTATTCATAGTATTTTGTTTAAATATGGTATCATTTCTCTTCATGCATTTCCTAAAAAAAAAAGACTTCTGAAAACGAAACCTTTAATGAATTTGAATCTGCAGTAATGATAGTCACATTTAATACACCTTCTATCTTTTTTTCCCCCTACCAAGGTCATTTTATTTACTTGTGTAAACTAAACTATGACTTTCAAGTGAATTTTATTAATTTTACAGAAAAAATAAATCACCATTTCAAAGTAATTTGATTGAAATTTTTATGGATTAAATATAAATGAGAATTGATTGTGTGTCCCTAGCCAAAAAAAAAAAATTACTTTCTCCAAGGACAAAAAACCAAGAGCCTGAGGTATTTTGAAGAAGTATGATACTGATTTTATATGGCATTTTAAAGGACTTAGCACCTGTGGTATATTAGAAAAAGGCAATTCAGATTTTATATGACTTCTTAAGATATTGCCTGTGGTATTTTGTAAACATTTGATGCTGGTTTTATATGCTTTCGCTTATCATTTTGTGGAGGTCTAATGACAGGTTTTAGTGGTTTTGGAGGAGACTTTTCTTGAGCTTTGTAAACAGAATATTTCTGGTCTAACTATAAAAATATGTTTAGGATACCAAGTTAAAGTAATTTCATTTATGCAGATGTCATTGGGAAAATGAAAAAAAAAATGATTTGGCAAAATTAAAGCCATCAATATGAATAATCTATGGATGATTATGTGTAGTTTAATAAAAGAAAAAAATGTAATTTTCACCATCACTTATACCTAGGGAACTTTGACTTCTAATAAAAGAGCACTACTATGCCGTTAATTATATGCACATTATTCCATTAGAAGGATGGGAAATCAACATTTGCTTGAACTTTTAAGGCAGCCTAGACAAATCTATAAAATGATAAATTGTACGGAAGGTGATGACTTATCTTGGTAGAGGGCACTTTCTCACTGGTACCCTGTACCAGTGAGTTCATGGGTCCAGTTCCTAACTCTTTCATCTCTCAACAACTTGGTTTGAGGTAAAGAAAAAAGTAAAAGAAATTTTCATTCAGGTCCTAACCCTCCCAAATTCCTATCCTATCTTTTTCTGTCTTCCATGATACCCTCTGAAATGTTGTTCTATTATTAATAAATTTCTCTTGATATTTCACTTCTTCCTCTAACATTTCTTAATATTCTTACATTTATGAAAACCTGGTCCTTACTTCCTGCATCCTTCCCCCTTGGAAGCAGAAGACACTGTATCTGGGGCTATCATGCTCACTACTGAGAGGGTACATGCATCTTTCATTCCCCTGGGAAAAAGAAGAGGCATAATCTTTACTCTTTACTGCCACTTCTAACATCTTTCTTTGGTTAATAAATCAACATTCTGTCCTGCTTTGAGGTTCACTAAATTCATTACTGTTCAGTAGTTTTTCAGTTATGTCCAACTCTTCATGACTCTATTTTGGATTTTCTTGGCAAAGATACTGGAATTGATGTTGTTTAGACTGTGGGAGCTCCCTTGAACTCTCCTTGAATCTTCCCACTAGATGAGGCTTTTGCCTGAGGCATAAGCCTTTCATTATTGCTAGGCCGCAATCTCTAGGTTAGATTACTCTTAACCTAGCCTAGCCCTTCATTGTCTAGCCAGTTTCCACCCTTGATTCTATCAAAGTGTCTATGCCCAAATCTGTTACCCTTAAACTAGCCTAGCCCTACATTGTCTCTTATCTCCAGGTAGCCTTCAACTACTTCCCACCCTTAATCCCATTCTCTTGGTTCCTGCAGTATGACCTCACCCCAGTCCTGTCCTGCTCCTTCTTAAACACCTCCTCAAGACCCTCCCTAAACCCCTTCTCTCATCACCTCAAGACTACCCTAGATCCCTCCCACAATGTTTGTATATATAAATTTTATCTTGCCTCCATGAAGGTGTTCAGATTCAAGCTACCTCAGATTGAATCTAGCCCACTTGTGAAAATGAGCATCACAAATGGTGAGATTTCTTAAGGCAACCCAATATGGCAAATCTGTAATAAACTTTGTTTTTCTTTGGCTGCGAGAAGGCTTTAGTTGAATTCATTCGAGCAAGACCCAGTATGTTGGTATTTTGGGGTCTTGAGCACCCCTAAGAACACACATATTCCCCAACCTCATCAGAATGGTTTGCCACTTCCTTCTCCAGCTCATTTTATAGAAGAGGAAATTCAGCCAAACAATGTTTTGTGATTTGCCCATGGTCACATAGCTAGGAAGTGCCTGAGGCTGGATTTGAACTTATGAAGATGAATCTTCCTGATTTCAGGCTCAGTACTCTTGTCCATTGCACCATCTAGCTGCCTTTCCCTAAATTCCCATAGAACACGTCCTATAAGGAACCTGGTTGCAGTTATCTATTTGGGCTCCCAGATTTTTGTTGTTCTTTTCTCAAGTAGACAAAAACCTGGGCCACAATTTTCCTCCCCACTGAAACCCATGACCTTACACGTGATACATTGATACATGCCAATGTATCCACAAACACTTCCTTGTCTCTTGTGACTTACACCTTCATGCTGCGTCAACAATACTACATGGTGGGTATAACATTCATCTAGCCTTTGCCCATAATTGTTTTGCCTCCAGGATCCAGAATGCTGAAATTCCTTTCATAGTTCACAGTTTGTATTCCATTTCTCCTTTTGCCACACATCTACAACCTATTTTTCATACCCACCATTCCCTCCAATGACTCCTCCCCTCTTATTCTATCATTCCTTCTGCAGCCTCACTTTACTCCCTTCCTTGCTTTGACCTTATAATTCGTAGGCTCGACTACACACTGCCCTTTAATCCTTATTGCTATGATGCATTGACAAACTCCAGCCCTGCATTTCAACTTCCCTCTCACCCTCCTAATCCCAACTGTCCCTATTTGCATACTGCTGAACCCTAAGGAATGGGTCCACTTCAGATATGTTATCTAATCTCAACTAGGCACTTAATGTTCTTCTAAAATTCTATTATTCTCCTCTGACTGACTGTCACACTCTTCAAGATGGCTATTCCAAATCTTCTCTTCTTTCCTGAAGCTTCTATATGACCTCCCCAATTGCCTTTCAGCAGAGGACCTCCCATTTACTTGGCTGAGAAGAAATCCAAATGTTATGTGATTCCTCTTCTCCCCCGTCTCAAATTTAAAACTCCTCAAAAACAGACCCCGTTATTCTCCTGTTCTTCTCAAGGCTCTAATTAACAGGCGACTCTTTTCTTTGACAATCATGGTCCATATTCTTATGCCCTTGCTCTTATGCCATCCTCTGTCTTGATGCCTCCTGGAGGTTGCTTCCTTCTGATCCTACCCCCTTAATGATATTCAGTCTCTCACTATCTATTAAGTCATTCATTGATGCCTAAAAAATCACCTAGGTTTTCCCTCAGTATATTAAGTTTAAAATATATATTTTTAAAACCTTCATATGGCCCTATCATATCCTCAAGTCATCATCCTGTACTTCCCCTCATTTTCACTGCCAAACTCCTAGAAAAAAAGTCACTAACACTAATTGCTTTCACTTTCTCACCTACCACAATCTACTTATCCTTGTCATCCTTGGGACTACAATTGCTTTCTCCAAGGAAATAATTTCTTAATTGCTAATTCTGATGACATTCTCTCTGTCTTCATTATTCTTTGTAGTATTTAATACTGATGAGATCTTCCTCCTAGTATTGTTTCCTCCATGGTTTTTCTGGTAATGGCTTCCTCTGTAATTTCTTATCTTTCTAATTGCCCCTCCCCCACCTCAGCCTTCTTTGCTGGATCTTTTGCCCTAACCATGAGTTTTCCCCAAGTCTCTGTTCTGGGCCATCTTCTTTTTCTATACTCTGTCTCTCTTTGTGATCTCACCAGTCCCCATAGATTCAATGACTATCTTTCTGTAGATGACTCCAACCTCTCTCCCACCAAACGCATTTCAAATTGAATGATACCTAGGCATCTCAGACTCAACATTCCTGATGCAAAATGCATTATCTTCTCTCCTATATTCACTCTTCCCGAAAACTTTATTTCTGTTGTGTGTCCCATCATCCTTCCAATCATCCATAGTCTCAACTCTTGAGTAATCTTCACTCTCTCATTCGTTGCCAATTAGCAATTAAGGCTGTCTTATCAATTTTACCTCTAAGGAATCTCTTGCCTCTTTCTTTCCACTCTGTGGCATTGCCCTAATTCCATACAACATTGTGTCTCCTCAATGTCTATTGCAGTAATTGACCTCCTACTGTCTAGCCTCTCCTTTTTCCAATCAACTCTCTACAAGTGCCAAATAAGCTTCCTAAATGACAGAATTGATCATGAACTTTCTGTGGCTACCTGTTGCTTCTAGGTTAAAATATAAACCTGTCAGCTTTAAAAAGCTGTTTAAAAAGTCAGGTTTTAAAAGGTCGTCTCTGTCTGACTGTCATCTACCTTTCCAGGCCACTTCATGTAGTTTATACTCCAGCCAAAGTGGTCTATTTTTTTGTTTCCTGACTTCAATATTTCATCTCCCAATAATGTGCCTGGCATAGGCTTCTGTGCCCAGAATGAACTCAACTCTTCACTTCTACCCCTTAGATTTTCTCGCTTCCATTAAGGCTCAACTCATGTGCCACCTCCTAGAAGAAAGCTTTTCTGATTCCCCTGGTTAACAGTTTTCTTTTCCTCTTCAAATTATAGTATATTAACTTATCCATTTATATATTTCCTGAAAAAGTATGAATTCACTCATGGGACTTTTTCTTGTTTGGTTTATTTGCCTTTGTATCACTAGCATATTCTCTTGCACACAAAATACAATTAATTAATTAGTTTAGACAAATTCTTGTTGGATTTGATTGTATTATAATTTTTATAAATATTTTGAATAAATTTATAATTATTATTTCATATAGTTCTGGTTTGGAAAGGACTTACATAATACTCTTGATGAGTGGTTATTTCCTAGTGATAAGTAACTGACTACCTCATCCATCTATCCCATTTTGGGAACAGGTCTAATTGTATTATTGATCTGTAATCTGCCTTTACATAATTTTTACTTACTGATCTTAGTTCTGTCCTCTGGGCTAGAAAATAATCATTCATTCATTGAGATATGGAAATCCTTTAAGTATTTGAAAAAATATGAGCATTCATTCCCCTAAATCTTTTTTTTTTCTTCTGATTAATCTCCTTATTTGTTTTTATCCTCATGTTTCTTCTGAACAATCCAATGTCCAGTTCCTTCAGAATACTCATCTTTGGGCATAGTCCAACTCATCAATAACCCTTTCAAAATGTGTCTCAAAATTGAACACAATTTAATCCCATATATCACTATTGGCTTATTTTTAGTCCTTATTCCAATAAAACCTCTAGGTCTTTTCCATATGAGCTACTTTCCAGCCACAATCCTCCCATTTCATACTTGTGCACTTGATATTTTAATCTTAAATATTGTACCATACATTTACCTATATAAGTTGTATTATGAAATTTAGCTTATGATTCCCACCAAGTCATTTTTTAAAGATTCCATAGCATTCTTATTCTGCTATCCAGTATTGGATACCCTTCCAAAATATTTCTTCATTCACCAATTTGATAAGCCTTCATCCAAGTTGATGACAAAAATGTTGAACAGAAGAGGCCCAAAGCCAGATCCAAATGCAACTTCGTTCCAGGTTGGCATTAATCCTTCAATAGACTTAATACTAACATGAAGTACCTAGTAATCAGTTTCCCTTTCTAAGTGTTCACAAATCACTCCTTTAGTAATTCATCTTGTTTTGTTTCTATAGTAATCATTGGATTATGACTTAAATTGTGCATAGTCCAGTTCTAGATTGTAATACAATTAAAACACTTTAGAATGATCAGGAACATAATAAAAGCAGCAAATGAAAACTCACCTCTCTTTTTTTTTCCTCCCTCTCTCTGTTCAGAATGAGCTAAGTTAATGACTAGAGACTAGAGGTGAACTAAAAGGTGTAGCAGTAAACATATTGCCTGAAGAGTGGAAATGGCACTTCCTAAATGGGTTTCTTTTAAATTAATACAAAGAGACAAAACTATATCCTGAAGATTCATGACCCATTATGTTTCAAGATAATCTCATGCACAGCACGAAGAGGAGATTGAATTGCTTACCTTTTCATTCAGCATGATGTGAAGAGGGAGGAAATGAAAAAGCTGGAAAGATATACCTCATACAATATTTTAAATTCAAAATTTAGGAAAGCATCATCTTTTTTCTATGCCTTCCTTTCACATAATCAGACTGGATATATGCTTAAAATTGCTACCAATGGAATCTTCCTATTTATCATTAGAGCAACTTTTTTTTTAATTGTCTCTCCCTCTTTCCTTCCAAATCTACCTCCTTCCTTCCTTCCTTCCTTCCTTCCTTCCTTCCTTCCTTCCTTCCTTCCTTCCTTCCTTCCTTCCCTCCTTTACCTCCTCCCTCCCCTTCCTTCCTTCCCTCTTTCCTTCCTTCCCTCCTTCCTTCCCTTACTCCCTCCCTCTCTCCCTTCCTTCCTTCCTTCCTTCCTTCCTTCCTTCCTTCCTTCCTTCCTTCCTTCCTTCCTTTCTTCCTTCCTTCCTTCCTCTCAATAAGTCTTAGTTTTCATTGTATAAGAATTTCCTGGTGAGAAACTACCTATAAAACAACAACATCAAAACCCACAAAACTTCTGCAATCTACAGTTGCCTGGGCACTGAAAGATTAAATGATCCGCCCAGAGTCACAAACTAGTATATGTCAGAGGTGGAACTTCAAATCAGTTCTCCCTGATTCTAAAGTCAGATCTCTTTCCACTATGACATATTGCCTCTCTCATTGTTTTTCGAGGAGGAGGAGGAGGAGGAGGAGGAGGAGGAGGAGGAGGAGGAGGAGGAGGAGGAAGAGGAGGAGGAAGAGAATAATGATGATATGAAGGAAGAAAAGAAGGAAAGAAGAAACCAAATGTGTGTGTGTGTGTGTGTGTGTGTGTGTGTGTACTTACTATATTTTCCACTTCCATAGTCTCCTACTGCTGAAATCTCCTTGAAAATACTTTTATTAACTTCCTCATGTATGTGTTATTTCTACTTCCATTTCCTAGAGTAGACGCTCCTACAAGGTAATACTGTTTTGTGAGGTTTTTCATTTTGATTTCTTTGGCTTGGTTAGGTGCTCACAAAATGTTTATTGAATTGAATTATTTGTTTAAGCTACAAGTCCATTGGCTGAAATGTTGAAGAAAGTGTCTAAATTTCAGTTGAGTACAGTAGATTAGTTGGCATTCAATTCAACTCATTCCAGCAAATATGATACAAGAAATATAGGGTAAGGCAATATACAAGGAGCTAGGGAAACACAGACAGATATTAAAAAGGACCCCTACCAATTTCAAGGAGTTTACATGGCCTGATAATAAAAGCTCATATTACACATACTTTTATAGTTTAACATTTGCTTCTCTCACAGCAACACTGTGAGGTAAACTGTATAGGCATTACTAGCTTCATTTTTGCAGATGAAACAACAAAGGCCCGTTGATTCTACCTAATTTGTCCCTCCATAACACTGCTAATAGGGGCCAGAGATAATATTAAAACTTCGGCCTTTAGCCTGTGAGGACAATACTCTGTCCAGTATACCATGCTGCAATGACATTTCCATTGTTCTGTGTTATACAAGAGCCTTAACTAATGTGTCTGACTGAAAGCTACAGTTCTATGAGGCTTTACATATCTGGTATGAAGGCACAGTTTCCTTGCTTAACTCCTCATATGGTTGGCTATATGCCAGGTGCCAGAACTCATTTTATATCTCAGTAACTATTTGAGTGCAGAAAGACTTAAATTTAATCACTTCACCTACTAAATGATGAACGGAATATTGGCACTACAGTAAAATGCTTGGGGTCTTTTTAAGGAGGTGTAATATATTTTATTTTATTTCAAGGAATAGTGAAGGATAATGTAAGGCAAACCATAAAGCAGTATTTTTAGTGCTTTGTTAAACAACTGTCCTTTGCACACATTGAAAGATTATTTACATTCAGGTGAAAGGGCCTTAATTCATTTGAAAGTATAATATTCCCTATGATTGAGATTTCCTTTAAATATAGCACATCTGTAATTGAATTTAACATCTGAAATATCTATTTATTACATAATATGTAGGACATATGGTTTTGGGTGGATTTTAAATTTTAAAAAATTTAAATCAAAAGCATTTCTTCTCAGCTTTAAGAGATTACGATAGTCCACAATAAAATTAGAGGCCCAGTGAATCAAATCTCGTTATTGAAAAATAATAACTCTCCATCCAGCATATGTGAAACCACTGTGTTCTCTCTCATCTCTCCTCCTTCCTTTGCTTCCTAGATGAGCTTCTGAGATACTTTTGCCTCCCTACACAATTCATTTACATTCTGTCTTCTCTCCTTTTCTCAGTTCTCAGACCTTGAGGTGGCCTTATCCTCCTAATGCTATCATCTCCACCCCTCCCCCACCTATGTCTTTAATTTTTTTCACTTTCAGTCTCTTGTAGAATTTTGTTCCAGCATGATATAAGAGACATACACTGTACTGAGAGTCAGGACACAGATTCAAATCCCATTTTAGTTACTGATTTACTGACCAACACCTCACCTCAGAAGCCATTAGGAGGCACCACATTGGATAGAGTGACAGGTCTGGACTTAGGAAGATATGAGTTCAAATCTAACCTCAGATACTTACTAACTACATGACTCTAGGCAAGTCATTTAACCTTTGTTTGCCTCAGTTTTCTGAGCTGTACAATAAGGATAATAATAGCACCTGTCTCTCAGAGATATACTGTCACTATCAAATGAGGTAATATTTGCAAAGCACTTAATAAATGTATATTTCCTTTCTTCAGTCCTTCCTTCCTTAGACTCTGGAGGAGACAGTCCAGGACCCAGAGCCCAAGAATTCCTGCAATAGCAGTGATCTAAAGACTAACAGGCCCTGTTTTTAATTTGGTCCTTGTAGCCAGAAAACTGAGGAGAAATTTCATTTTATTATTTAAAAAGTTATGAACACAAAATATTTTTTTTTAATTTCTAGGTAGTCACCTGGGGCAGTTAAATAGTGCAGTGGGTAGAGCGCTGGGCCAGGAGTCAGAAAGACTCATCTTCCTGAGTTCAAATCTGGCCTTATACACTTACTGACTGTGACCCTGGGCAGATCGCTTAACCCATTGTGCCTCAGTTTGTCATCTGTAAAATGAATTGGAGAAGGAAAAAGCAAACCACTCCAGTATCTTTGCCAAGAAACCCCAAATGGGGTTACAAAGACTTGAACATTACCAACCGAACAACAACCATCAGTCAACTGCATTTACTAAACACTTGCCATGTCAGACACTTCATTTAATGCCATGTGATCTTCATATTAGAATGATGCCCTTCCTTCTTTAATGCATCCCTCCCCTACTTTTTATTATTTCATGAGAGCACTTTAAAAAATAGATCTTTAAAAACCTATATGTATTTGGTTTTTAAAAGGCACAAATGTTTGAGGGATATGGATAGGTTCTGGACTTGCCATTTCATCGGCGTAAGAACTCTCAGGTGAGGAAACCCCCTGTACCAATTAGGTCAACACCTGCTCTACAACTTACTGTCTTAGAGAATTTCCTGGAATAGTTGGGAAACGACTAGGGAAAAACAGTCTAGAAAGTTGTAAATGCAATAACAATCATAATTACATGAAATACATGAAAACATCTTAATTCTTTATTTTTAAGAGTAATCAAATTGTTTCAGCATTATGTGGCTTCATTGTTTGAAGAACTGACATTTTGCATTCTAACCACAGGGCAGTCCTCTTACCGAAAGGAATATGGGTCTCTTGAGACTGAGTTGGCTACAAATGCTAAGGATGTTTCAGAACCACACCTAATAATGATATCATGCAATGAGATTTTAGTGAAAGCATCCAAGTTTATGTAATAAATATTAAATAGCATGCTCAGCCTTTTATTCCTAGGCAGAATTAGACTTCATAGTTAACACATTAGCACCACTGCCCTTTAGAATATGAAGACAAATTAGCCTAGAAAGTTGATGAAAGTTACCATTTTAAAAAATATTCCTCTCTAATTCTTTAGAAATTAATCTGTATCTTATATAAGCCATTGTGCTAGACATTGGTGAAAGATGTAAAACATTTTCTGCCCTGAATGAACTTATGCATTTGTGGAGGATCTAACGAAGTAAATAGATAAATAAAAACAAAGGTATGAAGGTAGATAACAGCTAGGTTGGGGAATAGTAAGTAGGACATTTGGGCTTCAAGGGAGAGAGTACAAAAGGGAAAAAATGTGAAATGTCTCGACATATTGTTTTATAGCTAGGTTGTGAAAAATCTTAAAGTGACAACCTAAGGAGCTTGCATTGTATCCTAGGGGTAATAAGGAACTACTGTAGCCTGTTGAATAGAGAGTGACATGGTTTGATGTATACTTTTGGAAGTTTATTTTGTCAGATGTTTGAAGAGACTGAAAGCAAGGTTTGGAGAACCATGTGTTTGGTAGCACGGATTGAAGATAATTGAAATGTGGGAGTCTGACTAGGACCCTAGTGCAATCGTCCAGGTAAGAAGTGATGAAGATTTGACCTTGGTTGCTGGCTGAGTGAAAAGAGAGAGCAGGGCACAGATGCAGGAGCTGTGGAGGTAGGCCTGATGGCACCTGACAATTGATTTAAATATGGGAGGTGAAGAAGAGGGAAGAATCAAGAATGATTGCAAGGTTGGGAAACAGGGTGACTAGAAAGAAATAGGAAAGTTTGGAGGAGAAGTCAGTGTAAGAATGACAATGAGTTCAGTATTGGACACACTGAGTTTGAGATATGTTTGGGTCATCTAGGTGGGGATGTCCAACTGGCAAGTGGTGATGAAGGACTGGAGCCCAGGAGAGATCACAGCTCAATAACAAGACTTTGGAGTCATCTGCATAAACATGATAATTAAACCCATGGAAATGATATCACCAAGAGAGATGGTAGAAAGAAAAGAGGGTCCAGGACAATACTATGCCTAAGGGCAAAAACACAGATGATGATGCAACAATGGTTACTGAGAAGATTGATCATACATGTATGAGAAGAATCAAGAGGGAAAAAATACTGTATTATTAAAACCAAAGAGAGTATACAGGATGAAAGTCGTATCCAAAGATATTGAAAACTGGAGAGACAAGGAAGAATTGTGACTAAGAAAAGACCATCAAATTTTGAAATGAAGAGGTCATTGGTATCCTCTATTAGAATGTAAGCTGCTTGATAGTAAGGATGGTTTCAGTCTTTGTATTTGCATCCTAAACACCTAGAACAGTGCCTGGAACTTAGGAGGCTCTGAATAACTGTTTGTTTATTGATTGGTAACCTAAGAGAAAATAGTTTCTGTTTAATGGAAGGCTCAAAAGCTAGATTGCTTATGAGCTAGAGACACAAGGGGAGGAATGGAATTAGAGCAAATGAAAAAAAGATTTAGGACATAATTAGAAGAATTGGCAGAATCATGTGATAGTTGTTTGGGAGTTGAGGAGAGGTAGGCATGTTTAAATTTTGGGAAGGTCTGGGAGACCTGTTTATAGGATGCAGGGAAGGATGATCGAAGAGGTAAAGTCCCAGAGATGTGACGGATGTAGATCAGGGGCAGAGATACCAGATAAAAAAAAAAAATTCCAGTTGACCATGGCCATGGCTGAAACAAAGCTGGGAATTGAACTTTGAGAGGCATGCAGTACTTCAATGAAACCTGCTTTATGAAACTGTTCTCTGTAGAACTGCAAGTGAAGCCTCTCCTGGTTATACCTGCTGGGAGCCAGAGGGAAGGAACCTGACTATTCACAACTATAAGTCACAGAAATGCTGTGCAGATCTTTGGATCAGAATTTAAATAATCCTTGTTTTCAAGAGCTCTTTTGAGAGTTAGATTTTATCTTCTCCAAAATTTCAATAAAATTTTGCTCCTTTAATTTTGTGAACCATATCCTCACAAGGGGATTTCCATCAACTCACTGGGTAGTATCACGCAGTGATTTTCTTAGTTTTTGTGAGTAGGCACTATAAGTCAGGGAGGTGAGAAATTCCTGAAAGTGAACCTGTGTCCTTCATTTTGTGAGATCCTCTGACACAAAGATTATATAAGTGCTGGTATGATGACTGGGTTTGCAAAGATACTCATATACATTCACCCTTCTTTCTGTTCTCCTATATATGCTAAGAAAATTTAAGATATTAACTATACAAATGTTTCAAGGTGATGAAACGAAATGTATTCCATATATAACACAAACATAAAGCAAAAAGTAAAGTGTTAAGATTTTATCAAAATATTTTTATATGAAAGGAGGAAATAAATCAGATTGTCAAATCAATTTAACATGAGTATTACCATCATGATATTCTTAAGCAATGACACTGCATGTCAAGGATACAGACCAAACAAAATCACTAAACTTCTTTGAAAGTGAAGCATCTTCATTCCTTGGCTCCTATATTGCTAAGAAAATAATTTGAGGCTTTTATGCCATGCAGCTCTATAGATCTGAGCCTTGCACAGAGCCAGCTGACTCATCAGAAAAAATCTGCTAACCACAAGACAGATATTTATTTTAAAATAAAGTATTTTCTGTGGCCCATAGCCATAAAGCAATGGAGAACAGGGGCTCACAAAGTGACCGCCCCTTAGTAGAGCCTGGTATCCTGGATTGAGAAAGACAATTTTTCCCCACTTAGTGGTTTGCTAAAGAATTTTTCAGTTGGAGAATTTTTCTAACTTAAGGAATTCACACAGACCCAGGGGGTGTATTTTTTAAAAGTACCTGGCCTCCTACCTCGGGGTATTTTTCTCATTTCAGACATCAACAGCTGCACTCTATCTTTTGTCTTTTTTGTTTGTTTCTCTTTTTTCTCATCAGCTTCCACAGGTTTTTTTTTTCTTTTTAAAGAAAGCACTTCTCATATTCTAGTCATTTTCATAGATATGATATATTCTTATTTCACATGTTCCATGAAAAGCTGATAAAATCTTTTTGTGGTATTTGGTGGTGCACATGAAATTTATCTTCAACCATAAGTAAATAATCCATCAGGGAAGTGATTTAATAAGTATGTTCTAAACGAAAGTTTTCATTTCATTCTTCTGGTCAGTTATCTTCTGTAGCTCACTATTGCCTACCCAGTCAAATCTGGACCTCCTTTTGTGACTTTCAAGATTCTTCATGGTGAGGAATTCTCCTAGTTTGTTTTTTTTTTTTCCATTCCATGTAAGTGTAGGGATTATTGTATTTTTTTTCTTCTTTGTATCCTCTGGGTATAGTGTAGTGCTTGGCTTGTGAGAGGCATTTTAAAAATTCTTCTCGATTGATTTCAAGCAAACCCGACCACTCCCTACACCCTGAATCCAACACTGTGCCTCTCACCTTTGTTCCATTGTTCATGTTCTATCAAATGCCTGAAATGTCTTCCCTCTCCATCCTTGGCTATTAAATATCTAGCGGTCCTTTTAAGATGCTCTTAAATTTCACTTTGCCCAAGACTCTTGAACTTTCCCTTTTTACCTCACATAGTACTTTGCTTAGTGAGGCTCCATAAAATAATGGAAAAAACATGAGATTTGGATTCAAAAGAGATTTGGTTTTGAATCCCACTCCCCCCTGTTACTCTGGACAAGTCAGTCATTCAACTTTGCCAAACCTGTTTCCTCATCTATAATGGGGACAACAGTAAGATTTGTGATGAGGATCGTGACGAAGATCACACAAGATGTGTAAACTGTTTTATAAAACTTAAAGAGTTATATAGAGTTCAGATATTATTAGTGTGTTATAATTCTCTTTCATTATTATACAATATATTGAGTAACATATTATAGAAGCAGATAGTTATCAAAGTAGATAGCACACAGTACTTATAATCAGGTCGACCTAAGTTCAACCCTTGCCTTGACCTACCTCAGAAACTTACTAGTAGTGTGACCGTAGACAAGTCACTTAAACCACCCTTTGTCTTAGTTTCCTCAACTGTAAAATGGGGATAATAATACCACTACTGCACAGGGCCGGTGTGAGGATAAAATGAGTTAACATATATAAAGTGCTTTACAAACCATAAAGTGCTTTATAAGTATTATTATTATTCATGCTAAGTATTGTTATTGAAAGGCTATAATTTCTGCAAGGCTACAGAATTTTCTGCACAAAGTGGGCATTTAAGGGTTTGTTAAATGAATGTGTAAAGTGTATTTATGTAGCCATCTAATATAATATGGTTGACCACAGCTACATGGCTATGCAATGACATGAAGACAGATAAGATCTATGGTCTGCCCCACCACATTTCCAAAGAAGATTGTAATTTCCACCTTTGTTAAGAAGGGGGTGGGGTTGGGCATGGGGTGGCTTTCTGGAACTGCCAGCAGTTTAGTGAGGGAAGAGCAAGTAAAATTCATGATTTCTACAGTTGGTCAATGTCTTTTTCACTCTCCTTTTTCTAAGAGGATATATTGTTAAGGCAGAATTCATGACTTCAAAGATAACCACGAATATGCCTGAATGGTCCAGAATCACAGGATATAAGGAATTCTCAAAGTAGAAGGCAGAGGACTTAAAGCATTTATTGAAACTCAAAAGTAGCAGACCCACGGACCAGTGTCCCCAACCCGACATCCTGGCAAGAGCCTTCCAAAACCAGTATGCCCATCTCACAATAGTGACCAGGAGGCCACAGAAAAACATTATGGCAGCAAGCCAAGCCATACTGGTGCTTCCCCCCCACCCCAATGCCAGGGCCCTCCAGCAAGAAGACCACCCACTGGCCTCAAGCCCCTGCTCGGCACTCTCCAGTCTCCATGAGGGTCAGTCCTGCTTTTTTGTACCACCTGCCACCATCGCCACTGCTTCCACTGCAATCTCTAAGCTGTGTTCCAGCTAGCTGACTGCTTCCTCTCTCCTTCAGCTCTTAACTGCTCCTACCAATTGCCTCACCAACTGCCTCTCAGCTCTGCTCCAACCTTCAGCAAGCTCCTCCCACCACAGGCTTCTTGTCATCCTGTGGAACAGAACTCAGGTGCCTACCATTGGCTCCAGTCCTAGCCACTCCCCCCAGGACCCTGAGAGCCTCGCCCCCGAAGCCCATTCAAATGGGCAGGAAAGATCTTCCCATTCACTGATTGCCTTTACAGAAGGGAAGCAGGCTAGAATTATATCTAGCTACCACACATCAAATATATATATAGCCTAAGTATAAATTCAGGGTTCAAAATAAAAACCAATTTCTCTGATCATTCTCATATGGAGGACAATCATTTATTCTTCCCAGATTAGTTCCCCCACTACCAAATGCTTTGTACCCAAAGGACAATCGTGCATAGCTAGTATATCTCTTTATCAAAGTAAGTAGTGAACAGAAGTTGAGAGAACTTATATAAATGAGAATAAACCAAAGAACATGCAGGAGTAAATTAACTTTGGCTGAGAATGCATATGATCTCAATTCTATTAAAGAGAGAGCAATCTCACTGGAAGCTGAGGGAGTAGAAGCTCTTAGCACTCTTTTCAAGGTCAGAGGTGCTGATGGTAATCAAGAGGTATGTTACAGGCCAGCTTCTTCACCTCTGTGGTTCAGGAGACATCTTTAGTCACATTCAAGGGCTTCATTTCCTCCTCTCTACTGCCTCTCTCAGCCTCTCCATGTCTTCCTATGAAATACCCTCTGCAGAAGTCTCCCAGCCAATCAGGGTTCATATTTTCTGCTATTCATGTAGCAGACAAATTCATACGTCTTTCTTTTAGGAAAACTGCATGAAACTTAGGTGGAAGTACTGTTACAAAACAATGAATGGATGTCTTTTTTTCTCTCTCCCTTTACTTATCATATCCTTCACCCCCCATCTCATATACCATCTTCAACATTTGGGAAGTTAGATACACTCCAGCTTTGTGGGAAGTTAGACACACTCCAGCTTTGAGCAAAACAATTTTGTAGTTTTTAAGTTAGTTTTTGGTGACTTTGCTTAGGGACTGACCCCAAGGAGTTGTGATCAACCAGAGAGTGGGAATATGGATCAAATCCCACACTCCCTTTAATAGTCAACCATCATGTTTGTTTCTAACAAAACCATATCTTCCCTCATTCCCTAGCCCTCACCTGCCAGGCTCTCGTCCTCTGCAGTCCAAACTCGTACTTCCAACATTCTGAGCTGGGTATTATAATTTAAGGGTAGTTGTAACCCTTCATTTTCAACCTAAGTTTCTTGAACTTTTTAAAACAATTATTTTTATAACTGTATTTTAGTATAGTTGATTTCTTTTGTGATCCTATGTATTTATTCTTTGCATGTAAAACATTATTCGTGTAATGGAATACTATTGGTCCATGAGAAATTGTGAGCAAGTAGACTTGAGAAAAACCCTAGAAAGACTTACATAAACTGATGCTAAGTGAAGTGAGCAGAACCAGAGAACATTATATACAGTAACAGCAACATTGTGTGATGGCTGATTTTGATAGACTTAGCTCTTCTCAGTAATGCAAGGATCTAAGACAATTCTAAAAGACTCATGATGGAAAATGCCATACACATCCAGAAAAAGAACCATAGAGTTTGAATGCAGATTGAAGCATACCATTTGCTCTCTCTCTCCTTCTTCATGCTTGGGCTTACTCCCATTGGTTCTAATTCTTCTTTACAATATGACTAATGTGAAGATATGTTTAATATTAATGTATATGTACAGCCTATATCAGATTGCATGCTGTCTTGAGGAGGGAAGAGGGGAGGAAGGGGGAGAAAATTTAGAACTCAAAATCTTATGTATGTGAATGTTGAAAACTAAAAAAAAAATTAACTAATTAATAAAAAATGTTATCTGAGAAGGGATCCTTATGTTTCACTAGTCCATCAAAAAAGCTAAGAAGTCCCCACCTAAATTAATCACTCCCCACAGCAGCTGTACAGATGGTAACGGGAAAATTCCAGCTCTGCCCATGCCCCAAATTACCTCATGGTTTTGGCAGATGCCCTCTGAGAGTGTGCTCTGTGCACAGGGGCAGTCACCATTGAATAAGTACCCCACTTTCCCCTTTTCATTTTAGGTGAGACAGTCAGTGACACAGAATGAGCAGACAGGGAAGGATTGTGATCTTGATTGCATGTACCATTATACTATCTTTTTCCCTAAACTCACTCCTCTTCCAAACTTTCAGATTATTATAGAGGTTACCACTACCCTTCCAAATTCTCACAATCTCACTGATATCTTTGACTCTTCATTTTCCCACATAGTCAGTAAGTTAACTAATCTGGTCCATTCCACTTTAACATCTCTCATGTCAGCTCATTTCTCTCTACTTTTACAGCCACCATCTAAGTTCAGGCCATCTTCTCTCAAGTGGACCATTGCAAAAGCATTCTATTTGGTTTCATTGCATCAAGTCTCTCTGCTCTCTGGTTTTCTTTCTCATTGCTTCCAAGTGATTTTCATCAAGTACATGTCTAAACATGCTACTCTCCTACTCAGTAAATCCCAGTGGCTCCCTATCAATTCGAGCTGCAAATATTATTTCATCTTTAACTCATCCTCTAAAAATTTCTATTTTGTGAAAGCTTTTAAATATGCCTAGCTATTAGTAGAATAGAACATATATAATCTATGCATAAGTAAATATACACATATTGGGAGCATATATGCCCAAATTTTACCTATAGCCAAATGATTTAAAAAGTTTGAAGACCCCGGATAAAGTTCTGTTAGCTTTATCATCAAAATTCACCTTTCTTTCATCTTTTGCTCTTAGGATACAACTCTTAACTAGATGTCTCATTGGAAAACTGTCACACATACTAAGATATTAATGGGTGATAATCATTGAATGTGTTAGTGTGCTGACCCCAAACCCCTTCAACTAGGATTAATTCATTTTAACAAGAATTGTTAAATACCCATGACCTTTCCCAAAAGGAAACTGATCTCAAACAATGGAATTTCAGGCCACATATATCAGCTGTCTATCCTGTGTAAAACCAGAGCTTGTTAAGCATTTGAATAAACTTTAAAAACTTATTAAGTTTCACATTTTCCTCCTTCAAATCCAGGCAGTAGAATAATTATGAGATTCTTCTTCCCCATGCCAAAAATAATTGTTTTAAATATGGAAAACAACATCTCATGTAAGAGTTACCTTGGAGGAAGCCGATATTTACTGGGGGCAACCAAACAAGGGTCAACTTAGATCTTAGGCTAACTGGATGTCTGAAAGAGGGTAATCTTTCACACATTCCTATGAAAATCTTCTAAAGAATGTTTCAAGTGTCTCAGTCCTGTCAACAACTCTTCTGAACTAGGTGTTCAATCTGCTGATTCCTCTTTTCAATTCAAAACAGGAAATATTTGTAACCCTGAGTACCTCTAGTCACAGAAATGCACTGTGGGAGATGAAGTTCCATAGGCTTGGATGGAACATCCTGGCTTGACAAGACTGACATATGATACAGGAGTTGTACCTTAAAGGAATAGTGTCTCTTCTTTCATGAGCCTTTCAGGGTGTAGAGGAAAGTGACACTGTCCTTTCAAAACACAATCACTCTTTTCATCCCTAGATCACGACAAGCCAAAAGATTCACTTCCAGTTAGCATAAGTTTTTCTCATCATACATTCCTCCAAGCCACAGAGGCACCCAGGGTTACATGTTTAATCAAAGTCTATGCTCTTTTGGGTTCCCTGGAAGAGACCCAAAATTGAGATGACAGTCTCTGCATTCACGGAGTTCACAGACTAGTAGGGAGATATGAATCATGTACAAAAATCAGTGATATAAAATACCTTAAGAAAAGTGCATTAGAGAGAAGAAAAGCAAAGTTCTTTGTGAGGATCAAAGAGGAAAAGGACATTATTGACTGGAAGAATCAAAGACCTTAGTGGAGAAGTTCAACAAGTAAAAAGTAGAAAGTGAGATATCTACATTCAATCATTTTCTAGGATTTATATATTTCACTACTCTGGTATCATTCCCTAGGAGGCATTTTGGCACAGTAAAACATAGGCTCTGAAGTCAGAGGATTTGGGTTCAAGTATTAGAACTGCTAGTTCTATCACTGTGACCTTTAGCAAATTACTTAACCTCTCTGGTCCTCAATTTCTTCATCTTTAAAATGAAATAGATCAGAGGTCCTCAAATATTTTTTTTTGTGTGTCAGAGACCCCTTTGGATATCATGACTTCTCAAAATATTCTTTTTAAATTCAGAAGAGAAAATGCATAGGACTACAAAGAAATCCATTTATATTGAAATAGTTTTATATATATGTATATGCATATATACATATACATATTTTTTTTATAAAAAGCTCATGGACTCCAGGTTAAAATACCCTGGATTAGGTGATGGCAAAGATCCCTTTGAGCTTTAAAGTCTAATGAGAAACTAGTTTCCACTAACCAGTCTTCCTGTCATCATCCTGAACCTCTTCCTGTTGTCATTTCTTTTGTGGAATGAGGTAGGAAGCAAACACTGTTAATAGTATAAATAAAGGACTCAAATAACTACTATCCACTAGGGTTCTTCCTAGTCCCACAACTTAGGGTAAGCTAGTTTTTCCCTAATAAGCAACAAAAACTGTCCTGGGAGTTGATTCACCCAGGGGATTAAGGCTTAAGCTTTACCTCCTTTGGAGCAGCTTACTAATAGCCTTTGACAACTAGAAAATCCTTGCTATATATTATTGGTGTGTCTTCGTGGTCACTAAGTACATAAAAAACCCATCTATATGGAGTTGAGGCCCTCTGGACTTGGCGTATGTTCCAAGACCACAAGAATCATCATGCTAATCAGATGTATTTCTACATGGAAACGAAAGGAGGCCAGATCTACTTCTGAATGTCCTTGTTGAATGTCATATCTATATTCTAGCTAAGCCCTTTTGTCAACTGTTGGATGACCTACAACTGTCTCATTTTATTCCAACACAGAACTTGAACAAATAGGGTATGGAACTGAATTAGTTCTTTTTCTATAAAAGGCATTAGACTCTAACCAACTCTGGTGGAAGAGTGATTAATTATAGACTGAATCATCATGCTACATTTGGGAGGAGAAAGACAGAAAAAGAGAGAGAGAGAGAGAGAGAGAGAGAGAGAGAGAGAGAGAGAAGAAGAAGAAGAAGAAGAAGAAGAAGAAGAAGAAGAAGAAGAAGAAGAAGAAGAAGAAAGAGAAGGAGGAGGAGAAGGTGAAGGAGAAGGAAGAGGAGGAGGAGGAACGTAAGAGGAGAGGAGGTGGGGAGAGGGAAGAGGGAAGAGAGGAGAGAGGAGGGAAGAGAGAAGAAGGAGAAAGGAAGAGAGAGAAAGAGGCCATGAGTCTCTGGGGATCTGTAGTTCTTTGATGACTTTTCCTGTCAGTCTCTGTGGTACTCTGTGTTCTTAGAGAAGTTCCATATTGCCCATGCTGTGAGGTATCCAATGTTTTGGGAAACTGGATATCTGGTGAACTGGTCAATTATGATATTGTGGCCATTATCGAAGCAACAACCTAGACACGCCTTCTGAGTCCTTTCAAACGGAGATGTTAATTATTTCAGACATATGGAATTTATTAATATTAACCATCTGACTTTTCTCCCTTCTATAACTTCCTTAATTTCTATAATGATATCTCTATATAGTAGTATGTATACATCTATCTATCTACATGTGTGTTTATACATATATATCTATACATAGGTGTATATCTATATATAGATACATACACATATATATGTATATACATATATTATTTTTTACTCAACCAACAAAAGGGTAAATCAATATATTAAAAAACTCAGTTAAGCTGTTTTATTTTCAATAAATGCAAATAATATTTTTTAATTATATTCCATCAATAGAAGTAACCAATTACTATAAATAGAAAGCTGAACTTGGAGTCAAGAAGAATAGCTTCAAATACCACTTATGACATTTAATAATTTGATGAACTTGAATAAACTCAATTCGCTTTTATGATCATTAGCATACTAATGCTAATCTAGGAGTTCATATATGTTGAATAGAGAGAGCTCCCGTGATAGGAATTCCCTATGAGCAGCAAACCATATTCTTCGGTAATATTTCAGAAAATTGTACCTTATGAATTTCTTGAAAACAATAGAATATTTTCAGTGGAAAAAATGTTCTACAGAAAAATCACTAACATCACTGCCCACTAGGTTCATATGTTTACTGCTTGAAAGGAAAGTAGTGATTGTCCACTCCAGTGGTAGCAAACTCAACTGGAAATGGATCATTCCCTGCTGTATATTGATTTAGAAAACCACAAATTAACATTATGTTGAATTGTATTTCTATTTATTTGATTAATACTTTCCCAATTAAATTTTAGTCTAATTCAGGCTTCACTCAGAAGTTTTGTAGGACTTGAGTCTGATACTGCTAGTCTAGTCCAACTCCTTCATCTTTAAGATGAGAAAACAAATATCCAGGGAGATAAAAGTTCACATAAGTAGTAAGTAACTGGGGGGGGGGGGAACTTAACAAAGATTCTGTATGACTTCAACTGTAGTCTTCTTACCATTATACCATGCTATCTTCCTGTAGCTATGCTGCCTTTGATGCTAATATTCCAGCAAAATGATCAGAATGCCCATAAAGTATTTTTAAGAAGTAAAAACTAGTCATCAGCTCTAACAATAGTTACCCTTGGCTGCCTGAAGTCACTTCATTTAATCCCATGTTAGAAAATGTAAATAAAAACAATCTCATATTTAATACAGCCTCTTTCTATGTGACATGGGAACTAGTTGAATATATATATATATATATATATATATGCCAGCTGTTCTAGTGGTAAGACATCAATAGTATTTTATACTTTCTAGCAATCAATGGAATTAATTTAGATAAGTGCACAATCAAAGGAGTAACTTTCCCACCTTCAACTTGCATAGTCGTGCTGATAAAGGATCAACATGAAGACCCTTATATTTTTTTCAAAACTTATTTTCCACCTGTGGAGTCTTCTGGGATGTGGCATTTAATTTCATGAGGGGAACAGAAAGGAGAATGCTGAGAGCATGTATAGTTAGAATGTCACATCACACACAAATATATTTTATCACTCTAAGCAGGAAAATGGCCAATTTTCAAAGACTGAGCATATGACTCTAGGTAGGGTTGTGTTTTTTTTTTTAATTGAAAACACATCTCTAAGGCATTACTAGGCAGAGCATACAGCCAAGAGTCTCCATCTCATAATTATCTCACCCCTTATGGTTTCATAATACTATCATAAAATGTGCCTCTAAAGAAAGGGAAATAGGAATTTGCTATGTTTGGCTAAGACTGAGATCAGTTTCTGAGTCAGCCTGTGTATCTGACTAAGATGAATGGCTTCTTCTTAAAGCTCAGCAGCCAAATGGAATACTCCCTCCACGCGAGCACTTGGCTTGCCTCCACAGACCATAGTTCTGAAAATTAAGAGCTGAAATTCAGAGATCTTGGACAGGCTTCTTAATGCTGTGCTTAATTGATAATACTTGGCTAAAGGAGCTGCATGTCTTTTCATTGGTTTTGTTTGTCACTTTGTTTAAAGACTTAAATGTGTGTGGAAAGACTTATGTGACCCAGTCAAAGGTGAACTAAGCAACAACAACCAACAACAACAAAAGAAAAAAGACAAAAAACCCCAAACACTGTGTAATTATAATGATTCAAAGTTGACTCTGAGAAAGAGATATGAGAATGAACCTCTTTCTGTTCCTTGAAGAGGTGAGGGACTATGAGAATGGAGTATTACATGTATTACTGGACTTGGTTGATGTTTTGGTTAGCTTTGCTAAACTGTTTTTCTTTTTTCTCTCCTATTCTTTGTTATAGGAGATGGCTCATTGCATTGGAGAAGGGACAACGATATATTAGGAAATTAAAGTAATGTAAAAAAAAAAGCTATAATTTTCAAGTATAGTTAGAAACCCTAAATAAACAGATTAACCTTGTGGTTATACCAGTAATGTCTCCAACTTTCTTCTTTACTATGTCTTATCTTTGCAAAGCCATGTTTTTGGCATTTGCTGTGATTAAAAAAAAAGTATCTCATAAAATAAATATGGAATAAGAATGTGGGTGTGAGTGTCCAATCTGCCAAGGTTTGAGAAATTGCACAATGCCCAAAAGGTGACACATTCCATTAGTAAGTAATTACAGTTATTTAAAAATTAAATAAAAGCATTATTTTTTTTATTTCATTTATGTGTATTTTTTTCATATAGCTATTAAGTTTTGGGGACATAAACACTTATTAAGTTGCTTTGAATTAATAAATAGAATAATTAGGTATTTGTTTTGGACTAGATTTGCTATGGAAAATTTACTGAAACACTAAGATTGTCTGCATAACTGATGAAGTTTGGGAATATCTGAATTAACCCATTAAAAACATCTCTTCAGTAGTCATTTACTTTCATGCAAAGTTTATTACTCATGAGAAGGCCATCAACTGTAGAAGTCTTTACTTTCTCTCCATTCACTCTGATCTTAACACCTTACAATCAGGTTTCCTTATCTTTCCACCAAAACTGCTCTTTCTAGTTACAATCCTTTAATAATTCATTAATTGCTCAATCTAATGGCCTTTTCTCAATCTTTATTTTTCATTACCCCTCAGTAGATTTTACACTGTCAATTGCCTTCTTCTTGAGACTCTCTTCTCTCTAGGTTTTCAAGATACCACTCTCTTGGTTCTTCTCTTATCAGACCATTCCTTCTCAGTATCGTTTGCTGGATCCTCATCCAGGTCATGCCCTCTAACCATGGGTTTTCCACAAAGCTCTGTCCTGGGTCCCCTTCTTTTCCCTCTATACAACTTCGCTTGATGATCTCATCAGATCCCATGGATTTTATTAGCATCGTCTCTATACTGATGATTCTCAAAAATACCTATTCTGCCTAATCTCTCTGCTGACCTCCAACTGCCTTTCAGACATCTTGAACTGGATGTCCAGTAGACATCTTAAACTCCACATGTTCTAAACAAAACTCAATATCTTTCCCTCAAAACCTCCCCACTTCTAACCCTCTCTGTTATTTTACAGGGCAATACCATCTTCCCAGTTCCCCAGGCTTGCGACCTACATGTCATATTAGACTTCTTATTCTCTCTTATCCCTTCCCCAACTCCATATCCAATCTGTTGACAAGGCCTGTAGTTTTCGCAATTGAAACAAAGTATGGATCAATTCTCTGATGCTTGTGCTAATTTTGGCCTAACAATTAACACCAAGAAAAGATAGATTCTCCACCAGACAGCACCACACTGTCCATAGATGGAATCAATGGTTACAGCAAATGGAGAAGTTTTGAATACTGTGGATAAGTTTACTTACCTTGGCAGTGTACTTTCCAGAGATGTGCACATAGATAACAAGTTGACCCACATATTACCAGAGCTGGCTCAATGTTTGGGAGGCTCCGAAGAAAAGTGAGGGACAGAAGAGGTATTAGGATGCCTTCCAAACTGAAGATTCACAGAACCATTGTTCTGACCTTATTGTCCTATGCCTGTGAAACGTGGACAGTCTCTCAGTGACACCAGAAAACCAAACTGATTCTATTTGAATGTTCTTAGGAAGATTCTGAAAATCACCTGGCAAGAGAAGGTACAGGATATTAAAGTCCTTTTTTTAAGTTAAACTGCCAAACATTCAAACTCTACTGCAGAAAGCACAACTCCAGTGGGCTGGCCTTGTTTAAACGCCAATTGTACAAGTGCCTAAAAGACTATTTTACAGAGAACTCACATATGACAGGCAATCACATGATGGTCAGAAAAAGCCATACGAGGACACTCTCAAGGTCTCTCTGAAGAACTTCAGAATTGATTACATGACATAGGAGACATTGGCAAAAGAGAGCCCAGCATGGCATGCCTGCCTCAAAGAAGGAGCTATGCTTTGTGAGAGAAACAGAATTGCAATATCTCAAAAGAAATGTGAGATATGCAAATTTAGAGACATCTCCACTCCAAATATTCATGTGGATTATTTGTGCTCAACCTGTGGCAGAGCATCCCAAACTCATGTTGGTCTGATCAGCCATAGTTGGACACATTGTACTGTTGTGCCCTATCCCCCAATTTACCATCCATCTTGCCCCAGCTTGCACATAGTTTGTGCGCCCATCTCTATGGACCCCACTGTTTGTGTTCCCATCTCCACGAAAATCAGTTTGTGTTTTTTCCCTTTAAACAACCTGACCCCACCCTTGCTCGGGGCTGTTCGATTTGAGTCTTTACTCCAAACAGTTCCAAGCTTGAATAAATCCACATCAAAATTTATATCCAGATCTCATTTGCTTTTTTTGGCACAGCATTTCTAGAGGCCCCAGCAAGATTTGGGGGGTGGCCTGTAGCAACCCCCGAAGACCTGGGCCAGGAGGGGTCTCATCCTTGGGTGGTGGGTGTCTCCTTGTCCCAACCTCCAGGGGAGCCAGCCTCTGAGACATCCAGAGCCCCAAAGGTAAGTCAGGTTTCTGGTGGAAATTCCCTTCTGGTTCTGGTAGAGATTCGGGGCCAGATGTGGCTTAAGTGTTCAGTGAGAATCCACCTATCTCCCGGTTGCCTTTAGACGTCAGGCCCCCGCCTGTTTCTGGTTTCTGTCCCGGGGTGTCTCTCTGTTTTGTGTTTGTGTGTTTCTGTGTGTCTGTTTGTGTCTGTGTTTTTGTATCTGCTGCATTTTGCATCTGAATCATCATCTCTCATGTATTTCAACTCTGTGCTTTCTAATGAACATAACATTGTTATGATAGTTACATGGCAAAGTAACATTTCCTACATATGTTTAAATCTGACTGTATACCATCTTCATTTAATTGTCTAGTAGTAATACTTCAGTTTATATTCAAAACACTTCAGTGATTTGCAAACTTTTTAAAAGACATGCTGTTTTGCAAATCAAATACATTATAAAGCAAATATCTAGACCAAACAATTAAAAGCACTCATTAAATACCTACCATGTCCCAAAAGGGAATGTCTATCCTCTATGAAGACATCTTCTAGAGAAATGGGCAAAGGAGAACAATTTGTTCCAATGGCCAAGTTCTAGTGGGTGAAGCAGGCACTGTGGAGTACTTAGAGGTTGGTCAGACATCAAAGACATCAAGGTCATCCACTGCATCCCAGGCCATCATCAGTCCTGACTTTTGTCTTGCCATTGGACTTTGATGACTCTGGAATAGAGAGTGAGAGTGAAGACTTTCTGTAATTCTTCCTCACTTAAGTACAATTCACAGTCCTCTAAAAAAAAAAAAAAGGCCCAACAAGAACAACCACAACCCTTTGCAAAGCACTATGGTGTGTTGCTGGCAACACAAAAACAAAAATGCAACAATCCCTGTTCTCTAACAAAGAGAACATTTCCTAACATTTCTAATTCATTCCTAACAAAAAAAGATATCAGGTGCACATATAAACATATATGAAAGATATACAACACTCCATCTCCTGACTCTGACTTCTTACTTGCAGTCCTCTATACCTGGGGTTCTCTCCTTCCTAAACTCTGCATCTGTTCTTCCCAGGGCCCCTTTAAGATTCAGCTCAAATTCCACCTTTGGCAGGAGGTTTTCCAAGGTCCCAACTCCCCATCTGGTGCTTTCCCTCTGAGGTTATTTGCCATTTATACTGTATTTTATATGTGTTGCCAGCAAAGGTCACTGAGGCTGGCTCAAAGCAAGACCTTCTCTTGAGCGTCTACTGTACTTTGCCCTCCAGTAGATAGAGAAAAATAAATAAATGAGATGGAAAGGACCCTGACACAAAGCTGGCAGTGGGTGTAAATAGAATGAAACCAGTTCCTTTTAGAAAGTTTTAATCAGGGCAGTAGAACCAGTTCAGTGTGACTTCCCTTCTATAGAAAGTAAAACAGCATTAAAAATCAAACAATAAAACAAAGAAAAGAAAATCTTTAAAATATATATTTCAAATAGAATTCATGAAATATTTCCATCTCTTAGGCAATTTGTTGATCACCAAGGCAGGGTGGTCATCTCCTATTCAGCTAATTTAGGGTAATCAAATGTCCACAGGCTTTCCTTCTTTTACATTTGTAAGGCCAAACAGACACTTAGGATGCCATTTAAATAATTTATCTTATTAAATCAATTTTTAAAAAGTAAATAGCTGAGGTAAAATAAGGTTAAACACACAAATATCAAAATAACCTTCTAATTAACCTTGTCACTGATTGTTCTGGGCAATAAAACAAAGGTGAGAAAGGAAAGTGGAGTAGATTCATCAGAATTGGTTCCATCCAGAAACCAAAATTTAATTTCTTTCTGCTGGATTTCCTTAATAATCCAACTGTGAGCTAGGGAAAGGAAAAGTCTATAGATAGCTAAGAGACTTTTAAATCTCCTGGGAATGGTGTATCTGTCACTGTATTCTCTTTCTCACTCTCTTCCTATTCCTCTCTAGAGAAATTTTTCAAACTCTTGCTATACTGGAAATACTATCTTGCAGCACTGATGCCTTTGGGATGTGATAGAAATGTAACTACCAGGTCTTGATGCCTTAGGCCTCTTTGAAAGCAATCACTTCACCCTTGCTAGAAGAGTATATTACATATTACAGAGTTTTTTGCATGTTGTGTACCCCCTTAGACTGTGAGTTCCTTAAAGTCAGGGGATTTCTTTGGGGAGGGGGCATTCTTTGCATCCCCAATGCTTAGCATAATGCCTGGCACATAAATGCTTGATAAATGATTGTTAATGAACTGAATGACAAGGTAATTTTGTGGAAGAAGGAACTAGTAGCTGAAGGGATCAGGAAATCATGTACAAGAAGGCACTTAAGTTGAGTCTTGAAGGAAATGGGATTCTAAGCAGGGCAGGTAGGGCATGGACAGCCAATATAAAGGCAGAGATCTTGCAGATGGAGGGTAATGTGTAAGCAAGAACAAGAAACTCAATCCCATTTGAAAAAGCAAATAGAAAAGTTTATTTCTGCACCTAAATGCAATAGTAAGTTACTGGGATTTATTGTATAGTGGAGTGACATGGTCAGACTTATGCCTTTGGAGAAATTACTTTATTATCATAGTGAAGGAACAGGAGGAGACAGAGACTTGAGGCAGGGAGATCAATTAGGAAATTATTATAGGCACCCAGGCAAGAGGTGAAGAGGATTTGAACTAGTGTGATAATTATATGAAAATTAAGAATTGAGAATAATGATAAAGTTGAGAACTTGAGTCACTAGAAGGATGAAACAGAAGTATAAAAGTTCAGAAGAGGAGTGAGTTTTAGTTAACAAATAATGACTTTTGCTTTGGACAGTTTGTGTTCAAGAAGCCTAACATACATTGAGATTGAAATGCCCAATAGAAGGCTGAAGATGGGTGACTTGAGCTTATGATACAAAATAGGACTGGATAATAGATAGCTCTGGGATCAATCTACAGAGAGAAAGTAATCAAATTCATGGGAGAAGATATTGTTACCAGATGAGAGGCATAGAGAAAAAAGAGAAGAGGCCCTAAAACAGAACCTTAGGATATACCCATTGTAATGCAGACAAAAAGATTGAAGAGTCAGGCTGGTAGATAACCAAGAAAGCAGAGTAACAAAAATTCAGAGAGGAGGAAAAAAAAGGATAAAAGGTATCAAATGCCACAGAGAAATCAAGCATGAAGATTGAGGAAAGGCAAAAAGATTTGGTAATTAAGAGGTCTTTGGTAATTTCGTAGTAAGCAATATCAGTTCAGTGATGAGACCAGGGACTAGATTGGAAATGGTTAAGGAGTGAGTTAGAGGAGAAGTAAAAGAAAGGAGCAGTAGTTCAAGGAACTGTGGAATGATTCTAATGCACTAAACTCAATTTAATTCACTAAGTGTTAAGTACCTCCTATGTGAAAGCCAACATTCTAGGGATACAAAGAGAAAATGAAAAACAGTGCTCATGTTTGGAGTGTACTTGGTGAGAATCCCAAGTGGTGGTGCTGCTTTAGCATTAGAAACCTTTAATGGATCATTTCTTGCTTTCACTAAATCTACTAGAAATGAATTTACTATCAAAAGTGAATAATATGAAATTTGTCCACCAGGGTGCACTACACCAAAGAAATCAGACAAGTTTTTTACTCTGCATGCATTGAGTTTATGTGCTGGGACAGAGTAAGGACACAGTGTCCTCACTGCCCAACAAAAGGCAGTTAGCCTACAAAATCTTACCCTCCTCTCCCCTTCCACCATTGTGAACTCATGTGGCCTGTGTGCTGGCCTAGAATTTAAAAATTATCTTTTTGTTGTTCAGGCATGTCTGATCCTTCCTGACCCCATTTGGGGTTTTCTTAGCAAAGATACTGGAGTGGTTTGCCATTTCCTTCCCCAGCTCATTTTTACAGATGAGCACCTGAAGCACATGGGATTAAATGACTTGCCTGGGGCGATGTAGTAAGTGTTTGAGGTCATATTTGAACTCAGGAAGATGCATCTTCTTAATTTCAATCCCCGTACTGTATCCATTGTGCCACCTAGTGGTCTGTAGTGGTAATCAGGGTGTTCTCTTAATTGCCTTTAATGATTCTGGCCTTTGTTTGAATGGGACAGGTAAAACAGGATCTTTTTGTCTTGGAGAGTTTCTCAGTGCTAAGTCAATGTAATGATAATCAGGGCAGAACATTGTTGTCTTCTCCTTTGGAATGCTGAGGTAATTAAGTACCTTTGATGAGTCTTGCCTTTCAAATGTAAAGGCCAGCAAAATGGGACTTTTCTCTATTCTTCCTTTGAGTGCTTCTCAGCACTGAAGTAATCAAGTGCCCCAGGGCCATGAGCCTGGCATATAAAATCTGAGATTGGTGTTTGACTTTTGAGGCTCACTCACGGAAGGAGTGTGGAGACTCTGGGCAAGCCATTGTAACTGCCTCCGGCTTTGCTAACCCAGAGCCATTGGTTCTTTGGTAACTATGAATTGCGATTTGATCTGTTTATATTGTCTCTGTAATTTGTTTGTACTTTCTCTGAAGTTCAGGTTTCTGGCTTTTCCTACTGAACTAAGTGAGTTTATATATGTATGTTTGATTAAAGTGAGATTGTTAACCCCTTAAAGTTACTTTCCTTAGTAAAGCAGATCAAATAACCTGTGCTGGCAGTTCTTGTTTCTGGCCTTGTGGGGTCTTACACCTCAACCGCTGCTGCTAGCCACATTGTTATTACACTGTCCCAACAACAATCTCATTTCATTTTGTATGAGTTCATATATGTCTCCTCAGGTTTTTTATTTTAAATTTTTTATTAATTTTGAATTTAAATACAAAAAGATCCCCTACCCTGTCCCCCACCAAAAAAAAAAAGAACATTAACATGTACAGGCCACAACATAAAGAGAAGATTCCATATGAAACCCTGAATTACCATTTCAATCTGTTTACTTTTTTTTTTTAAACTATGTGACAAATACTATACATTGTTTTGAAAGCTACCTTGCTTTTCTGTGCTTCCTTCCCAGGTTTTTCTGAAACCATTGTACTCTTCATTTTTTATAGAACTATAGTGTTCCATCACAATCATATGCCACAACTTCTTCAGCCATTCTTCAATTGATGGGCATCCCCTTGATTTACAATTATTTGCAACCACCAAAAAAAAAAAAGCTGATGTAATTTTTTTTTTTTTTGCACAAATAGGTCCTTTCCTTTTATTTCTTTGATCTTTTTTGGGATACAGACCTAGTAGTAATATTTTTGGGTGCACAGTTTTATAGCTCTTTGGGCATAGTTCCAAATTGTTTTCCAGAGCGGTCAGACTAATTCACAATTCCACCAACAGTGCATTAGTATTCTAATTTTTCCACTAGCATTTTAATTTTCCTTTAATGTCATGTTAGCCATTCTGATAGTTAATAGTGGTATCTCAGAGTTGTTTTAATTTTCATTTCTCTAATCAATAATGATTCAGAGTAATTTTTCATGTGACTATAAATAGCTTTGATTTCTTCTTCTGAAAACTGCCTGTTAATATCCTTTGTCCATTTATCAACTGGGGAATGGCTCTTGTTTTTATAAATTTAGTTTAATTCCCTATATAAAATCATTCTCCCAATTCCCTGTTTTCCTTCTAATTTTGGCTACATTAGTTTTGTTTTTGCAAAAGCCTTTTAATTACATATAATTGAAATTATCCATACTTGCACACAAAATCTCACCCCATACCCTAACCTTATTTGGCTTCATCTGTGTTCTAAGCATACATTTGCAGTCCTGCTTCTCAAAACTTCCCACCCTCTGCCCCCAGAAGCCCTTAAGTCTCTTGCAAGGCTCCCAAAGAGCTGAGGTACATTACAGACTTGCTAGTCTACAGTTTTTGATGATGAAGTTCAGAGAAGAAGCATCAGACAGATCAACTGTTTTTTTTTTTTTCATTTAAGAAAAAAATTTTGGCAAGGAGACCAAATTTTTTTTGGAGGGGGTGGGGCATGGAGAAAATCCAATAACACCTTAGAATAAATTATCTCAAACCACAAAACAAAAATTCCAAACATATAAATTTGTCACTTATTTGATGTGATGATTAACTTTCCATCTACTATAATATTGAGGAATCTTTTAGAAACTAACATTTGCACAAATTAGTTCCTAAGCTAAGTAGCCTTGAAAAAAATGCAATTTCTGTTGTTGTTATACGTGTATGTAGGTATGTATATGTGCTTGTGAATGTGGGAGAAAGCGGATGAGTAGTGAGAGAGGAGAGAGCGGAACAGAAGGAGAGAAAGGAAACAAGGAAAGAGGTGATATAGGAGAGAGAAAGAGGAGAGAAAAGAAGGAGTGAGAGAGGAGAGAGCAGAAGTATTGAAAATGTGGTTGTCATATGTAGCAACAATTAGGCTAGCAGCTACCACAATGTGCCTAGCAGCTGTTGTTGGGGTGAAAGACCAACACAAGCCCAAAAACAAGAACCCTGCCAGCACAGGTTCTTTTGATCTGCTTACTAAGGAAAATAACTTTCAGGGGTTAACAATCCCACTTAAATCAAACATACATATATAACTCACTTTGGAAGGAAAAGCCAACACCCTGAACTTCAGAGCAAATATAAACAAATTACACACATACATTATATAAACAGAGTAAATACAAACCAACATCTGGGTTAGCAAAGTGTGTGTGTATGGGGGGAGTTACAATGGCTTGCCCAGAGTCTCAACAGTCCTTCCATGAGTGAGCCCCCAAAAGTCAAACACTAACCTCTGGGCCCCGGGGCACTTGAGTACCTCAGGGCTAAGAAGCACTCAAACAAAGAATAGTGAAAGGTCCTATTTTGTTGGCCATTACATTTGAAAGGCAAGACTCATCAAAGGTACTTGATTACCTCAGCATTCCATAGGAGAAGACAGCAAAAAGTCCTGCCCTGATTACCATGATGTTGTCTTAGTGCTGAGAAACCCTCCAAGACAAAAAGAACCTGTTTTACCTGTCCCATTCAAACAAAGGCCAGAATCATTAAAGAGAAGAACAGCAAAAATCCCTGCCCTGATTACCACCACATAATGGGACAAGCACTGATATGCAACTTGGAAGTAATGCACCTGAGCATTATATATTTTACCCTATTCCTTCTTTCACTTTGGCTCCATTTTGAAAAAAACAAAATAGCAAAAAAACAAAAACAAAAACCCCTAACAACAACAAAAACTAAAGAAAAGCCCAAAGGAAAAAGTTAAAAAGAAGATACAAAAGACCAGAGCAATTCCCATGAGTCCCATCTCTACATAAAGAGTGGTTATGGAGAATGATGACTATATCTAGCATTAAGAAACAGTACTTGGGATGAAAAAGAAATGGTAATGCAATAAATGCAACTAAAATGTATGTATGGGTATAGATGTGTGTGAGTGTGCATATGTGTGTGTGTGTGTGTGCATATGTGTGTGTGTGTGTGTATGTGTGTGTATGTGTGTGTGTGTGTGTGTAAAACATCCACAAGGTCTTTCTGTATTTGAGTTGTAACCAACCATGAAAAATTGGTAGCAAAAGTTTGTTCCTGTTAATAATCAGTCCAGTACAGTTTAATTTATTGAGTTGGCTGAGAAAATTGGAGTGCAGTTGTTTTGTTAAATGAAAATAAATGATTCTGTATTACTATGCTTTTCAGAAAATCTAGCGTTTTACATCTTTTTTTTTTAGACAGAATTAAAGAAACCATAATATTAGTGCACATTATAAAATAATTCCCCTCACTCTGGTCCATTGCGCTCTGCTGCAGTAGGAGTTTCATTGTTTGTGTAGTATGGAGGTTTTCAAAATTATTTTGTTTCATAGCACAGGACTTTTCTTTGCCATGAAGAATTATTAGCAAATTATGGGAGAGTAGGGTGATTGGTGCATGTGCAATCTTTGCAAAAGTAAATTCCATTTAATTTGTAGGTGTACTCCAGCAACTGCATGTTATTGCAAGTGTAAATTCCACAAAGTTTATGCTTTGTTCTCCAAGATGAAACTTGGGCACATTAGTGTGCTTTGATACACCCTTTGAAAATTGTTGGTATGGTGGAAAAACATACTGGACTCAGAGGGGGCTTGGGTTCTAGTCTCAATTCTAACTTTATATAAGTTACTTATCCTTTCTATACTTATATAATTATAATGATATTATTATTATTATTATTATTATTATATCTAGCATTTAAATAGTGCCTTATAAGTGCCAAGTATTATGCTATGCGCATTACAAATATAATCTCATTTTATTCTCATAACAACCCTGTGAGGAGAAGGGTGCTATTATTTTTTCCCATTTCACAGTTAAGGAAACTGAGTTTAACAGAATTTAAATGACTTGCCCAAGGTCACATAACAAGTAAATGTCTCAGGCCATATTTAAACTCAGATTTTCTGGACCCCAGTCCTACTACCCATTGTGCTACCTAGCTGCCTCCAAAATTAATGACTGTACAATTAAGAGCTTCAAAAAAAAATCCTTTCCAGATTTGGCATTGCACAGTTCCGCTGATCACTTGAACTCCCCCAGCATCAAATTCCTTGCACCTCTAAATGCTGTTTCTGTTAGGAAATCATCTATTAAAAACACTCAGCAATGCAAAGTGAAGATATTATAGATAGTTTGTAGGGGTATTTTAGAAAAAAAATGTTTCTACATATCACATAAGCTGCCAACTGATGGATTGGACTGCCCATGGACATTCTGCATATTTGTCAGAATTTATGCACCTGCTGTGCACTTGGAAGGATTTAAAGTTTTCTGTAAATGTAGCAGAAATGAATAATAGGCAACTCAGAAGCCCTCATGTGTATAGCCTCTTGCTTTCAAAAATCATTTTCCAACAAGTAAAGAATCCAAACTGGAATGATAACCTCCATGAGGAAACAGTCACATTATTACAGGGAGTCTCAGAAGTACATAAGAATTTTGTGATGAAATTCCCAATGAATATCAACTGCACACATCTGTTTGCAGCTAAAAAAAGCCAACTCATTCTATGCACTTCTTTTAAAAGTTAAAATATTTCTATAAAGGGAAGATCGGTACTTAAGATCACGAAAATTTTGAATCAGCACATCTTTGCATGGCAAAATCTTATAGTGAAATGAACCCTGGATCCAGAATTAGAAAACCTGGGTTCTAATCTTGTCTCTGCTACTGTGTGATCTTGGACAAGTCATTTAACCTCTTGGGAGTCTCTATTTTATGAGTCTCTGGGTCTAAGTTTCTTCATCTGTAAAACGGTCAGGGGTGGATTGGACCTATAAGGTTCTTTCCAACCCTAAATCTATGATCTTCTGCCCACTTCACATTTCTGGGCCTCGATTTTTCTCATCTGAAAAACAAGCAGGTTACACCTGATGATATTTAAGTTTCCTTTCAGCTGTAAATCCTATTTGTTAGGAAAGAATACATTGAAAAGTTACAGCAACAAACAGTAAAGATTCTATAGTTACAGGAGCCCTTAAGGGAAATGGTAAAGTGTGCAATTCTAAGAAAAGTCCATAGCTGCTTTAAATTTCTATCATACAAAGAAGCAGCATCATCCAAAGGAAAAGAATTAGCTTAGGATGCATTTCACCTCCCTCCCTCATTCCTCTGAGTTTGTATCTTTGCCAAGCATACTTTTTCTTTTCTTTTCTTTTTTTTTTTTTTGGCAGGGCAATTGGGGTTAAGCTAGTACATATGTCAAGTGTCTGAGGCCGGATTTGAACTCAGGTCCTCCTGACTCCAGGAGGACTCCAGCTCTACTCACTGTGCCACCTAGCTGCCCCCATACTTTTTCTAATTAAGCAATACATTGGGGTACATATTGTATATGAGTCTGTGTGTATATGTGCATGTATATGTTCTCTCTCAACTGTGTGCATAACAAACATCGACGAGAACTGCAAAATACCTTTAGTTCTTATTTTACAGAATATTTTCAACCTCCAAAAATGTCCACAAAAATTTCCCATAGCGTAACTAAGGAAAATCATCCCCAAGTACATTTGCCTTCACTCCATAGATCCCTACCAACAGAAAGGAGAGATTATCCAAAAATAAGGCTGTAGGTTGACTACGAGATACTCTGACCCATTCCAAACTTACTCTAAGTCCTCTTTGCTTTGCGTCAATAATGTTCTGCTGATTTTGTAGGACTAACTAGAAAAAGTCTCTGATAATAACTAGAATTATTCAGACTTGGGGATGTAGTTTTCTTCCATTCTAGTTGTGACCCATTTTCCCCTCATGTAGGTACTGGAGAGGGAGGACAATATATTCTAAAAGGACACCTCTGAGTCTCATATAGAATTCTTTTAAAATTTGTTTTTAATGTTTTCTCTTTTTGTTTGTTTATTCTGAAATTAATCACCAATAAGCAAAATCTTTCCAATATCAAAGAACAAAAAGAATATTGTATAAGAAACCTACAATTTTGGTATCAGTTTATTTAACAAAACTTTATTAATTTGGTCACGGCAGTAAGAGGATTGTCTTGTTTGTTTGCACTTTTGCTAAGCTTTTTTCAGTCCTTCTGTATTTCTTGATGTTTTATCAATCTCTTTTCTTTCTTACTTTGTCTCATTGCACATCTGCCATTTCTTACCCCTCCTCTGACTCATTCCCACACTGACTTCTCTGGGCTATATCCCTGGACTATGTCAAATCCTATTTAGAATCCACATCCAAACTTCCAACCTTATTAAGTAAAAGTAATTCACCTCAAAATGTGCCTGGAAACAACATGATAAACCACATTTCTTTACTTACGTTTCTTTTTCTCTCCCTCTGTTCAATTAAGTAATCTTAATAATTTTTATGATATTCCTACCTTTAAAACTTTGATAAACGTAGCTATAAACAACGACAATAACAAAACAAAACTCTCAGCCCTACCTAACAACAAGTCTGAGGTCTTGGCCTATCAATCTACCTCTGGGAGTATCTTATCACATAACCCAAGTTCCAGTGGCTAGATTCCAAGACGACCTGAAATAATTTTTAAAAAAGACATTTGTGTACATGATATAATTCTCATAGCCTTGTAATCCAAATGAGATAAAACAGGTTAAAAAAATCAGGAACAGGTGAAGGAATTACAATCTTATGAGTAGTTAATGCATCTTGTTTATTTTATATTGCTGCCTTCTGACGTTAGCCTCATGTGACAAAACATGTTGGCTACAGCCAGGAAGACCTGGATTGAATTCCATTTCTGTCGCTTACTGGGATGCTGACCGTAGAATTTTCTTAGACTTTTTCAGACTCAGTTTCTACATCTATAAAATAAGAATAATGTTAGCTCTAGTCCAGACTTTCTTTACTTAATTGTTGTGAAGATCGAATAAAATAATGCATGCTTACAAATGTTGAAGTGGTATGTGTGTGTGTGTATATGTATACATATATATATATATATATATATATATATATATATATATATATATATATATATATATATATATATATATATGTTAT
>CM053623.1:128530896-128564110 GCA_028646595.1 Phalanger gymnotis | reverse complement strand
CCTATTACATTTACAATCTTAGAGAGTTGCCTCTAGCATTGAGAAATTAATTGACTTTCCCCAGATCAAAGAGCCAGTAAGTTTCAGAGGTAGGATTTGAACTCAGATCTTCCTGGCTTGTAACGTGGTTTTCTATCAATTATGTTACACTGGTGTTCTGTATTCAAAATAAGACAAATAATTGACACAGGAAATGAAAATAGAGAGATTGTTACAAATACAAGAAGCTGCAATGCAAAAGGAATAGAGACAGTACAAGATTATAATAGAAGCATCTAAAACTAATTAGGACCAAATTATTTATATTAACGAGAAGTAGTTGCTAGAGTACAGATTCTTCTCTTTGTACAGACACCAGGTCAGAAAGTATTGCTCCAGTAAAGGGCAATTACATAGTGATGTGTAGTGGTTTATTTTGGTTCTATGTAGCAATATGAATCGTATTATATAGCCCTGGGTGAGTATTAAATAAAGCCCGTTCAGCTTGTACCTGTCGCTGGGAACACTTGGTTGAAATACTGGGTAAAGAAAAACAAACAAAAAGAGGCTCTAGGGTTACAATTTCATTTTCTTTTTCACCCTATAAAATGTGCTTTACATGAGTTTAATTGACTCTCCTTGGGCTACATTCTTATCTTTGAGACTCCAAAGGAAAACAAACTCAAATAGAATTATAGAAAAATGACTTTTTTATAAGTAGAGGTAGGTCAAATCTATTATAGAAAAGTTGGGGGGGGGTATGAATCACATTTGGCAAAGTGAATACAATTTGCTGTGAGCCCAAGCTGAACAATACTGCAATAGTCTCTTAAAACACACACACACACACACACAGACACATACACACACACACTCATCACCTAGTGATGCCATATGGCTTCGAATGATAGAATATTACAATCTCAGAAAGATCAAAACTGAGGATGCCCAGGATAGAAATTGTAAGAAGTGATATTATGGGATCTTGTTTTGTTCCCACGGAAGTTACTTGGAGAAAATCAATACCTGTGGGGAAGCTCCCCTTACTAAGACAATGGCCATCCTGGTGTCAGGAGGACTAGAAACCAGACAAACATGTTGGACTAGAAAGGTTAGGCTGGGACAGCCAGTTCAAGCCTGAGAGGCCATGCCTTAGTCAAGTATCCTCACTGCCACACCTACATAATTTGCATAATCTGCATACATAATCTGCACAATTTGTACAAGTTAAGAAGGGAATATAGGAAAACAAAGAATGTAAACTAACCCTAACTCAGACAAGGAAGCTAGAACTGGTTTACCTCACTCCTACTTCTTTATCAGTGTGGGTGTTCCTGATAAGTACTGCACCTGCAAGAAGTGTAATAAAGTGCCTTCCTCTGCCCATTCTGCTTGTGAGTTTTTTAGGTGCGAGTAGGCTACCACAGGGATCTTCCTAAGGTTATGTCACCAGGAAAGCAATGAGCTGAGGAAGCACATCTTGGGCTTATTTCCTGACCCTGCCTAGGGAGTCCTGTGGTCCCATAGACTAAGGGACAATCTCATGGTTCTTCCTCAGGGTTTGGCCCTGCCTAGGAAATCCAGTGATCCCCACAGATGTGTTTCTCATAGCAATGGACGGACACAGATAAGGTAAGGCTAAGCTGCAATACTAAAATACAGAAAGAATATAAAAAAATTATTTAGAATGTGAATCACTAGGAAGGAGGAAGCTAAGTGGCTAAATGGATAGAGTAGTGGGCTTGGAGTCAGGAAGACCAGAGTTCAAATCCAATCTCAGACATTTATTATCAGTGTGGCCCTCATTTTAAATATAGTCTCTAAATCCTAGAAGTCATCGCAAGTATAATACCTTATGTATATGTAGCACTTCAAGATTTGTAAGCATGAATTATTTTATTTGCTCCTCACAACAATTAACCCTTTTTGATTTAGTTTCCTCATCTGTAAAACGAGCTGGAGAAGGAAATGTTAAACTAATCCAGTGTCTTTACCCAGAAAACCCCACGGACGGTATTGGCATACTATGGTCCACAGGGCCACAGAGAATTGGACATGACTGAATGGTAGAACAGCAATCATCAGTAGGAAAGGGAAGGAAGTAGGCCACTCATGTAGCTAGAATGAGATATGGGAGTTGAATGATTCAAAGGCTGCACTGATATGCAGGAAATAGTTTGGGTTTTTTTTAGAGACAGAAGAAGGCCTCAGGCTTGTTAGTTTTAGTTAGTTTAGCTTAAAGTTTTGTGGAAAAGAAGACTACAGGGTGGAAAAAAGCATGGATGAATCCCAGTGTATAATGGCAGGCAGAACACCTACTTTGATTAAGTCAATTTAAACAAATTCAAATGTATGACATTATTGAACATGTTACGCTTTATTGTTGGTATTCATCCTTTGTTTTCAAAGAGGACTAATGACAACATGAGGTTGATGTCTTAACTTGCTCATGAATTGGATATGAGTAGGACAGAGCTTTGCAAAGTCATGGGCCTCACTCTCTCCTCCAGAGTCATTGAAGTCCAGTGTCAAGACGAAGGTGAAGATGTCTGGTGATGGCCCAGGATGCAGTGAATGACCTCGGCCTTTCTAAATTAAGACCTTTCCCAGGTCTCAGTTTGTCTGATGCCATTCCTATTCAATGACTAAGGACTGGGTAAGAATCTTTTGATGGCCCAATTTACCATCACAAAGATATTATTCTGGGAGGGGAAGTTTCTGGCCTGAAAAGAAAACAATTGCTATTTACATTCTTTCTAAACCAACAAATCTGAACAATGAGCCACAGAGGCTCAGGCTGGTGTTGGGGCTGTTACTGTCCATTCAACTAAAGTAGAGTCAAGTAGCTCCATTTAAAACACAATGGGCTTTTTAAAAGCCTGTCTTTTCAGAGCTATATTTCAAGAAATCAAAAATGAAAACCAGGCAGGACAAAAAGTAAATTGTCCCAGTTTTTTGAAAAAGATTTGAGTTCAGTTCCAGATTTAGACACTAGCTGTGGGAGTGTGGGCAAATCTCTTAACCTCTGTATCATCTCCCTCATATACAGAATAAAGATAATAATAGCACCTACAACACAGGATTGTGGTGAAGATGAAATAAGGAAATGTTTGCAAAGTTTAAGTCTTAAATTTTATATAAATTATTATTATTATTATTAATTATTTATAGGGTAATATGTTAGGAAGTGGGCCTCCAAAAAAAAGTCCTGCCCATAAGTTTGCATTTCATTGAATCACAGATTTGTCTACCAATATAACAATGTATTATTAAATACTTTCAATGCAGTATTCTGGCACCTATTTACTACACCTAATGGAGGCTTGGCCAATGAGGGTGAAGACGCTATGAGTATGAACTTGGAAGGGCTTTCATCTTTTCATGAATGCCTGAGGGGCTGGTGATGTGTGGTGACATAGCGAGTTTTCAGAGCCAGAAGGATGAATGAAAGAGTCCAAGCTAAGTTCTCATACAGAAGGGCAAGGACACCTCTTCTTTGGCCATTTTTACGCTTCTTTCTTTCCTTATGCCTGCCTTAGGATGAGGAGGTTTTCTAGGTGCTTCCAGGTGAGAGAGAGATGGTACTATGAATAAATAGTACCTCTTTTTTTTTTGGTCTTTTTCATGCTTATTCTGCCAAGATCATAGTTGACAGAGCATCTGCAGGTAGAATTGACTAGGTAATAATCCGAGCTGCTAAAGATGAGAATATCCATGAAAAACTTCCCCAGCAGCCCAAACCAATAGCAGAGACCATTAGAAACAACTGGAGCAGTCCAGACAGGAGTCACCTCTCAGGATCAAACGGGCTTGACCCAGCATAGCAATGGAATTCTCAAAAAAGCCAGCCAGCTTGATAAAGGAGCACCTTGCCCCAAAGTAAACTTGATGTGGACTCCTGGAAAGGAGAAAAGGACTCCTGCAGTCAAAGGTTTTGAGGGGGTTGAGGCAGGGAGATATTTCCTATCAACAACTTTAATGTCAAGCCTATACTGCTCCTAGGTGGGATTGCATCCTCAGGTTCAGGGAACATTTTGTAACCTTTGTTCTTGCTATACCTCCTTTTGGTAAAAACTAATTGATATCAAATGATTAGTTGATATTGAGGAAGAGAACGCTGTATGGGGGCTCATAAGCAATAATATTAGAAATTAAGTCTTTTCTGGGTTACTGATCACAGAATCCTGAAGGGATTAATGGAATATACCCTTTGGGGAGCCAGCCTGCCCTGTGTGTGGGGGATTGAGAGATTGACCCTATAGAATGTGCTACATACATTAGTATAATCAAATACACAATATCTCTCACCCATCCCTTTCTCTCCATTCAAACAGCCCCACTCAGTTGAAACTTTCTTTCCCTCTTCTTTAAAGAATTGCAATGACCTAGTGCAGCTAGCTGTTACAGTGAGTACAGCACTGGCCTTGGAGTCAGGAGAACTCCTGAGTTCAAATCCAGCCTCAGATACTTGACACACATACTAGCTGTGTGACCTTGGGCAAGTCCCAATTCCCCTGCCTTCCTCCCCCTGCAAAAAACAAAGAGTTGCAATGCTCCTTACTACATTTCAGCCAAAATTTTGGTTTTCTAGACAGGGCATTCCTTCCATGTTCAGCCTGCTGTCCAGTCCTGAAATATTCTCACTCCTTATCACCACTCCTTAACGCCTCTAGTTACCTTTAAGGTACAGCTGAGGTGCTACCTCCTATAAGACACTTTTCCTCATCCTCTGTTGTCAGTGCTACATCTTGTGCCCCTCCCCCAAGTACTTTTTAATATATTTTATTGACTTGTGTAGATACTGCTTCCCTCCTGGAGAACATAAGCTCTCTGAGGGGAGGGATTATCTCATTTTTTTTTCTTATATTCCTCATAGCCTGGTCCACCTAGAGCTTTGCACAAAGCTTAGTAAATATGATTTGAACTGAACTGGATTGGATCGCAATCTTCTTCTTTCCAGCCAGTTGTTGCACAAAACTTTGGTATGTATCCTTAATACTGACAAAAGAATTGTAGAGTTACAATAGAACTCAGGTTTTATACTTTTAGACGTTCACTCTTAGCATCTGTAGCAGGAGTATCAAGAAGTTTTTTTAAAATAAATAATTCAATAGAACAGGGAAAACTGTTCAACTGGAGTTCAACATATTTCATAGATGCACTTAAATTGAAACATTTTAGACAAACATTTCTAATGCACGGCTGCCCTAGAACACATTACACAGCATTACAATGTGCTAGTTTTCTACACGTATTTTCAGACTTTTGGGATGTACTGATTAATTTTGCCCATTTCTCATTTTCCCCCCTTTTCTTTGTCAAAATATTATTTATTATACAGGGCAGCTCTCTGTGAGGGTAAAGTGAGGAAATACTGGTAGAAAATTTCATGATGTGAAAAACAAAAAAAAAATCAATAAAATTTATTTTTAAAAATTTATTTTAAAAAAGTGCTGCTTTTCATTTAAGAAGACAAAATAACTAATTACCCATCACTGAGGGATATAATTCCAGATTAGATTTTTTTTTCCACTGTGTTGACAGATTATGCAGATCTAACCATTCTTAATTTACTACTCCCAGTACAAACAGTAGCAGCAATTTTTGAACCAGATGAATGGAGTTAGGAATGTAGTTTGTGGCCATAGTAAAAAGTTGTTTGGCTTTGTTGTTGTTTTTCGGCTAAACTAATAGGCCCATGCAGTAACCAGAAACACTTAATGAGATTTTCACATTTATTTTTGGGAGGTGATTGAAGCATTTTTGTCTTGCAGGTGCTGGGAATCTGCTTCTTCCCCAACTCTTGAACTGCTCGGAAAGGGGTGTTGGCCTGAGGACATACAAATCTGAGAACTGCTTTAAAAAAAATAATTAGAAAAACAGCCCCACCTTAGGCAGAGCTAATCACCAGCTGAGGCTGCTGACAAGCCTTGGATCATTTGAAAGATTCCACCCAAGTGCTTAAGAGATTTAACTGGGGTGCTTTGTTGGTTTCTAAATCTGGGTGGAGGACACTAATTCTGAGTGTGTGAGTGGAGGAAAAGACATCCAGACTTGTGGTCACCATAGCTGAGACTGAAAGGTTAGAGTCAGTGACTCATGTAACTGGAGCATTTAATATGAGGTCCTGCTCTAAGGCAGGTGATAGGCAATCCTTTTTATTTTTCTAATAAATTCGTTGTCCCACTCATCTCAGTGTCTTCTTTTCTAAACATTTGTATCCCTTCCTAAACCTCCCAACCCCTCCCCCCACCTTCTCAGCTGAAAACAGTTTTTCACTTTGCACTGAAAAAGTCTAGGTCTTTCCTTGAGAGCTCCTTCCTCTCTCCTCCACTCACATGACTTAGATGCTGCCTTGACTGTCTCCTCCTTTAACTTTGTAAAGGGTAAAGGTGATCCTTCACATAAAGAGATGACTCTTCTTGCTAAGGGACACCAGTCTGCATGCACCCTCTCTCCTATTTCACCCTATCTTCTCAAACAGATTGACCCTCTAACTTCCTTCCTCTCTACTAGTCTACTGGCTGCTTCCCTACTGCCCACAGAGAAAATCATGTCTCCCATATAAAAGAAAAAAATCACTGGATCTCTCCATCCCTTCTAGCTCTCATCCTGTATTTCTCTTTCACTTCAAAGATAAACTCCTTGAGAAAGACATTTATAATTGGTACTTTTACTTCCTCTCATATCACCTAAAGCCCATTGGCTACCCTGTAACCTAATTTAGCCCATTGGCTAAGCGGGTTTATGGGGTATTGCTGGTAGCATGCATTTATGGTCACTGAAGGAGTGTTACCCCACTCAAACTGAGAACCTGAAAAGGCCTTAGCCTAAAAGGGCCAGTGTCTCTCATTGCTTCCTGGGCCATCTCCAGTAGTCCTGATGGATATCTGGCCACTGGACCCAGATGGCTCTGGAGAAGTGAGGCTGGTGACCTTGCACAGCCCTTCCTCACTCAGATCAAAGTCAACTGCAAGTCATGTCATGATCTCTCTGATGTCATGGTCTTCTTTGAGAATAAAGGACAAACAGCTGGCAGCTATCCATGCAACAGCTTCTTGGAGCCACAGGTGAGAGTTGTGTGAGATGGGCAGTAAAGGTGGATGAGCAGCCCTGAAAAGGGCTCAGCAAGTTCTTTACACCAGAGGTGTTAGCCCTGCTTGAACAACTGCCTTCTGACTGCTGCCTCCCTTATCCATGCTCACTTTTTGCAGCACATCTGTATCTCTTATCCCTTTTGGCTCCTATTTCCCTATTGAGTAAAGTAGATTTCTGTACTCTGAGTGTGTGTGTATACACAGACAGACAGACAGACACACACACACACACAAACTTCTCTCTTTGAACCAATTCCCACAACAGTAAGGTTCAAGCATTGCCCATCACTCCATCGCCCATTTTCTCATGTACTATAAAAACTTTTCCTTGCAAGCTTCTTTTATGAGAGAAAATTTCCCCATTCTACCTTTCCCTTCTCCCAGTGCATCCCTTTTTCTTACTCCATTTTTATGATGATCATTTCAACATAACTGACTCCCATTCAAGCTCTCTGTATATGTAGACTCCTTCTAACTGCCCTCCAAATGATAAAATTCTTATGAGTTAGTTATATGTGTCATCTTCCCATTTAGGAATATAAACAGTTTAACTTTATCGAGTCTCTTATAATCACGCTTTCATGTTTACCTTTTTATGCTTCTCTTGAGTCTTTTGTTTAAATGTCAGATTTTTTATTCAGGTCTGGTATTTTCGTCAGGAATACTTGAAAGTCCTCCACTTCATTAAATATCCATTTTTCCCCAGAAGGATTTTACTCAGTCTTGCTGGATAGGTTATTCTTGGTTGTAATCCTAGTTCCTCTGCTGTCTATTATATCATATTCTAAGCCCTCTGCTTCTTTAATGTGGAAGTTATTAAATTTTGTGTGATACTGACTGCGGGTCTACAATATTTGAATTGTTTTTTTCTGGCTCCTTGCAATATTTTCTTCTTGATCTGGAAACTCTGGAATTTGCTTATAATATTCCTTTTCATTTTCTGATCTCTTTCAAGAGTTGAAGAGTAGATTTTTTCCATTTCTAATTTTACCCTCTGCTTCTAGAATATCAGAGAAGTTTTCCTCAATAATTTCTTGAAAGATGATGTCCATACTCTTTTCTTAATCATGATTTTCAGGTAATTCGATAATTCTTAAATTATTTCTTCTCAATCTGTTTTCTAGATTAGTTGTTTTTTCAATCAGATATTTCACATTTTCTTCCATTTTTTCATTCTTTTTACTTTGTTTTCTTGTTTCTTGATGTCTCATAGAATCATTAGCTTCTTCTTGTCCAATTCTCATTTTTAAGGAATTAATTTCTTCAGTGAGCTTTTGTACCTCTTTTTTCCATTTGGCCAATTTTGCTTTTTAAAGGCACTCTTTTTCCCAGTGAATTATTGTGCCCCTTTTTACCACTAGACCAATTCAGTTTTTTAAGGTGTTTTCTTCAGTTTTTTTAAAAATTCTTTACCAAGCTATTAACTCTCTTTTCATAATTTTCTTGCATCATTTTCATTTCTTTCCTCAATTTTTCCTCTACCATTCTTATCTCTTTCTTTAATTCTTCCAGGAATTCTTGTTGGGCTTGGGTCTGATTATCATTTTTCTTTAAGGGCTTTGTAGCAGTTTTTACATTGTTATCTTCTGAGTTGATGTCTTGCTCTCCTTTGCCAACATAGTATCTTTTTATGATCAAGTTCATTTTTCGCTGTTCGTTCATTTTTCTAGCCTATTTCTTGACCTTGTATTTTATGTTAAAATTAGGTTCTTGTTACCTGGAGGTGAGAAGACACTGTTGCAAAGTCAGGCTTTCACGTACTACTATTTTCAGAGCTAGTTTGGGAGCTTGCGAGTTTTCGGTGCTTCCAAGGTGGCATGATCTGGGGAGATGTATTGGCTCCACTCTGCTGGTCTGCAAGGTCTTTATCCAAGAAGGATAAAGACTGTTTCCCTGTAGCCATAAGCTCAGTGCTCCTCTCTGCCTTGGAACTGTCACTAACACCTCTGCTCCCTTGAGAGCTCTCCTCTGCACTCTAGAACTATGACACAGAACTGTGTATGGGCCACAGAGTTGCCAATAAGCACTAGCTACACCCAGAGTGACAAAGGGTCCCCTGCAATTTCTCCCTGACCAGTTGTCCAGCCCCCTTATTGATCTTGGGCTGAGAGCTTCCAAAGCTGCTGCTGCTTCTGTGGTTATGGCCACCTCCAAGGGCCACTACTGGTAGGCTCTAAGCAAGTGCCCACTCTGGTATCACAGATATCACTTGCTGACCTCCTAAACTGTCTTATGCCAGAAAAAAATGTTTCAATCTGATCTTTTTTTGGCTCTGCTGCTCCAAAAATTTGATTTTAGGACTTATTTTAAAGTTGTTGGGAGGGGTATGTTGGGAGATTTTATCTGGGTTGCTGACCATATTCCATCATCTTAATTTTGTCCCCTAATTCATTCTCATTCTCTCTCTCTCTCTCTCTCTCTCTCTCTCTCTCTCTCTCTCTCTCTCTCTTTCTCTCTCTTGTTCTCTCTCTTTCTTGCACGCGTGTGCATGCTCACATGCCTTGTAATTAGTCTTTAATGTTTTCCTTATATTTCTACTGGATCTTTAAAGAAAATTTTTTTTAACATTTTTAGTTAAAGTTTTGAATTCCAAACTCTATCCCTTCCTTCTTCCCCTCTGCCTCCCTGAGATGGTAAGCAATCAGATATAGGTTATACATGTGTAATAATGTATAATGTTTCTGTATTAATCATTTTGTACAAAAAGATGAATAAAAGAAAAAATGAAGGAGTGAAAAATAGCATGCTTCAGTCTGTATACAAACAATATCAGTTCTTTCTCTGGAGGCAGATAGTGTACTTCGTCATTAGTCCTTCAGGATTGTCTTAGATCAACGTATTGCTGAGAATAGCTAAGTCATTCACAATTCTTCATGGAATAATATTGTTGTTAGTGTGTGCAATGTTCTCTTGGTTCTATGCACTTCATTATGCATCAGTTCATGTAAGTCTTTTCAGGTTTTTCTGAAATGATCCTGCTTTTCCTTTCTTATAGCACAATAATATTCCATTACAATTATATACCACAGATGTTTAGCCATTCCCCAATTCATGGACATCCTTTTGATTTCCAAATCTTAGCTGCCAAAAAAGAGCTGATATAAATATTTTTGTACAAATAAATCTTTTTCCCCTTTTTCTTGGATGTCTTATAGATCTAGCAGTGGTATTGCTGGATCAAAGGGTATGTGTAGCTTTATAGCCCTTTGGCTATAGTTTCAAATTGCTCTCCAGAATGGCTGGAACACTTCACAACTCCACCAACAATGCATTAGGGTTCCAGTTTTCCCACATCCCCTCAAGTATCCAACATTGTCCTTTTTTGACATATTAGCCACTCTGGTAGGTATGAGATGGTACCTCAGGGTTGTTTTAATTTGCCATTCTCTAATCAATAGTGATTTAGATCATTTTTTTCATGTGACTATAGATAGCTTTGATTTCTTTGAAAACTCCCTGCTTGTATTCTTTGGCCATTTATCAATTGGGTAGTGAATTGTATTTTTATAAATTTGATTCAATTCTCTATCTATTTGAGAAACGAGGCCTTTCTCAGAGATACTTGTTGCAAAAATCCCTGTACCCAGTTTTCTGCTTTCCTTATACTTTTGGTTGCATTGATTTTGTTTGTGCAAAAACTTTTTGATTTTATATAATCAAAATTATCTATTTTACATTCTGTAGTCTTCTATTTTACATTTTGTAGTCTTTTCCATATCTTCTTTGGTCCTAAATTCTTCCCTTATCTATAATTCTGATAAACTATTCTGTGCTTTCTTAGTTTTCTTATGGCATTATCCTTTATGTATAAATCATGTGCACATTTTGCCCTTATCTTGAGGTGTACAGTGGGAGATGTTGGTCTATACCTAGTGTCTGCCATACCGTTTTCCAGTTGTCCCAGAAATTTTTGTCAAATAATGAGTTTTTGTTGTAAAAGCCTAGATCTTTGGATTTATTATATACTAGCTAAGTATAGTCATAATGCAATTTGTACCTAATCTATTCCACTTATCCACCACTCCATTTCTTAGCCAGTACTAGATTGTTTTTATAATTATCACTTTATCATACAGTTTGAGATCTGGTAGATTTAGAATACCTTCTCTGTTTTTGTCTCCTTAATCTGTAATGCTTAAGTTCACTGGGTAAGTGATTCTTGGTTGTAGTCCTAGCTCCTTTGCCTTCCAGAATATCATGTTCCATGACCTCTGATCTTTTAATGTTACAGCTGCTAAGTCCTGTGCAATCCTGATTGTGACTCCTCAATATTTGAATTATTTCTTTCTGGCCACTTGCAGTAATTTACCCTTGACCTGATGGTTCTCTAATTTGGCTATAATGTTCCTTGCAGTTGTTATTTTGGGATCGCATTCCTGAGGTTATCGATGGAGTCTTTCAATGCCAATTTTGCCTTCTGGCTCCAGGATATCAGGGCAGTTTTCCTTTATAATTTTTTGAAAGATGCTGTCCAGGTCCTCCTTTTGATTATGGCTTTCAGGTTGTCCAATACTCTGACATTGTCTCTCCTGAATCTATTTTCTGGGTCAGTTGTTATTCCAATGAGGTATTTTACATTTTCTTCTATTTTTTTTCATTCTTTTCAATTTCTTTGATTGATTTTTGATGTATTATAGAGTCATTAGCTTCCACTTGCCCAATTCTAACTTTTAAGGAGTTGTTTTCCTAAGTTACCATTTGGCCAATTGTACTTTTTAAGGAGTTGTTTTCTTCAGTGGATTTTTGTATCTCCTTTTCCATTTGGCAAATTCTACTTTATAAGCAATTGTTGTTTGTTTGGTTTTTCCTAAGCTGTTGACTCTTTTTTCAAAATTCTCTTGCTTCACTCTCATTTCTTTTCCCAATTTTTCTTCTACCTCTCTTGTATGATTTTTAAGTTCCTTTTATAGTTCTTTCATGAGTTCTTGCTGAGCTTGAGATCACTTCTCATTTTTCTTTGGGGCTTTGCCCATAGATGTTTTCGACATTGGTCTCCTCTTCTGGGTTTGTCTTGATATTTCCCTATCACCATAATAACTTTCTATGGTCAGATTCTTTTTTTGTTGTTTCTTACTCATCTTTTTTTTTCCTTTGCTTTTTTCCTTTCTTTTACATTTGAGTTCTGTTCCTAGAGTGGGAAGGGTACTGTCTCAGGCTTCTTGTAACAGGTGCTGTGGGCCTTGGCTATTTACTGGGTGCTGTATTGATGTTGCCCAAGAGGGACTCTCATTTCTGGTCCTGCGCTGAGGGAGTGAGGGATGGCTGGTGCTGCTGGAGGCCACGGGGTCAGGCAGCTTTCCTGGTGCTAAGCTGGGATCCTAGTGCTGGTATCTGGCATGTCCTGAGACCAGTGGGGTGTTTCTGCATTTCCCTACGGTGACACTGAAGCACGTGTAGGTCTGGCCATTGGAGATTACCTCTTTGCTCAGGTAACTGTAGGGTTGGTATCTATCTGTTTGCCAGGGGCAATGCTGATGCATGTGGTGATTCTTGGAGCTAGTCTTCCCATTCCCCTGGCTATGCTGAGGCATGTTGCGGTCCTGGTATTGGCGTTTGCCTGCTCCACCACACTGGGGCTCAGAATTTCCCACTGTTTGATGAGGTAAGGCTTGTTACTGGCTTGCTGGGTCACTTCCTGTCCTGGACTGCATTCGCATTTTACCTGAGTAAGAGATCTTTTTCTGATCTTCCAAGTTTCTTGAGTTTAAAGATTGTTTCACCCCATCTTTTTGCTGGTTCTGCTGTTCCAGGACTTATTTGGGGTACTAATTTATGGTTGTTGACAGTGAATTGGTGACAGTGAATGGCTGTTGACAGGACTTAGGACAATTTACTGCTTACTCTGCCATCAACTGCTTATTCTACCATCATCCGGTGAATTCTTTCAATTTCTATTTTACTTTCTGGTTCTAGAATATCAAGGTAGTTTTCCTTGATAATTTCTTGAAAGATGATGTTTAGGTTCTTTTTGATCATGGCTTTCAGGTAGTCTAATAATTCTTAAATTATCTCTCCTTGATCTATTTTCCAGGTCAGTTGTTTTTTTCCAATGAGATATTTAATATTTTCTTTTATTTTTTTAATTCTTTTGATTTTGTTTTATTGCTTCTTGACATCTCATGGAATCATCAGTTTCTGCAGATCAGATTATTTCTGCATTGAGATTTTGTCCTTCCTTTTCCATTCATCCAGTTCTACTTTTTAAGTTCTTTTCTTTTATGAATTTTTGTACGTTTTTTTTTCCAATTTGGCCACTTCTGCTTTTAAAGATGTTTTTCCCTTCATTGGATTTTTTATTCCTCTTTCACCATTTTGCCTATTCTGATTTTTAAGGGGTTATTTTTTTTGTGCCTCATTTACCAAACCATTGATTCCTTTTTCATGATTTCCTTTTATCACTGTCATTCCTTTTCCCATTTTTCCTTCTACTTCTCTTATTTGATTTTTAAAATCCTTTTTGAGCTCATCTAGGACCTGAGAGCAATTCACATTTTTCTTTGAAGCTTAGGATGTAGTCGTGTTGATTCTGTTGTCTTCTTTTCAGTTTGTGTTTAGATCTTCCCTGTCACTATAGTAACTTTCTATGGGAGGATCTTTGTTGTTGTTGTTGTTGTCGTTGTTGTTGTTATGTGCTCATTTTTCCAGTCTATTTCTTGATTTTTGTGTTACGTTAAAGTTGCGTTCTCCTCTGGAGTGGAGAAGACACTGTCCCAAGCATCAGGTTTTTTTGTGCAACTGTTTTCAGAGCTAGTTCTGTTGGTCTGTAAGCATTCAGTTCTTCCAAAGTGGTATGATTGGGGCAGCTAGGTGGTCCAGTGAGTACAGTACCAGCCCTAGAGTCAGGAGGACCTGAGTTCAAATCTGGCCTCAGACACTTGACACATTTACTAGCTGTGTGACCTTGGGCAAGTCATTTAGTCCCAATTGCCCTGCCTTCCCCCCCCCCTCAAAAAAAAAAAAAGAACAAAACAAAAACAACAAACCAAAGTGGTATGAACTCAGGTGAGGTGTGTTTACTCCTCTATGAATGACCACAAGCAACCTTTTCCACCCTGGAACTGTGACCAGAGTCCTCACTTTCCTGTGCCTTCACCTCTGGTATGCGAGTGCTTCTCTTTACCGTGGAACTGTAACCCAAGATTGCAACCTGGATCTGAGTATACAACAGAGTATTTGACCTAGCAGCAGCAAAGAGACCCCTGTAATCTTCTTCTGACCAGTTGTCTGACCCCTTTACTATCTGTGGGCTGAGAGCTCCAGAGGCAGCTGCTGATTCAATTATGCCCAAGGCCTACTCCTGGTTTCCTGTACTGGTACAGCCTATGCTGGACTGAATGCTATTCTCACCCCAGTGAGATAGATCTTTCCTGGTGATCTTCTAAGTTGTCTTGGGCTACAAAATTGTTTTAACCTGTTCTTTTGTCAGTTCTGCTATTACAGAATTTGTTTTGAGGCATCATTTAAAGTTGTTTGAAGGGGAATTTGGGAGAGCTCAGGCAAGTTTCTACTTTTTTTTCACCATCTTGGCTCTACCCCATGAAACTAGGGATTCTAAGAGGAAAAAGTGAGGAGAAAGAACATTCCAGGCATAGGTGACAGCTTGTGAAAAGGCATGGATATGAGAGATTTAATGTTGTGTGTGAGGAATAGCAAGAAGGTTATACTGACAAAACCGTAGAACACATGAAGAAGAATGATTTTTAAGGCTGGAAGTATAGGTTGGTGCCCAGGATATGAAGACCGTTGTAACCTCTTGCCTAGACCATTTCAATAGTCTTTTGATTGGTTTCTCTGCCTTTAGTTTCCCTAGTCTCCAAGCTATTCACAGAGCTGCCAAATTTATATCCTCTAAGTGCATGCCATAAACCATTCAGCAGCCCCAAAATCATCTGATTGCTATTGCTATTCTGCTTCTCCCTACCTGGACCAACATTCATTGCAACAGTCTTCCACACTAAAACTCTGCACCGGACTTCTAGAATCCAGTCTCCAGAGTCCACACTTTTTTCGAATTCACCACTGGGATGCAACAATCTTAGTTCAATCAATCAATATTTATTAAGTGCCTACTATGTTATACGAACTGTACTAAGAACTAGGGATAAAAATACAAAGAAAGAAAGAAAAATAGTTCCTGCCCTCAAGGAGCTTACCACATATGGGGGAAGAATATACAAAAAAAGGTGCTGAAAAGTGGGCAGGGGGTGGGGGTTGGAAGAAAGGGAGAAGAAGAAGGTACCTGTCATTGTGGAGAAGTTAGAGAAATACTCAAATAAAGCAGCTGCTAAGAAATGAGATCTCAGCTAATATCTCTATTAAACAAATATTTGGAGCTCATAATCACACCTTCCAACAAGAGAGGCAGAAGGTAGGGATGAGGTCAGTACCAAGGCTGGTGAGACCTTACAGGATGATAAAATTATCACAATAATGAGCTTCCTGGGGCATGGTAGAGAGGAGTCCCAAAGTAGGGCACATAGGTGAGTCAGTTGGTGACTGAGTGCAAACTTAACCCACTTATCCAGCTTGCTCCAGGCCAGATTCAATTCACCTTGATACACTATCCAGTTGTCTACCTAGTCCATCTGGCCATAAGTCTGTGACTAGGTATGTCTTGCCTCACACCTCTTCAACTTCTTGCTCTGGACATTATAATTGAATCAAATGTATAGTACTGATGGGGTGCTTGGACCCCAGCCCAAAGACCCTTTCTATCTCTGATTGCCAGAGATAGGGCTGGGGTCCAAGCACCCTATCAGTGCTATTGCATTTGAAATTCCTTAGTCATCAATTCATCATCCCTATGACTCCCAAGACCTACATTTCTTCCATGGCCACTGCTCTGTTATTCATATTGTGCCCCACTCCCCTTAAAATGTAAGCTCTTTGAGGCTACAGACTATCTTTTCATATTTGTATTAATTGTATTTTGTATAGTATATGGCACATAGTAAGCATTTAAATTTATTATTAATTGTTCACTCAAAATACACCAGTGATTCTGCATTATTTCTAGAATAGAAATTCCTAATCTGGGGTTTATAGACTCCTAAGGGATTCATAAATACATATTTAGGTGGCTAAGAACTTAGAACTTTTAATGTTTTAAACTATGTTTCACTATAATTGGTTTCTTTGATAACCCTATGCATTTTATTTTATTAATTTAAAAACATTACTCTGAGAAGGGATCTATGGGTTTCACCACATTGCCAAAGGGTATATGACACAAAAAAAATATTAAGTACTCCTGTTTTAATAGAAAATAGAGGATGTTCAATCATTCCAGATGAGAAAACCAGAGCTGATTAGGCAATATGAAAAGCAAACACAAGATTCAAGAGAAACCTAGAAGAATAATTTACTTTAGAATGGGAAGGGGCTTTGAGATAATGAAGGACTAAGGTTTTAATGGAAGAAGCCTTAATCTCTTTGAAGGTTATTGGAAGAACTAAATAAGAAAAATAAAGGACCTTTGAACTGATTAGTTCTGTTCTAAGGGTTTTAAAGAGGGAACAAGGGTGGGTAAAATGAATATAATAGTGTAGAAAGGAGCAAGAATGAGGTGGACTATGCAAGACTTGTACAAACCTGGGGGAAGGGTTGGTATGGGAGGAAGGAGCATCAGATGAACTTCACTCTGTTTCCACAATCTGGCTAGCAGCTTCTGTGGGGGTGTAAGATCCACCCACAGCCAGTACCCAGAAAGCTGCCAATGGCACAGATTCTTTTGATCTGCTTAACTAAGGAAAGCAAGTTGAAGGGGTTTGACAAGCTTACTTTAATTCAGCATACAAATGTCATTCACTTAGTTCAGGGAAAAAAGGCAGCACCCTGAACTTCAGAGCAAATTACAAACAAAGTACTAACATCAACAGATAGACCCAATACGGATTCATAGTTACCAACATCTAGGTTCAGCCAGGGAGCTCAGAACAAGGGCTGGCCCAGAGTCATGTGCGCCACCACTGCTGTGGGAATGAGCTCCAAGGAAGAGGAGGCCAAGCCTTGGTTTTATATCTTTTTCAGCTTCAGGGGTGAGTCACACATGTGACTCACCTACGTGACCTAAAATCGTCACAAAGAGGCCACTTAAACCCACGTGGTCTAAGAGCCTCTGCTGTCCCAGACATGTAAAGTAGGCCCTCCCTGGAGTTAGCCCCACCTTGGGCCCCACCTTAGTTGCCAATCCACACCCACATAGGATTTACACCTAATAGGGGTTTGGGCCTGGGGCTTAGCATGTAGTAAGACTCAATGAAATACACTGAATTACTCAACCAAACAAAAGCCAAATTCTTCAAGGGCACTTGTTCAACTAAGTGCTAAGGAGTCCATTTTGCATACCAACACACACTCTTATCTGAACCAGACAAAGGAGGGTTGAATACCTACAGACATTCACACTCAAAATAATTTGGTATATAGATCAACCTCCACTTCTGGGATTTGGGAGGAAAAGAGATAAAAAGGAAGATAACAGTGGGGAAGAAATAGTGTCAAGCAAAACAAACTTCACTTTCAAAGGGTGAATCCTGGAGAGGAAACTAAAAGAAGAAACCTATAAAAACAGAGGTGAGGTGACTATGAGGGAATGGTTGAACAAATTGTTTCATAAATGTGGAATGTTTTGGTGCTATAAGAAATGAGACAATTTTGGAGAATCTTTGGATGCCTTCCATCAATTGTGGAAAAATACATTTTTTTATCATTTATTAATATTGTTGGGGCAGCTGGGTGGCACAATGGAAGAATGTCGCCCACTGAGTCAGTAAGACTCATCATCCTGAGTTCAAATCTGGCCCTGGGCAAGTCATTTAACTCTGTTTGCCTCAGTTCCTCATCTGCAAAATGAGCTGGAGAAGGGAAAGGCAAACCACTACAGTACTTTTACTAATATGTGGAGTGGCGAGACCACCCGAGTACCCCAATAATTCACAGAGGCTTCTCAGGTAGGGACAGAAAAGGAATTAATCTTTATTTGACAAATCTTGAGAGATTTGGGCGTCACCTCCACTAGGACAGATTAGTGGAGAAAGGTGAGTTACAAAGGACAAAGCACCAGTATATATACCCAAGAAAATTCCTGCCCACCACTATCCTTCCTCTCCATTGGCTGGGAGGCGGGTTTACAATCCAGGCACGAAAAGCTAGACAAAGAACCAGGAAATCAATCCAAATCACATCTTCTTATTTAGCAACCAGGTGCTGATGTGGCAATAACATGGCTAAGGTAAAGAAGAGGAATGAAGAAAAAGGAAGGGGGGGAGGGGCCTTCCAGGAGCAGGGAATGAACAACTTGTAAGCACTTATTGCCCCAGGCTTAGAATTCCTAAGAGTTAGGTGATCACATTCCTACAAGGTTAGATCTCATCCTCTCATTGTCCCTGCTTATTCCAGAAATTAAAAAAAAAGTAATTTTTATATTTTCTCTCTCTGTGAAGTCTTCACAACATTTATCTCCCACTCACCAAGAAAACCCCAAATAGGGTTATGAAGAGTGGGACATGACTGAACAGCAACAACAAAAGTGTTATTTAAACATAGCTTTATCTGGCTAGAAATTGTCTAAGCCAAAAGTTTACTGAGGGGGTCAAATTGACCTCAGAAATGTTCCATGGGTGATGGATGGCTGTAGGGAATGCTTACATTCCACATAGGTGTTGTTTTGAGTCCACCTAAAGCTTGTATTTTGGCTTCTCCAAATAAGATTGAATGTTTATACTTACCTGCTGACATACATCTCAAACTACCCTTTTCTGGCAACTACTTACTGCCTAAGAAAGGGGCCAGTCAAGCAAATGGATTTAAGTCCTAGTATGTAATGTCTTTGTAATGTAACCTCCCAAAGTCTTGAGAGGAGCCACACTTTTGTGGAGCCAGTCGGTTCTCTCCTTTGCCAAATGATCTAATAAAATTCTTTTAAAAACTTTTTTCAGGAATGGAGGTTTGATCTCTCCAACAACACAATCAATCAAAAAGCATTTATTAAAAGCCTTCTTTGGGTCAGGACTATGTTAGGGATTGGGGATATAGTTACATAAAATAAACCAATTCCTGCTCTTTCTCTCTCTCTCTCTCTCTCTCTCTCTCTCTCTCTCTCTCTCTCTCTCTCACACACACACACACACACACACACACACACAAACAAACCCCACACCACCACCAACAAAAAACTTATGTTCTAATAGAGGAGACAATGAGCATATATAATAAGAAGATATCAGACCACATGTGTGCTAGTGTCCTGAGCCTTCCATCTTCCGCTGGATGCATGGTATCCCTTGAAGAAAGACTACTTGGGGCCATGCATCTTCCATCTGCCCCAAAGTAAGCACTTCAATCTGTGCCAGCACAAGGCAACTTCCCCTTCCTCCTGTTAGCCCAATCTCTCAAACTGGATGTGGGGAATCTCCAGCACAAAGAAGAGCCACCCTCTCCTTGACTTCAGGTCTCTCATCTACTATTATGCCTGTGGTTTGAGGAGAGAGGAGTGGAGCTGATGGGGTTTAGACTGTGGGAGTCCCTTTGAACTCTCCTTGAATCTTCCACTTGATGAAGCTTTTACCTGAGGCCATAAGCCTTTCATTATTTCCAGGCCCAAATCTCTAGGCTACTCTTAACCTAGTCTATCCCTCTATTGTCTGGCTACTTCCCACCCTAGATCCTATCAAGGTGACTATGCCCAAATCTGTTACCCTTAAACTAGCCTAGCCCTACATTGTCTGTTATCTCCAGGTAGCTTTCAGCTACCCACCCTTAATCCCATTCTCTTGGTTCCCAGAGTCTGATCTCACTCTGGTCCCATCAAGCTCTCCCTTAGACTTCTCCTCAAGACCCTCCCTAAGCCCCTCCTCCTATCACTCCAGGACTACCCTAGATCCCTCCCACAATCTTTCTGTATGTAAGTCTCATTTTGCCTCCATGAAGGTGCTCAGTAGATTGAATCTGGCTGGTTTGTGAAAATGAGCCTCACAAATGGTGAGATTTCTTAAGACTACCCATTATGGAGAATCTGTAATAAACTTTGTTTTTCTTTGGCTGTGAGAAGGCTTGAGCTGAATTCATTCAAGCAGGAACCAGTGAGTTGGTCTTGAGCACCCCTAAAAACTTAGGGTTCCCTGACCTCATCAGAGCCCTCCACTGAATGCTGAACATTTTCACACCTGGTCATACCCTCCTCCTTCTAGTGGCTTAGAATTGCTGTAGATCATCATCCAGATGCCACTCCATACCCCCTACTACCCAATTCATCATTCCCTTAATCCTCCCACCACAAATTTTCATAGGCAACAAGCTTCCCTTCAACTTAAATCTTTTCCTTTCTCATTCCTTCCATTTGTTAGTTCTTAATGATGAGGTTATGCCAATAATAATGAAACTTGGATTCCCCCAATGACACAGCCTCCATGGCTACCCTTTCAAGTACTGGCTTCACCTTCACTCATTCTCTTTTGTCTCAGTAGTCAAGGTGGGGAAGTTGGAATACTCCTTGTTCCCCATTGCCACTTCTAGGTGTTCTCCCTTACTCTATCACTCAATAACCACTCTTCCTGTGAGATTTTTGCTGTTCCCATCTACCACTCAGCCAAACTTCTGGGAGCTGTTGTCAACAGACCACCATGTTACTCTCATCTTTTCCTCAATAAGTTTGATACCTAACTTGCAATTTCCCTTTCCTCCCCAAAACCTGCCCTCATACTAAGGGACTTCAACATACATGTTGATTCTCCCTCAAATACCCCAACCTACTTGCCTCTCGTGAGCTACTCCTCCACCCAACCTCAGCCACATACAAAGATGGTCATGCCCTTGATTTTTGCCATGACTCTCAAATGTATCACCTCTGTGTTCAAGAATTCTGAAATCCCTTATCTGGCCATAATCTATTGGCTTTTCACCTCTCCCTCTGCCCTCCCTAATAAAACTCTACTTTTCATCCACACTGTTACCTTCAATTCCCTGGTCCCTTAATTCTCTTGCAGGTCATCTCCCTTGCATTATCCATTCTTTCATCTTCTCTCCATCTTTACCCCATGGTAAACAAATTCAGCTTTATACAGTGCTCCTCGCTTGAGTCCCTATCATCATCGTCATTATTATTACCAATCCATTATGACCTGCCAAACTTTACCTTCCTACCCTAAATTCTATTTCTTACCTCTGAACCTTCAAAGAGGTTGTTTTCAACTCTACCTCTTAGTTTTCCTAGCAGTTTTCTGAGTTGTGACAGTTAATGAAAGGAATTCTAATCAACATGTACTTTTGTCACGTGCTTAGTCTCTTTAGATTCCTCTCAGTTTCAATTCAAGTTTCCCTTCCACACAAGGTCTTTTCTGATCCTCCAAGTTTTTGGTTGAAGCCTCCCATCTCTCATATTGCTTTGTAATGATTTCATGTAAAATTTTGTACTTAATTATGTTTATTTACAGCAGCTAAGTGATGCAATAGACAGAGTGCCAGGCCTGGAGTCAAGGAAGACTCAACTTCCCAAATTCAAATCTGGCCTTAGACACTGGGTGTGTGACCCTGGGCAAGTCACTTAACCCTGCTTGCCTCAGTTTCCTTATCTGTGAAATGAGCTAGAAAAGGAAATGGCAAACCACTCCAATATTTTTGCCAAGAAAACCCCACATGAGATCATGAAGAGTTGGACATGACTGAAAAGACTGAACAACAAAAATCTGTATTAGTAGTTTCCTCCTAGAATATAATTTCCTTGAATGAAAGATCTGTCATGCTTTATCCTCACTTTGTATCCTCAATATTTTCCAAGTATAATGCCTGGTATAAATTTAATAAATAAGTTGGAATTTCAGGAAAGAGAATGGTAGGAAACAGATTTCTGAGTCTGGGGAAACACTAATACTGGCTACTTTGGCTACAACAGAAAATGTCTGCATGTTGGAGAGGTAGATGGAAATCAGACTGTGAAGTTCTTTAAATGAGAGGGAAGAGTCTCATAGGATTTAGAGCTGGAAAGGAATCTAGAGATCATGTAATCCAACTCCATTTTATAGATATAAGATGAATTCTCCAATCTAGTAACATATACCTAGAATTGTAATTCACTATATAAAGAATTATAGCTGTGGAGAGAGAAAGCAAACTCTCAACAGTTTTCCATTAACAACTCAGATGGAGCCCCAATTTGAACAGAAAGAGATTTCTGGTTTAGTCTGTCCAAAAGATAATTATGAGACAGTGAACTCTAGAAAGAAGAAATGAAAGTAACTGTAGAACTATATCACCAGAGTCATTAGAAAGTACAGCAGGTAGATCATAGATCATCAGAGAGAAACACCTAATTGTCTAATAGGGACCATACCAACCAAGAAGAGTTTAGTGTAATGTCAAAAACAGTCCACTGGAAACTACTGGAAACCATAACAGGAGAGGAAATCTCCTATTAAGGATTATAAAAAGTTGGGAATTTACACAGATCTTTGACAGCGGATTGTTTTTTCATTGCTTTCTGAGCAATTTGTTTCATTTTTCTTGGGTCCCCCTCAAAAAAAAAAAAACATACTTCTTTAGGTAGTACTGTGATCCATAGGCTTACAAGTAGATAATTGGTACCAGTTTAGTGTAGATACTATGAAGACATTATTTTATCTTGGATAGGGAAATATATGATCCAAGATGAATAAACAAATCCCTCAAAGTGTATTGGGACCCTTCATTCCGTGAGAGCCTCAATCACCAAATTTACAGATGTTTTGTCTGTTCTGTGTAATTAACTCAGAAGTGGAGTTTATTTATAGTCAGTTCTCAGATATGCACCTGTCAAAATGTGTTTTTAAAAATGACAATAGAAAAATATACTAAGTACATATATATATATGTATGTATATATATATTTAAGATATAGGAGGGAGGGATTAAACATAGTTATTAATACATCCTTTTAATTTAGTACTGAAACTTAAATATTGAATTATCAAAGAATTTTGGCTCTGTTTTTAAGGTATATCATAAAATACAGTCATAGCTTCATGTTATACATTCACATAATGCCAAAAATCTAAGTCCTTATAGACTCGTCTGTTAATTTGCCTGTACATAGTAGGAAAATGGGAACAATTCAGAACTTATTTTTGTCATCTACTACTACATGGTATAATCTAAGAAATGATTATTTTATAACCCCAAGTTGCTGAGACCCAGGTTCATAGACACTGTGTAGAGGACTTAGAAAATCCTTGGGGCTACACTATGAACAGACTGAGAGAGGCTCTGTTCAGGAGAGCTCACTTAGTCTGGGGTTCTAGTGGACCTGAGAAAGGGATTTACTTCCATTATCCATTTAAGGAGATAGGAATAGACTCAAGCATTGCAGGTGAACCTGAGAACTGGAAAAGGAAGGACAGAATGTAGCAGAGGAATGTTTTAGAACTACGACCAGGCTAAACCAGTAGTTTTGATAGTTAAAGAATTCTAATCAACAGCTCTTCTTTTTTTCTCTTTCCTCAAACACTGCAAATCCCACCACAGCCTTGATTATCATTTAAATATTTATTCTTATTTACTTATTACATGGTACTACTAATAAATGACATGGCTATTAAAACTGACTTTTGTTTAAGCCTATAAGTTTGTGATTTGAGTTTGAGAGAGAGGAAACTAACCCATTGCAAAAGAGATCCAGTGTAGGTAGAGCCTGAGCCAATAGTGTTTGTTTTAGTAATGTTTTGGTAAATTGGAATATATTGTAAAATGTACTAATTAGACTGTCCTTCAACCCAAAAAAAAGAAGAAAGAGAGAAGAGAGACAAACTAGCAACAGAATGCAGTGAAGGGTGTAGGTTCAATAGAGTTGAGATGTTAATGTGTTTGTTTCTGAAAGTGTGGCTTACAACCTAGAGTCACACACCCATATCCCACAAATCTCTAAAATTAAACACACTTTGTATAGCGGCCTAAAGGATTTTCAAAATGCGTAGATTATCCTTTAAAAATGGTGATATAAATGATAGCTACCCTATATAGAAGTTGTGACCGGGATGTAGTTCCTTATCTGAACGAGTTTAAAGGATGAGACCTTTGTTCTGGCTTTGAAACTCTCTCTTTAAGGAAGGTATAAGCATCCCCATTGATACCACATTTCAAACTCTGATGATTTCTTTTTTACGGAATGTGAGTGAGTTCCCTTGCCCACTGGTATCACATTGAGATGATATAGTGGGTCATGGAATTTTATGATTGCTGATTGATCCTTGGCTGGTATGGATATGAGTCTAAATCTCAGATTTAATCTTTGAAAGGCAGCAGAGAGATAATATGACATGGGAATAATGAGATGACAAAATTGGTTATAGTAAGAAAACAAACATATTTATCCAGAATTCTCAAGTTCCTCAGATATTGAACTGAGTGTGGGTGACAGATGCCAAGATGAGACATGGAGCTCAGGAATTCATATTGCCTAGACATGGAGAGTAGCATGGCTGATGGATATTAGAGCTCTACATTTCTCTTCATATGATAATTTGTAGATAGCTGAACTGAGAGACGGACCTGACATTGCCAGAATGATATGGGATAGAGACAGAATTCATATTGGGTAAGCCTGTGCTACTGAGAGAGTTGAAACTCTCTGCTTCTGCCTTATTCATTGAGAGCTTAGCACAAAGCCATCTGTTCTCATTTAATTGCTAGATGATTACTCCCTGCTTTCCTTGGGCTCTATAAGTGGAAGAGGTGAAAGAGAGACATATCTATTCTCTACTACTGGTAAAAAGCACAGTTCCCTGGGTAGAGTAGGTTCAGACTCAATACAGATTCTATTTAGCATTGATCCTACCAACTTCATATCCAAATGTGACATCATGGCTGAGTCTTTGGCTTGGCTACTCTTGGGCTAGGTCCTGAAGACAACTTCTCAGAGCATTAATGCTGAGCTAGTTTCAAAAATCCAGCATGTACTTTATTATGGGACTCCTAGATTTTGGATGGCTCACACAACTGGACTTTGCTACTTAACTTCAAATACAGCCCTCTCCCCTATTTAGTGAGAGATCCCTCATAACAAAAACTAAAAACAAAAAGGAAAAGAAAATCAATATGGCAAAACTTAACCCATTAACTGATATATATATATATATGTATATATATATACATACACACATATATATATGCACACACATACATACACACATACATATACACATTATATATGATACTCCATAGATATAGGTATTGATACTCCATAGCCCTAATTTCTATGTCTTTCCTGAATCACACTTGGTCATTATAATTACACAGAGTTTAGTTTCATTTTTTGTATTTCCATTTATGTTATTGTTATCACTGTACATTGTTTTCCTCCTGCTTATTTTACTCAGCATCAATTCATTTAAGTCTTCCAATGCTTTTCTGAATTATGCTAATTTTATGTAGCACAATGATATTCCATTACATTCATGTATTATATTGTATTTATCCATTGCCCAGTTGATCATTTATTTTTCTTCCACTTCTTTGCTACCACTACCACTAACACACACACACACACACACACACACACACACACACACACATAAAAAATTGTCCTATAAGTATTTTTGTGTTGAAGCAGTTCTGCTACAAAGCAACATATATGTTCCCCCAAAATACAGTGATGTGCAAAATTGTGCAATAAAAAACACAGATCTTATCAGGATAATGAGATTAGAAGTAAAACACTGGAAAACTGTCAGAAACAATTAAAACAAGACAGCAACCTAATAAAAACAGTCATATAATTTTGTTCATGTTAAATGGTCAAGAAATATGGGCTGCTGCTAGGTTTGCACTTGAGGTTGTACTAACATACTGAGATGGCCAACTTTCAGGTCTCAGAGCTATGGCAGAAGGTGATGGGGATAGGAGAGGTGTGGTGTGGACCAGCCCTTCTTGGTCAAAGCTCCTATTGCACTAGAAGATATACAATAAATGTGGTGCTTTACCTTGACAAAGACCTTAAGTTTCTTTGTAGAAGTGGGTGTTGAAAGGGTTGCGGCCTGTGAGTTATTGTGAAGTGGTTTGGTCTTCTGAGTTCTATTGCTATTTCTTGCAGAAGAAATCAGGCAGAAACAAACTAGAAATTCTTGTTGTTCTTAAAATATTCCCTAATAAATCAACTGTATTGGAACACATTTACATTTTCAAAACATAACATAGCAGAACTGAATGTAATAGAATGATTCTGCCTTTGACCTTCTTGAGGTATATGCCTAGCAGTGAAATCTCTGAGTCATATGAACATTTTCATGACTTTTTAAGCATAATTCTCAATTGTTTTCCAGAATTACTTTTTTAAATCAATGCATAGCTCCACCAGGAGTGTATCTTTCTGCAGCCTTTTCAACACTGATTATTTCCATCTTTGTTCAACTTTGCTAGTGTGCTAGATAGGAGATGAAACCACAGAGATTTGAATTTTTTTATTATTAAATATTTGGAGCTAGATTTCATATAGTTGTTTTATAAATTGTTTGTCCATATACTTTGACTACTTATACATTGGAGAATAATTCTAGATCATACGTTTTAGTTCCTTATTTATTTTGGATATCTATATCTATCTATCTAATCTATGTAGAAAAATAGTTTTGCTACCATAAAGATCTAGGCCCAAGTCTAGCCTCTGACAATAATGTCAGTATGGAATCTCTCAGTGCTCTAAGTGACTCCCTAGGACTATAAGTTGCAGAGAACGTGCTGCCTTCTTTGAGTGAGTTCCCTCCTCAACAAGTTCCCCATGTCATTTAAATCACAGGAACAGGCTTTTCTTTATCTTTATTTGTGCTGAAGGGACCTAGTTTCAATTTAAGAAACATTTAAATTGTTTACTATGTGCAAGGTACTATTCCAGGGTCTCTTGTAGGACAAAGTATCTGAGAAGAGCTTAGAAGGAAACAATATGTTCTCTAAGGTGGAGGTGAGAAAAAAGTGCATTCAAGACACAGAGAACACGGAATGGGAAAGTTACTAAGTCTATTTGACTAGAGTGGTGAGTGTGTGAAGGGCAATAACACCAAATAAGATTGGAAAAGTAGATGAGAGCTAGCATTAAATACATACTAAATGACAAGCCCAGGATTTTTCATTTTATCCAACGGACAAAAGGGAGCTCTTGAAGATTTGTTGACCACATTGGGAATGTGAGATGGTCAGGTCCATGTTTTAGTAATGTTGATTTGATAGTTAACTTAAAGATGGATGGGAAAGGGCAGAGACTGTAAAATAAATAGGAAGTCATTGGAATTGTCTAGTCAGTAGGAAATGAGATCTTTAACCCGAGTAGAAACTGATTGAGCTGAAGTCTATTGGTTATGATAAACAATTTTCTAAATATGTGGCTATGTTCTGTTAGCTAAGGCTTTATTGAGTATTTTTTAGAAGACACTACCCCGCCAACTTTCATGAATGTGCCCCACCTACCAATCTGTCCTAGGAACTTTACATGTTAATTTATTCTACTTACTTTTTTTCTCTCTACCTTCTCTTGCTATCTTATATTTTCCTTCTTTTGTGGACCCTTTTCCAGCTTCTTATTCAATTTTTATTAAGCCATTTTAAATCACATTTGACTCTCCATAACCCTATTTGGGGTTTTCTTGGCAAAGACGCTGGAGTGGTTTGCCATTTCCCTTTCTAGCTCATTTTACATATGAGGAACTGAGGCAAACCGGGCTAAGTGACTTGCCCAGGGTCACACAGCTAGTAGGTGTCTGAAGGCAGTTTTAAACTCAGGAAGATGAATCTTCCTGACTCCAAGTTCAGCACTCTGTCTGCTATGCCACCTAGCAGCCCTTGTTATTCCACAGTTCTCCTTAATTTTGCTTCTCCTCTTTCAATCTTCTTTTAACATGGCAGAATTCGAATAGACCTGGAAATTGTTCTCCTTCATGGTTTAATCAATTGTCCAATTATTGAATTGAATCTCTTACCTTTTTTTTTTTTAACAAATTCATACTGCTTCAAACCATCAACACAATTTCTGTCTCTGCATTCAGGTAATATTTTTTTCTCTCTTTTCCTTCTCCTCCTTCTACAACCTTTGCCACAGAAACCAGAATTGCTATTGATTTTAAAAATTTAATTATCACATTCTCTCAAAAATCTACACCTTCAAGTCAGTTATTGTGTATCTGGTCTCTACTATTACCCGAGAATCAGACTGGCTTCAGGTTCTATTGATAAGCTAAAGCTCATAACCCCTTGAGTTTTCTCATTCTCAGTCCAATTATTGTCAAATCATTCAACTTCATATTTCTTGCAAAATGAACAATGCATTTAAAGTTGAAAGCATTGTAATATCACAAAGCTTCAAACAACAGACAACATAACCATCATTTTCACCTTAACCCTAAAATATTTATTCTTTTTCCCTTTAGCTCAGAGTCTGATCTTTCTTCTTCAGTCTCGGTACACTGTCCACACAGCAGGAGAAGAACCCAACTAGATTTGCTGCTTCCTTATTTATTTCTCTACCTCTAAACTCTGTAAAAGAGAAGGTAGCTCAATCTCTTATTGAAGCTAATAAAGATCCTTAACCCAGGTCTCTGGCTTTGTTGCTCTGTGAGCACACCTCAGAAACCTTGACTCGTTCTCACAGCTACTTCTGGGCACTGATTTGCTTACTCTCAGACTGTCTACCTCTCTAAATTTCTATCATGAACAAGGGTCTAGCTTTGGATAGCTGTTACAGGTAAATGCTTCTTTAGAGATGGTTCATATATTGTGAGCCTCATGTGGACAAGAGCTTGTGCCCCTCCCCTCCCCATCTGTAGCAGGAGAGTGTTATGGTGTGCGTGTGTGTGTGTGTGTGTGTGTATGTGTGTGTGTATATATATACATACATATATGTATATATACACACTATACATATATATACACATATCCAGCCTCTTCTCCTCTCAACCTTTCTCAAAGGGAGATATTAATTCCTTCTAGTAAGGGGAGCAGGAAGTTGGAGCCAGAGGCTACTCTGTTCTCCCCAGAGAGAAGAACTGAAGTAGAATTATAGCTGTCTGCTCTCTTAAATATTATTATTCAGGGGGACACAATCAATTTCAATTTAACTTGTGACTGCTGTTTCTCATTATTGGGGAGAATGGCTACCACAAGCTCTATATGTAAAGCTTGACCCCTTTACTACCTAATGGCAGTTCTATAATGAATATACATAAAGAATTACAAAGAAATTAATTTATGTAAATCATAGCAAAATAGAAATCAATAAGAGAATATGTTCCAGACAACATAGAAAGAAGGAGCTCTCTCATTGGGAGGGAGATAACTCAGTTCAACCAAGAGAAAGTCCTAGATCTCACCTAGGTGGAAACTCCTTGAAATCTCTAGTGAAGCAAGCCAAGGACAGGAACATAATGGCTCTTCTCATTACTTCCCAGAGTCTTTTTCTTCAGCAACCTGAAGAAAGTTTGGCCTCTTTCATCTTCCCTCTCAAAATTGGAATACAGAAGCACCAGAAATGATTCAAAACTGGAAAAGTTCCAAAGAAGTGGACAAAGAAGATGAAGAAGGCTGGAACTCTCTTATTCTCTCTGAATCCTCCCTGACCATCACAAAGGGCAAGTCATTTATCTTCATTAATAAGGAAAGAATTCATACCAATGGTCTTTGGGACCAGGTTATACCTAAATATCTAAAAGCTAGAAAGGGAATGAGGACTAAGGAGACAAGATCAGAAGAATTGTTTCTTCCTCTCTTCTGTGTTTACCACACCGTTTTTCTCATTTATCATAATCTTGAACTCAGGAACATTAAGAAGTATTTGAAAATGTGCATCTTTTTTTTTTTTATTAAAAAGCCATTATCAAGAACATTGCTATCATAGGAAATTAATTAACTTTTTTCTCTTTGGTTCAAGCTCCCTCCCTCTCCCTCCCCCCACCTGCTAAATCACAGACTCCAATACTTTATAAATTAGGGAAGGTGTTGTTTGTACTTTGTTTTCAGAGAGGACCAATGACATCATGGAATGATGTCTTGACTTGTGATTTGGATTTAAGTGAGGAAGAATTGGACAGTCTTCAGCTACAGTCTCTCTTCTAGAGTCACTGTAAGTCCAGTGGTAAGACAAAAGTCAGGGTAATTATTGATGGGCCAGGATGCAGTGGATGACCTTGGCAACTCTGATGTCTGACCAAGCCCTTAGCACTCCACAGCACCTGCTTCAGTTGCCTGCATGGCCAGTGGAACAAATTATTCTCATCTGCTGGGAGAAGTCTTCATAGTAGACACTCCCCTTGGTTTGTGGCCCTTCAGTTACCTTCAACCTGATTTAGCCAATATGCCAAGAAAGTTTACTAGGGTGTGGGCATTATGCATGCTACAGCTTCTTGGAGCCACAGGTAGAGTGCCAGGTAGACAGCAAAGGTGGATGAGCAGTCCTGAAAAGTGCTCAGCAAGATCTCACACCACAGGTGCTAGTCCTGCTTGAATATCCCATACACCTAGTTAGGAAAGGTACATTATTAACAAGATATGAAATCCTAGATAAAAGACACAAGGCTTCTCCCCCATCAATTTACAAACATGCTATAATGTACTTTTACTAAATATTAGTGCTTTTACTAAATGCAAGTGCTGGCATTTCAGGTTCCTTACCACAAAAGCTTTCAGTTTTGATATCTCTGGTACTCAATGATAGACTCTTTTCTTGTCTCAGAGATTTATGGTCATGTATCCATGTATCTAGGCCAGAGGGTAAAGCTCTCTTACACTAAAAAAAGTACAAGAAAATAATAATAATGCCAATAACAATAGCTAAAATTTATACAGCACTTGACTATACGTAAAGCTAAGGGTTTTAGATATGTTATCACACTGTATACTCACAATATCCTATGAGACAATTGAGGGTGATAAAGCTTAAATGATTTACCTAAAATTACACAATATCCGAGGAAGGATTTGACTCAAGTCATCCTGATTCCAAATCTAGCATTCTATAGTGGATGGAGAACTTTCCATGAAGTTTTGAGGTTGGGGAGAAACAGGTATTACTGCAAAACTATAGACTATTTTGGCAGTGTGCAATAAAAGTTCCAAAAATGGTGAATAGAAGAATGGTTATGATCTATCCACAGAGGGTGAGAAGGAAAAGTCAGAAAGGTAGGATGAGAATCATGAAAGAACAGTATCATGGAAGCCAAAGAGGGAAAGAATGGCTGAAAAGGCATGATAATGACCAAAAAAGATTAAATTCGATAATTATTAAGAATAGGCTATGGGTTTAGATAGAATGGATAGCGCACTTGGCTTGGAATCAGAAAGACTCATCTTCATGAGTTCAAGTCTGCCAAATGTTGTGTATCTGTGCCAAGAAAACCCCAAACTGGAGTCAGAAAGAGTTGGACATGGCTGAAGTGACTGCATAAAAACAACAAATTAGCAGTTAGGAGATTGCTGGCAATCTTGGAGAGAGGTTTCAGAGGAGAGATGGGATTAAAAGATAAATTGCAAGAGAAGGAGGTAAGAAGTGGAAGCAACAAGTTTGCTTAATATTTTCTAGGAATTTAGCTGAAAAAGTTTGAAGAGCTATGAGAAAATCATCTGAGGAAATGCCAGGAAAAGTATATAGTAAAAGCAGAGAATCCATATTCTTTTCAAGTATATGTGCAACATTTGAGATATTGATAAAGAAGTCCTATATACACATAAAAAAGAAGAAACTATATGTGATGTATATTCATGTACCAATGCAATAAAATTATAGTTAAATTGTGACATTATGAATGATAGTAGCTATGCCTACTGATTCTATAATTGCATTTCTGAAAATCAGAAAAAAAAAATTACTTCTATAACTCAGTAATTGTGTGTCTGGTCCATACTACTACCCTGAAAATCCCCTTAGCTTTGGGATCAACATTATTAAGTCAAAGCACATGAATTTCTTGAGATTTCTCCTTCTCAGTCCAAGTTAGATCTGTTCAAAATTTTGTAGGGATAGGAACAGTGATTACATCAATATAGAGAATTTCCTCTCCTGATCCAATGCAGCATAGTCTTTTTGTTTGTTTGTTTTATTTTTTTGTTGTTGTTCCTTATTTAATATTTTATTTTCCCCCAATTACATGTAAAACAATTTTTAACATTTCTTTTTAAAATTCTGAGTTCCAAATTCTCTCCCTTCCTCCTCACCCCCTTCACTGAGAAGACAAGCAATTTGATATAGGTTATATATGTGTAGTCATGCAAAACACTTCCATATTAGTCATATTGTAAAAGAAAACATAGACCAAAACAAAGCCCTCAAGAAAAAATGGGTTTTTTTTCTTTTAAAGTATGCTCCAATCTATATCCAGAGCCCATCACTTCTTTATCTGGAGTTGGACAGTATTTTTCATCATAAGTCTTTCAGAATTGACTTGGATCATTGTATTGCTGAGAATAGTTAAGTCCTTCACAACTAATCACCCCACAATATTGCTGTCACTCTCTACAATGTCCTGGTTCTACTCATTTCACTTTGGGTCAGTTCATACATTTCCAGGTTTTTCTGAGAGCATCTAGCTCATCATTTCTTATGGCACAGTAGTATTCCATCACAATCATATACCACGACTTGTTCAGTCATTCCCCAATTGATGGGCATCCCCTCAATTTCCAATTCTTCAGGGCAGGGCAATCTTCTATTCAAATTGTAGTTTCAGAGGTGTCTGGGACACTGAAACACTAAGTGACTGTGCCAGTAAGGCAAAATGGGCTTAGTTTAACGGGTGTGCTTAAGGAGTTTGGCTTTTGTTTATGGTGAAAGTACTTTCACCTGTTAAACGCTAAGCCCCAGGCCCAAAGCCCTATCAGGTGTGAAACCCCCGTGGGCGTAGATTAAAGACTTAAAAGGGGCCAATTCGGGAACCAATGGGTCTCTGGACTCTGGTCTCTAGTCGTTGACTTGAGAACGCCAGAGGCTTGGCTGCGAGGTGAGGCGACAAAACTATAGCCGGAAAAAATCCGAAGCAGAGCCGACCCCTGTGTGGACCCAGGAGTTCGAGTGGTGAATATGATTTACGCCATCTTATTTTTTTGTGGCCTCCTGGCTACTCTTGTGAGGCGGGCCTACTGGGCCTGGAGGCTTGTGTTCACAATACTAGAATGGGGAGGTTGGTTGGCTAATTTGTTGC
>CM053623.1:128491638-128530396 GCA_028646595.1 Phalanger gymnotis | reverse complement strand
GGAAATGGGGAGAAAATTTGTAATTCAAACGCCTGTGAAAATCAGTGCTGAAAACTAAACATTAAAAATAAATTTAAAAAAAGAAAAAAAAATGAAGTAATACCAATATTAAGCATATACGCACCAAATTACATAGCATCCAAATTCTTAAAGGAAAAGTTAAATGAATGATAAGAGGAAATAGACAGTAAAACTATACTATTGGAGGACCTCAGCTTTCACATCTCAGAGCTAGATAAATCTAATCAGAAAATAAAAAAGAACAAAATTAAGTAGGTGAATAGGATCTTAGAAAATTTGGATGTGATAGACTTCAGGACATAACTGAATGGGAACAGAAAGGAATGTACCATTTGCTCAGGTGTATATGGCACCATTGCAAAAATTGACCATATATTAGGGCATAAATACCTTAAACCAAATGAAGAAAAGCAGAGACACTAAATGCACTACTTTTAGACCACAATGCAATAAAATTACATTTAATAAAGAATTGTGGAAAAAGAGATTAAAAATTACTCCGAATGTAAACAATCTAATCCTAAAGAATAAATGTGGATAAAAGAAAAAAAAACATGCAAACAGCAATTTATTTAAAGAGAATGACAACAATGAGAAACATACCAAAATTTGTGGGATGCAGCCAACGCAATACTTAGGGGAAATTTTATATCTCTAAATGCTTATATCAGTAAAAGAGAAAAAGCAGATCAATGAATTAAGCATGCAAAATTGAAAAAAAAAAAGTAGAAAAAAGATGAATTAAAAATCCCTAATTAAACACCAAATTAGAAATCCTGAAAACTGGAGAGATGAATAAAATTGAAACTTAAAAAAAAAAAACTTTTGAACTAATAAATAAAACTAGGTGCTAGTTTCATGAAAAAATCAATGAAATAGGGTAACTATTGGTTAATTAGATTTTTTATAAAAGAAAACTAAATCACTACTATCAAAAATAAAAAGGGTGAATGTGCCACAAATGAAGATCAAATTAAAGCAATTATTAGCAGTTATTTGGTCCAATAATGTGCCAGTAAAATTTAAAATCTAAGTGAAATCAATGAATATTTACAAAAAAGCCTGCCCAGATTAAAAGAGGGAACAGAATACTTAAACAACCATATCTTAGAAAAAGAAATTGAAAAAATCATAAATGAGCTCCCTAAGAAACATCCCCTGGAATAGATGGATCTGTAAGTGAATTCTACCTAACCCTTAGGGAAAAATTGATCTCATTGCTATATAAACTATTTTCAAAAATAGGTAAAGAGGGAGTCCTATAAAATCCCTTATGTTACACAAATAGGTTTTGATACATGAACAAGGGAGAACATAAACCAAGAAAGAAGACTATTGACCAATTTCCTTAATGAATATCAAAATGAAAAAATGTAAATATAATACTAATGAGGATATTATAGCCAAGATCACACACTATGACCAGGTGGGATTTATTCCAGGAATTCTGGGCTACTTCAATATTGGGAAAATGATAAAGCTTAATTGATTATATCAATAACAAAAACAACAAAAATCATATGATTATATCAACGGATGCATAAAAAGCTTTTGAAAAAATACAGTACCCACCCCTAATAAAAACACTAAAAAGACTAGGAATCAATGAAGGCTTTCTTAAAATGATAAGTAGTATCTATCTAAGATCAAGAGCCAGCATTATCTGTAATGAAGATAAATTTGAAGTCTTCCAAATTAGATCACGTGTGAAGCAAGGATGTCCATTATCAAGACTATTGTTCAATTTTTTATGAGAAATACTAGCTAATACAATGACAAGAAAAAGAAATTGAAGGGATAAAAATAAGCCAAGAGAAAATAAAACTAGCACTCTTTGCTGATGATACGATGATATACTTAGAGAAGCCTAGCAAATCAACTAAAAAATTAGTCAAGACAATTAACAACTTCAGCAAAGTTGAAGGATATAAAATAAATGCACACAAATCATTAGCATGTCTATAAACTAGCAACAAAGTCCAGCAGTAAGAAACAGAGATATTCTATTTGAAAAAATAGCAGACGATACTTGGGAATCTACCAGCCAACACCAACCTAAGAACTAACAAACAAATAAACACACAAATAAAGACAGATATAAACAATTTTAGAAATATTCATTGCTCATTGTTTAGCCAAGCCAACATAATAAAAATCCTAATTCTACCTTAGTTTGTGCCTGTAGTGCCATGCCAATCAAGCTATTATTTTATAGAACTAGAAAAATAATAAAGTTTATCTGGAAGAATAAAAAGTCAAGAACATCAAGGAAATCGATGGGAAAAAATGTGAAGGAAGGTGGCCCAGCAGATTTTAAACTACATTACAAAGTGGTAATTATCAAAACAACCTGGTACTGGCTAAGTAATAGAGTGGTGTGTCAATGGAACAGATCAGGCATACAATGCACAGCAGTAAATGACCATACTAATCTAGTGTTCTATAAGTCTAAAGATACAAGCTATTTGGGCAAAAAACACACCAATTGACAAAAGTTTGAGAAAATCAAAAAGCATTTTGAAAGAAACTAGGCATGGACCAACAACCCCCACTGTATGCCAGGTCAAAATGGATAAATGATTTAGACATAAATGGTGATATCATAAGTAAGTTAGGAGAGCACAGAAAAATGTAGGTCTGACAGGTCTATGATAAAAGTTTATGACCAAATAAGAGAGAAAAAGGATTGCATAAAGTAAAATAGATAATTTTGATTATATGAAATTAAAATTTTTTACACAAAAAAACTAATGCAGCCAAAATTAGAAGGAAAACAGGAAACTGGTAAAAAATGATAGCGAATTTCTCTAAGACTTCAATTCTTAAATATGTAGGGAATAGAGCCAAATTTTTTTAAAAAATGAGTCATTCTCCAGTTGATAAATGATCTAAGGATATGAGCAGGAATGCTTTAAATCACTATTGATTAGAGAAATGCAAATTAAAATAACTCAGAGATACCATTTCATACCTCTCAGAAAAGGAAAATGATGAATGCTGGAGTGACGTTAAAAAAATTGGAACACTAATGCATTATTGGTGGAACTGTGAACTAGTCAAATCAATCTGGAAAACAATTTGGAACTACACCCAAAGAGATATAAAACTATGCATATCCTTTAACTGACAATACTACTATGTTTTTAAATTATTTTTAGCTTTCAATATTCACTTCCATAAGATTTCGAGTTCAAAATTTTCTCCCCATCTCTCCCCTCCCCCACCCCAAGACAGCATGAAATTTGATACAGGCTCTACATATACATTCATATTAAACCTATTTTTACATTTCTCATGTTGTAAAGAAGAATTAGAACCAATGGGAGAAACCACAATAAAAAAAAACAAACAAAAAAAGAGAAAAAAAGAGAGAGAAAGCAAGTAATAAACTCTGATCTGCATTCAGACTCAATAGTTCTTTTTCTGGAAGTGGATAGCATTTTGTATCATGATTCTTTTGGAGTTGTTTTACATCCTTGCATTGCTAAGACAAGATGAGTCTATCAGTTAGTCATCATACAATGTGGCTATTACTGTGTATAATGTTCTCCTGGTTCTGCTAACTTTACTTAGCATCAGTTCACATAAATCTTTCTGGGTTTTTCTGAAGTCTGCCTGCTCATTATTTCTTATAGGACAATATTGTTCCATTACATGCATATACCACAACTTGTTCAGCAATTCCCCAACTGATGGGCATCCCCTCGATTTCCAATTCTTTGCCACCACAAAAAGAGCTGCTATAAATATTTTTGGACATATGGATCTTTTTTTTCCCATTTTTATTATCTCTTTGGGACACAGACCTAGAAGTGGTGCTAGGTATGCACATTTTTATAGTCCTTTGGGCATAGTGCCAAATTGCTCTCCAGAATGGTTGGATCAGATCATAACTCCACCAAAAATGAATCAGTGTTCCAATTTTCCCATATCTTCTCCAGCATTTATCATTTTCCTGTTTTGTCATGTTAGCCATTCTGATAGGTCTGATGTTGTACCTCAGAGTATTGCAATACTACCATTCAGCCTATATCCCAAAGAGATTAAAGAAAAGGTCCTCTTTGTACAAAAAAATATTTATATCAGCTCTTTTTATGGTGGTAAAGAATTGGAAATCAAGAGGATGCCCATCAACTGAAGAAAGGCTGAATAATTTGTGGTATATGATTGCGATGGAATACTATTGTATTACAAGAAATGACAAGCAGGATCATTTCAGAAAAATCTGGGAAGACTTATATGTACTCATACAAAATGAAATGAACAGAGCCAGGAGAAAATTGTACATAGTAATAGCAGGATCATTAATTGTGAAAAACTTAGCTACTCTGATCAATACAGTGATCTAAGACATCTAAGATTCCAAAGAACCAATTATAAAAAATGCTGTCCACTCCAAAGAGAGAAAGGATAAACTCTCAGTGCAGATTGAAGCACTTTTCTTTTGTGTGCATGTATGTGTGTTTTCTTTTGCAACGTGACTAATATGGACATATGTTTTATATTACTTCATATGAATAATCATACCATATCATATCACTTGCCCTCTCAAAGGATGTGAGGGTGCAGTAGGGAGAGAATTTAGAATACAAAATTTTTTAAAATGCTAATTTTTTTTAAATTGGAAAATATTTAACAAAATAAATTTAAAAATTAAAAATGAACTAACAAAAGGAGACAGAGAAGGTGTGGTAAGAGAATCAGATGAAAATGTCCTGAAATCCAGAAAGGAGAGAGCATCTAAGAGAAGATGAAGGTCAGTAATGTCAAACAAAGATAGGTTAAGAATAATGGGGACTGAGGGGGAAAAAAGACACATTAGATTTGATCATTAGAGATCTCTCTGCTGATGTATTTGGTAACTTTGGAGTTTTAAAAGCACTAAGTTAACGCCACTGTCATATCTTGTCTAGACGTATAGTCTAAATTGTCTTTCATTGTCTAGTCTTTCCTATGCAACATAGAATGTCATGAAACCATTATTTGACCACATCACTCATTACAAAATACTCTCAATTTTGCTCCATTGATTTCAGATAAAAATCTAATCTCTTTCTCCTGATATTTTGTATAGTACCTAGCTCTTCCACCACCTTATATATAAATTGCTGATTCATTATGTTCTACATTAAAGGTTCAACTTCATCTCTCACTATCCTTGGAGAAAAATTATCTACTACAGTCACTCTTTTCTCTTTTTTCCCAAGCACAACAGGCGCATTTCTACCTCCTCATTCTTCCTTATGTTTTCTTTAATGACTTCCCTATTTCCTATCTGCTTATCTGAATCCCACTCATTGGAGGCAGGTAGGTGGCATAGTCCATAGAGTGCTGGGATTGGAGTCAAGAAGATCTGAGTTCAAATCTAGTCTGAAACAGTAGTTATGGGATCCTGAGTAAGTCACTTAATCTCTCTGCTTCAGTTTCCATAATTATAAAATGAAGATAATAGCACCTCCCTTAGAGGGTTGTTGTGAGGATCAAATCAGACAATTTTTCGAAAGCTATTTATCAAAGTACCTGGTACGTAGTAAGTGCTTATTAAATGCTTTATTTCCTTCCCTATTCTTTAGATCCCAGGTCAATTTCTTCATGAAATTTGTAACTCCTACTTTCCTGATCCTTCCTTGGTGAATTTTTCCATCTCTAACATCCTTTTGCACTTTTATTTTTCACTACCTTGTTACTTATCTTATGTTACATTTGATTATTAATTGCATTTTAAAAAAATGTATGCCCCTCTCTTCCAACTAGACTAGAGACTCTATGAGGACAGGGATTACTTCTTTACATTTGTATCCTCAGTGACTAGCACACTCAGCTACTCAACCCCCAAAGAGTAGATAATAAATTTTGTTGATCAGTTAATTAATGGATGAATGAAAGAGCATATTTTAAATGTTTTCTATGTGCCAAGCACTGTGCTAAATATCAGGGATACAAATAGCAAAACTGATGGTTTCTGCTCTCAAGAAACTCACCACAATTGAGGTAGACAATATATAAAATAAAGTTCAGCCACATGGATAGAAAGGCCAAAAAGTCTTAAGGATTCAGTGGAAGAATAGGTGGAAATATCATGATCAAATCTTCAGGATGACTAAATATTAAGTTACTGTGTCAGTTACTAGGAAAATCTGTCACCTATTTTATAATACTCCAAAAGTCCTATGACTTCCGTTGGTATTAAATAATTAACTTTTCCACTAAGATGAATAATGTTGAAGAAGATAAAGATCTTTGAGAGACACCACAAAGAAAATATTTCTAAAACTGAGCAGAAGCCATTTTGCTAGTAGTAAGGGACTTGATAACCACAATTATTGTCATCAACTATTTAATACAACTGGGACCAATGAACAGATCTCAATCGTCTGAAGGAAGAATAACTTCCAACAAGTGTCAAACAGCTGGCTAATTCTCCTTAATCTAAACTGGACCAAAATGTATTCCATATGTTTTGAATCAGACAGCAAACACGAAAAGCTTCAGAAAATACTTTTATAAAACAGCTTCATGGTACAGTACTGTTAATCTCTTGAGAGTTTACCGTAACAGTGTACAACATGGCTTTAGGAGCAAAGTCATTAATCAATACAAAAAAAAAACACAGTGAAAGAAGAGTTTGAATTTCTTACTAGATATAAGGAGACCTTTCAGTAAAATTTCCTCTGTTTTATCCATTCTAAAATGAGAAAGCAATTATCATTAAAAGTTGGAAATCGTATTAATAGTGATGATTTTAATAAATGATGCCCAAAGGGAATCAGTCAAAAGGTGAGGCATGGTCTTCGGAAGTGTGGAACAGAATATATGATTTAAAACACCAAGTGATCTTACAGTTCCATAGAATAATATTCAACAATACTTTTTTTTCGTCTATGCAACACTTAAGCTCATTTACAGTTTTGATCTTACTAGTATTATCTCTATCATCTGGAGAAAAGATTTCTTTTGAATTTAGAATAAGTGATTAGCTATAACCACCACCACTAAAGAATTAAGCACTTTCAAATCTTTCTACTTGAGGCTGGGAAATGATTGAAATGCAATTGAATGTCTAAATAATAACTGAGATATTTCTTAGAATGTTAGTTTGTGATTGTGTACAGTAAAATGTGTAAAACCAAAACAAATAATAAAATTAACATTGATATATTAAGCCAAGCAATTTAGGTTTCAGTTCTAAGTGAAGAGAGGCATGACATGGAATACAATTTTATTGTACTATCTAAATTGATCACTAGTGCCAAATGCTACAGAGACAGGGTTCAAGGAGGAAGGGCCCTAAGAAAATAACATTGGGTGGAAAAATTAGAAGGTCTTTGAAGATCTTTGAGAAATTGGTTTCTACAGGTTGTGGGGATGGAAATCCGTCTATAAGGATTTATGATATAAGTGAGTAATAAGGAAGTAGAGGCCTCAGATGTATAGTAGATTGCTATTCAAGCAGTTTAGGAGGAAAAAAGAGAGATGAGATGGTGGCTTCATGTAGTTTAAAAGTCAAGGGAAGGGTTGTCTGTTCTTCTAAAGGAATAGATTAAACACATTTGGAAGAAGATGGAAAAGAGCCATTGAGTCCAATTTCCTTGTTTTACAAATAAAGAAAGTGAGACCCAGAGAAGTTACCAAAGTCACATAGCTGGTATATGTAAGAGGTAGGATTTGAAATCAAGTTTTTTACTCCAAATCTATACATAACACTACCCACTATATGTACAATGTTGCCTCTCCACAAGTTCTATATCTTTTGCTTAAATTTCATACAAGCGGCTAATCTAAGAAGGATGACATGCATGCATGTCATCTATTTAACCATTAATAAAATGATAACTTCTGTCATTACTGTTGCATATTTGTTACAGTGAGATAATTTAAGTGCAATGATATTAGAACAGATGCTAGAGTAAGCAGCCACATTCTACTTATGCATGGCGTCCATTACGAGATCATAGGGTGATGAATCTAGAGTTGAAAGAAACCACAGAGGCCATATGGCTCAAGCCTTTTATTTTATAACTAAGGAAACTGGGGCCCAGGGAGATTGTGATTTGCTTAAGTTCCATGGATAAAATCACTTAGATTATAAGATCTAGGAAGACACAAATGGAAAGAATAGATCCATTTTAATGACTTTTGTCTTTTAGGACAAAAGATCTGCCAAAAACAGTGATAGTGAACAGACCTCTATAGTTTACAAACAATGGCAGGGTTTCCACTGTGTAACAGTTTTATCTCAGCAATTTTAACCAACTATTCAGTCATGGTGGGGAGAGGTTGGTAAGGAGGTAAAGGTATTATTCACTTTTTAAACCAGGGGTTACATAGATAATAAGTAAAACCAAAATAACTTTTGCAGAAGTCATTCCCATTGTATGGTTTATAACAAAATTTGGGTGCGATTTACCTCGGGTATTATTGCTATTTCTTTTTTCGTGAGATAGTTATATAGTAGCTTTTTTGATTCATTCTTAGAGGACTATAAACAAAGATTAAAACCAGCAAATAAACATATTTTAAGCATATGCATCACACAGCCTTCCCAAATATAGTATGTTAATGCTATTTTCATTAGAGTATGGTGTGCAGATGATGATCACTGAAACATTTGTCAATGAATTAGGCAATTTTCCTTTTCTTGTGGTGAAAGTAATTTTATTCCATATGCACTGAAAGAATTTTACATTTTATAAGTCACTGAAATTAAAAGAAAAAAAACTCAAGTATTGATTACATATTCCCGATGGATTTCATTAAACAGGAAAATTCAAATAACCACTAAGCAGCCAACAATTATTTTATTTGGGGCTGGAAAAGCAAATAATGCAAGTAATGGGAAAAAGGAATCCTTGCTTTTTGATCAAAATATTCTTCAATTGTCAGAAAACCCCTAATTAAATGAAACACTAGTTTGGGGAAATGAAAAGTAAGTCTACATGACAGTTACCTACATGACAGTCCTTTAAATGTTTGAAGATACCTCCTTCTGATTCTTTGTTCTCCATGTACAATATCCCGAATTGTCCTTTAAGTAATTCTCATAAGGGTTTGAGTTCCCTCACCATCTTAAGCCCTCATTTCTGGAGGATCTCGTTTGTCAATGACCTTTACAAAGTATGACACTCACCAATGAACACAGCGCTCAAGATATGTACTCATCAGTTGCTTAAACCTATACTGAGACCTTTGGGATATTCAGTATAACTAGATGATATGCTTCCCTTATCTTGGACGTTCTGTTTCTCTCAATTCAACATAAGCCTGTTTTAGCTTGTTTTGGTTAATATCTCATTTTTCACCTATATTTTAAATTCAGTCTTCTAAAATCTACAGGGAAAGGTCAAAAAGGCATTGTCATCTTCCCTGGTCCGTGAAGGAAGGGAATAATCATATCATATTTTAGATTCATATTAAGCTTTGGTTCTCTAAAATCCATTAGAAAGGTCACAAAGGAGTCGACATTTCCTCTGTATTTTATAGAAAAGAGATGATTTCTGGTAGCCTGGAGTACCAGACCAGGGCAAATGAACTCTAGCACCTTTCTCAGGCTTTCAACAACTGACATGTAATGTGTTCGCCATCCACCCAAGAAAGCTATGCTCTGCTTAGTCAAGGCTATAAACTCAATGAATTTCCCTTACATGCTCTAAATATCCTTCCCTTGCTATGGTAAAGTAAACTTCCTTTGTTAAGTATCATACGTACTATAAGGGTCTCATTTTACTCCAATCTTGAGACAGAAGTACAAAAGATACATCTGGTTTGGTCAGATCAGGCCTTTTTTGATCATTCTTTGTCAATAACCATTGTATTAAAAACCTGAAAGAACATACCTGGAAGTGAAGACAGCAGATGATGTGTTGCTCCACAAATCACCATCCTGAAACCCTTTAAAAGGAGAGCACATCTCTAACATTTGGGACTAACACAAAAAGGGAAAGATGGGAAGTCTTTGGAGCTACCACACTATTGTAATCTGGATGTATACTTCAATGCCTAATACTTTCATTGTTTATAAAGATTATCCTCTGTCAAATGTCCTTTGAACACTTAAATCTTCTGCTTAGACTTCCAAGTATGGATGCTTGGGTTACCACATAATTGATCATGAGGAAAGGGGTTTGCCAGTAAATAAAGGAATTGAATTGAGTAGGAAAAAAATGAACATCTCCTGATTTTAAAATTCCTCAAATTCAAGGGCTCTCTTTCTAATTGCTAGAATGGGGAACCTTAATTTATTGGGTCACAGAAGAGCTAACAGTTTCTTACCTGTATCATTCTTGCCCTAAACTATGAATCAGAATAATGTTAATTGTACTGAAATATATATATGTATATATATATATATATGTATGTATGTATGTGATATAATATAAATTGATAAACTATACTTTATGGTAGAGGTACTGATTAAATCAACTAATTATTCCATCATCCAAGTTCAATTTTCACAACTTTTCACAGAGGCACTTCCAAACCCTTTCATTCTCAAACCTCTCATGGCTTCTCCTCCCCGCTCTCTCAACTGAGAACCTTGCCTCACTTTTTACAGAAGAACTTGAGGCCATTCTCCGTGAACTCCCTTTTCTCCTGTCTTCTTCATCTCCTATCACTTGGATGCCTTTTCCCACTTTCTCCTTCCTTCCTGTCTCAGACGAAGTGGACTTAGGAGTCAACCCTTTCTATTTGTGCAAGTGATCCCATTCTATCCTATCTCCTCTAACAGTTCGCCTGCTCTGCCATCTCCATTATTTTCAGTCTCTTAATTTCACTTACTTTCAATCTCTCCCTGTCTACTGGCTCATTTCCTATGACTTACAAACATCCCCATGTCTTCCTGATGTCTCTTTATCCTGAAGACTCTTACTTGATCTTTCCATCTCTACTAACTCTTGTTCTATATTTCTTTTGCCCTTTGTAGCTAAACTCCTCAAAAAAACCACTTATAATAGGTGCTCCCACTTTCTCTCATCTCATTCTCTCCTTCACCTCTTATAATTTGTCTTCTGACAGTATCATTCCACCAGGACCGCTCTCTCCAAAGCTATGAATGATCACTTAGTTAATGAAATCCAATGGCCTCTTATCAATCCTCACTCTCCTTGGCTTTTTGCACTGCTGATCATTCTCTTTTCTTTGATTCTTTTTCTCTGTCTGTCTCTCTCTGTCTCACTATTTTCAGGACACTACTCTCCTGGTTCTTCTATTACTTATCTGACCACTCACCTTCTCCGTTTCCTTTTTGGATCCTTTTCAAGATCATACCCTCTAAACATAAGTGAGCCTCAGGGTTCTCTGCTGGGCCCTCTTTTCCTCTCTCTCTAGGCTACTTGGTAATCTCATCAGCTCCCATGGATTTAGTGACCTTTGCTATGCTGATGATTCTCAGATCTACCTTTTCTGCCCCAATCTCTTCTAACTTCCAATATTGCATCTCTAATTGTCTTTCAGACATCTCAAACTAGAGGTCAAACTCAGTATGTCCAAAACACAATGGATTAACTTTCCCCTTAAACTGCCCCCCGCCACTTTCCCACTATTGTAGAGGACAGCACCATCTTCCCTGTCCCTTAGCCTTACAACCTAGGAGTCATTGTGGATTCCTCATTACCTCTCTTCCTTCATATTAAATTTGTTTCCAAGGCCTCTCAAATTCACCTTTGAAACATATCTCCAAAATACCCCTCTTCTTTCCTGACACTACCAAAACTCTAATGTGGTCCCCCATCATCTCACTCCTAGATTATTGCAGTAGTCTGCTGAGAGGTCTGCCTGCCTTAAATCTCTACCCACTGCAATCTATATACTCCATTCAGCCACTAAAGCAATTTTCCTAAAGCTCTGGTCTTATCATGTCACCCAGCTTCCCCCTATCAATGAATTCTAGTGGCTTCCTATTGCTTCTAGGACCAAACACAAAATGGTCTATTAGACAAAGCCATTCATAGCCTAGCCCAGGTGCGGGGAACATGTGGCCTCAAGGCTACGTGTGGCCCTCTAGATCCTCAAGTGCAGCCTTTTGTTTAAATAAGTTCCCCACCCCTGGCCTAGGCCCTTCCTACCTCTCTGTTCTTCTTACATCTTACTCTGACGCATACTCTGATTCAGAATGCTCTCTCTTCTAGGCTTCCTCCTCTAAGGCCTCCTTTAAGTCCCAAGTAAAATCCCACATTCTATGAGAAGCCTACCCTAATGCATCTTAATTCCAGTGTCTTCCTCTGTTAATTATTTATCTTGTCTATAGTTTGCTTTGTAGATATTTGTCCACATGTTGTCCTTGAGGGCAAGGACTGTTTTTTGCCTCCTTTTGTAACCCCAGCACTAAGGAGAGTACCTGGCACATAGTAGGTGCTTAATAAATGTTAATTGGTTGGTTAATGCTTTGAGTGGTACAGAGGTGTTCATGATTTTGAAAAAAGCTAGACTAATGGTTTACAACCTCTGTCAGGAAATACCAACAGAAAAGCTCCTTCATGGGTTTGATAATGGATTTTGTCATCTCATTAACAGCTTATTTCACTTTGGAGAGGGTCACTATCAGAAGTTTTTATACAAGATAATTTTTTTTTGAAACAACTGTTCCTTAAGATGGTCTCCTAAGGTTCAGAGTGTCTATGATATGATCTGATGGTGGATGTGCTCAGACCAATAAAATTATGGCTCTTTTCAGATGTATGTGTTAAGCATAGTTTAAAGGGATAGGTCAAATTTTTTCATGTAAATAACAAATGGCAGATTCAAGAATATCATCTAGATTGTTAGTTGGTACAGTTGATTAGGTGGTAGAGCTGAAGTCAGGAAGACTTGAGTTCAAATTTAGCCTCAGACATTTACTAACTCTGTGACATTGGGAGAATCACTTAACTACTGCCTGCTGCATGCCATTTTCTCTACTGCAAAATATGGCTAATAACAGCAGCTACCTCCTCAGGTTGTTGGAGGGATCAAATGAGATAATATTTTTAAGGTGCTTTGCAAAATAAATGCTAATTATTATTATCTATATTGCCTTCCCTAACAGTACTTCATGGAATGGAAATAAACATTGTATTTCATCAACTATTATTACATATTAGAATGCCATCCTTTAATTGACTTTTTGAGTATAATTCATATATTATTGAAAGTAAACAACATAGTTTAAATAGAGGACATTATTAACTTGTTTGTTCAGTTGACCTCTGAATAGATTATAGATTTTCTCTATACTCTGTAGCTTATTATCTCTTGCCTTATTAGTCTGTCAGTTCCTAGGGCTACCTTTCTTAACAAATTCAATAACAAACATTTATGAAGCACATTATATTTGTAATTGGGGATATAGAAGTAATAATAGAACAGTCCCTGACCTGAGGCAACTCACTAGGAGGAGTTCAAAAGGATATTCATCTTACTAATTGGAGTAGATCCCTTCCACTCAGATAGGCTCGGGTCTCTTTTTTAAGTTTTTCTGTCCAGCTCATGACATGGCACACTTCTGGATTTGGGTCTGTGGAATGTTTCTTACCCAATCCAAATTATTGGGCTTCTCCATTTGTGCGGATAAGAGCTTCCTTTCCTTGTTCTATGATATGATCATATCATTGAAATTCCATTTTTAAAAGACATTATATTTTACCTATCAGCATGATGTGGGTGTTATTTCTTGATGCAATGAATTACTAAAATACAATAAGAATTAGATATCTAGGCCTTAATCACAGATATCTTAGCTTTCATTCTAAACTTATGGCATTCATTGACTGAGTAGCATTATATATCGATCTGCTGTTTTGTGTAGAAGATAAAGAGCTTAAAAGAGAGCATGTAGAGCCTAGATTTAGAAATTTAAATACCTTATGGTGGATGAACTATGGAAAATATCTCAAATCTGAAACCCCTTTTTTTAAAGATAGATTCAATTATCATCTGTCTTTTGCATAACTAATTTTAATACTAAAAGGATTTGATTTTTTATTTGTATTAATCAATATTTAATTTTTTAAATTATTTCCATCCTTTTTCTGCACAAGTAAAGAAAATTATTAGCCAAATTTAAATTTTCTTAATGAGATAAGCAAATAATTTTCTACAATTAAGTGAATAAAGAAAAAAACGATAGTCCTGGACTTGTTAAATAAATAGATCAATACACTATTGGAATTAGTGATTGCAACTCTTCTTTTAAAAAGTATTTTTATTGAGATATAGAAAAGAACTCAACACTCCAATATAGAGAGGTGAAAATGTCAGTTTCTTTTGTGGGAAAAATAAGCAGGGGTCAGTGTTTGCATGTGTAATTAATCAACTAAAGTTATAATGGAACAACAGCCCTCACTGTGTTTATTACTTTTTGTGTTGCCATATCTCAAGATACGAAATAAGAGGAAAAAGAAAAGAAAATGTTTTTCCTATACGATAAACATATACACAAATATGAAAACATTTTTATTTATTGATATGAATTGAATGTTTCATTACTCAAGGGATAAATTTGCTGTTCCACATTTTTTGTTTTGTAAATTTATTACCTGGATATTTAGTGAAGTTACTGCCAATTCTTCTTTTGTCAAACAAGAAACAAAACAGATGCCACAAAGGAGAACGAAAATATATCCAAAGGAAACACAAGCCCAAACTTAATGTTGTGTTATACTTTACACTTGGGGCTCCCTGAAAAATGTTGATGAGTCTGTCAATGTGTGAGTTAAACCTAAGGGGGAGAAGAGAAGGACCCTGAAGCCAAATTTCAAAATTTGAACTAGACCCACAATGACAAATTGCTATCAATGAATTCAGGCACTTGAGGGCCAAGGATAACAGATTGGATGAGAAGACAGACGGTGATTACTTATGTAGAAGAGAAAAACAGAGTATTTTGGAAGGAGCACATCCCCGGAATTTTTTTAAATTATATTTTTAAGTGAAAGATAAAAGTAGAGGTTAAAATTAAATAATATAAATGTGGAAAAAGATTTCTTTTTTCATCTGAGTACATACTTAACTTGGAATTTAATTGTAGGATAAATCAAACATACAATTTGTTAATTTTTTATGTTTACATCTGTATATAGCGAGGATTTAAACTTCTTACCTTAGACATAATCTAGTCCAACAGCCTCATTTTACAGATGAGTTAAAATACTGGCCAAAAACTTGCTTAAGATCATAGAAAGATCTGAGATCTACTCCATAAGTGTATAAATATATCAGTAAATAAAGTTAATAGGAATTGGAGTAGTGTGGGATGGGAAGTTCAGCTGACCTCACCATAATCAACAATATTTTGAATTTAAACTTAGTGGGAGGTAGGAAGACTGGAGCAAATTTAATTAATTTAGTTTTAATGGGGGATAAAATTAAATCTGTCAAACTTTGCCTCACATTTAAGGGAAAATTAAGGTCATCTACTGCAAATTTCCTCTGGCATCCTTCTCATGTCAGAGTCTCTTGACTCTTCCTTCCTCCATTTCCTCCTTTTCTCTGGTCTCCAATGAAGAAGTGGCCCTTATCTACAAGGTCTGCCCCTCTCCTTTTATGCTTCATCTCCATCATTTCCTATTTCTCCATCAGACTGCCCCCACCATCACCCTTTCTGTTCTAATCTTCAATCTCTCTGCTGACTCTCTCTACTCTCTCCTTCTCTGACCCTACAAACATGTGAAAGTCTCCCACATCCATAGTGCACACACACACACACACACACACACACACACACACACACACACACACAATTCTTCCATTCTTACTAACTGTAACCCATTATCTCTCCTTGTTTTCTCAGGCAAGCTCCTTGAGAAATCTAACTGCGCTTAACTTCATGTTTCTATTTTTTCTCTCTTAGTCTCTTCTTCACTTTCTGTGATCTGATTTCTGGCCTCATAACAGTAACATTAACTAACATTCACATAGCACTTACTCCATGTCAGGCACAGTGCTAAGCACTTTTCAATTATTATCTCATTCGACCCTCACAACAGCCCTGGGAGGTAGGTACCATTATTATTTTCATCTTACAGAAGAGGAAACTGAGTCAGAGGTGATTTACCCAGGGGCACACAGTGGCATGGTAAGGCCAGATTAAAACTCAGGTCTTATTGACTGCAGGCCTGGTGCTCTGGTCACTGTGTCACTTAGTTACTGCTCTAATTGAAACTCTTCCAAAGTCACTGATCTATATTAACCGCCCAATATAATTGTCTTTCCTGAATTCTTCGCTTTCTCTTCCTTGCCAAAGTATTTGACCTTGTTAGCCACTTTCTCCTCCTAGATGCTTTTTGCTCTGTTTAGTGATATTGTTCCGTCTTGATTCTCCTCCTACCTGTCTGATAGCTCCTCTCAGTCTTTTTAGATGGGCCTTCATTCACGGAATACCCACTAATTCTGGGTATACCCAAGACTACCCTTGACCACTGCTCTCTTTTCTCTATCCTTTCTTTACTTGGAGACCTCATCAGCTCTCATGAATTTAGCTGACATTGCTGTACAGAGGACTCCCAAAATGATTTATCCAGATCTAGGCTCTCTCCTAAGTGCCAATACCACATCACAAACCACCAATTAGACATTTTGAACAGCATGTCATATAGCATCTTAAATTTAACATATGTAAAACAAGTAATTATCTCTGTCACCAAATCCAGCTCTCTTCCCAGCTTCTCTATTACTGTTGAGGGCATGACAATCTGCCCAGCCACCCAGGTTCGGGATCTTTTTGTCATCCTTGTCTCTGTACTGTCATCACCCCACACTGAATCACTTGGGAAGTGTTGTCATTTCTATCTTCACTGCTTCTCATGGATATCCCCTTTCTTTCCACTCAGAATCACCACCTTAGTTCAGAGCCTCATTGCCTCTTCCCTGAACCATTACGATGTTCTCTTAATTGGTCTCCTTTCCCTAAGTTTCGATCTACTCCTATTCATCCTTCATGTAGCTTCATGTAATTTTCCTATATCACACTTATGTCTATGTCTCTCTATGATTCAATAAACTTCAAGTCTCCAAATTATTGTCAGAATCAAATATTAACTTCCCTTTCTAGTATTTAAATATCTTCTCAACCTTGTCCCTCCCTCCCTTTTAAAACTACTTATAAACGAGTCACCTGCACATTTTCTATTGTTAAGCCACTCTGCCCAATTTGCCAATTCTCATACATGATATTCCATTTCCTATCTTGATGCCATAGCTTTAGCTATGGCCATTTCCCAGAACACTCTTTCTCCATACAATCGTTTTCTGAAATATATGATTTCCTTCAAGACTCAGCTCAAACTCCACCTCCTATGGGAGTGTTTTCCTTGTTCCCCAACCTACCAGGGCCTTTCCATTCAGGTACTTTGTACTTGAACTCTATCTACCTTATACCTGCGTTTGTGTATGTTGTCTCCTCTGTTATATTTACCTCTCCTATTGGTGAGTGTATAGTACAGACTATCTATTAAATAAGGATCTTAGCAAAGCTTTTTCATTCTTGAGTCAAATCACTCCATGGACTTCTCCACCTCCTTGCCAGTCATGGCAAGGGCTGTCTCTCTTTTAGGACAGGACTCTTTTATTTGTTTTTGTTTGTATCTTCAGGGCTTAGCATAGTTACCAGCAAATAGTAAGTACTTAACAAATGCTCTATTGATTTAATAACTGCCACTCCCCATAAAATGTACAAAGGGTACAGTTTCACTTTAATATGGATTATTATTTTATCCATCATCTTTTTAAGTCTTCTAGGCAACCAAGAAAATAATAAATCAAGCCCTGAGTTGGAGCATTTGCAGATTTCTCAGGTGCAAATTCTCACTCTGAAAATTTAGTAATTGGCTCTTGAGGGCTGCTTTGAGATTGGCTCCAGCACAGATTATCTATCTATATCTACATCTATGTATCTGTCTATCTATCCATCATTCATTCACACTCAAAATAACTGGTCTTACAGTAATTTATATCAAATAATCAGCTCAATAGATTAAAAAAACTGACCAGACTGAGTGTATAGCTGGGTTTATCCAACTTGAAATGATTTACTCATTTCAGTGGGGAAAATAAAAGCAAATGGATGTTTGATTAAACTGCCTGTCCTATCTGACTTAGCTGTTTACTTCAGTCAATCACATGGTCAATCAAGAAGATGCTTGGAAACAATTTGTACTGACCAGCTTGTTTTATGTTGTACAGTGAGGATCACCAGTGCACTATTCAATTCAAAGAAGTATTTATTAAATCCCTACTATGCATAAGGTACTGTGCTAGACACCTGGGATACAAAGACATAAAAGAAATAATCTCTAATTTCCAAGACTTTAAATACATGAGTGGTTAAGGAGGGAGGAAGATGGCTATATTTATAGAATCGTTCAGTTAGCCAATAATCTTTACTAAGCACATACTGTTAAATACAAGACAATATAATGAGGAACAGAGCATGAACTATTAGGGATGATAAGGTTTGGGGGTCAAGGAAAGCTTAATGATGATTCTGTTGTTGATTATTATTATATATAGAACAAGAGATTCTATTATATTATTATCTCCATTTTATAGTTGAAGAAACTGGGGCAAAAAGAGGTTAAGTGACTTGCTTAGGGTCACACAGCAAATAAGCATCTTAGGCAAGATTTGAACTCACATTTTCCTGACTTCAGACCTACCACTATATCCTCAATGCCACCTAACTGCCTCCATATAAAGAGATGATTGGACAAGATAACCTCTGAGATACCTTCTAGCTCTGATTCTATGATCCCTTGTGAAAATAGTGCTAATTCTGTTGGAGGTGAGCCCACATATATTCTCAGAGTTACTTTTTTTTTCAGAATTTCATGGTCTCAGAATAGAAAACTATCAAATTAATCAAACTCTCAATAGAAATTCATGGTCAACATTGAACATATCTGTAAGAATCCTATCGTTCAGTGTAAAAGAAAACATTTCCCCAGTATCTGTGAAACTTTTGAAAAACCCTGAGCAGATCTACTATGGAAGGTTTCTGGGAAGATATAAACAAGAATTGTTCCAGAAGAGTGAGTGTGGATTGGTTGCCATCTGCACCATTGGAGGGAACACCCATAGAGATGAATACATGGATTCACTGAAGTACTAAATCATTCTTTTCAAAGCAACAACAGCAATAACAACCAAAACCAGGCATTTTTGGCACAAGACAAAAGTGAAGAATAAAAATTATTTGAAAACAAATGACATCGATAAAAGTGATTAATTTTTGCAAACAATGGGAAAAGTATACAAATTATTGCTAACACAAATATTTTCTCATGCTCCCATTTAGATCACAAGTTAGCATTCTTGACAACTTACTGTGTTATCTATATCGGTTTGGAGATAAAAGCATTTTTGTAGATATCGGGTGCTGATACAGTGCCATCCCAACAGAATTGGCAGACTCTGAAAGAATTCTTAGTAGTAAATATTCGAGATAGTCAGTACCAGGGGGGAAATATTGGATAACAGGAAGGACAACCTCCTGTAAAACTGAAAAATATTTAAGAAATTTGAGATCCATTGCAGATGTTTAGTCAACTCTATTTTCAAAAATTTACTTGCTTCAAGTGAACTGGACATGAGACTCAGTGTTGACTAGGACATCTACAGTCAATTCCATTGCTGGCTAAGGACTTTTCTTAGCTGAAATTAAACAAGGACAGCGTGGCTCCAATTCCCCAAGAGAGTTATAGGGCTGAACAAGAAGAGACTTTAGGAATTCCCACATCCTCATTTTATTGATAACTAAGACCTGACTAGTTAAATGAGTTGCCTTAGGTCACAAAGGTAGGAAGCAGCAGAACCAATAATCAAACTGAGGACTTCTGACTCCAAATCCATTGCTCTTTCCTTCATATCACTGATACCTCTTTGTGCAGAGCAAACCTACATTTGATGATAGCTACCTGAGCTCCAAGCTTGGCCACAAAGGCAGTTGCTATTAGAGAACAGACCAGCCTTCCTAGCATTGGCTCCTGAGTTTCCTGTTTAGATTCCTGACTTGAAATCAGAATTTCTATGTCACAAAAACCTAGCTCTTATGTGTCCTGTGAAGCTAGGAAGAAATATAAGGCAGCAAACAATGTCTCAGATTCTTGCTAAAATATACAATGCATGCTAATTGGCCCATGTTACTCATACCAGAGTTCCCAGAAGCAGTTTATAAAAATTATTGATTCCATTACTCATTAGCTATGTAAATATATGCAGTGATGGTTATGTCTCATTTGAAAAATTAATTAATGGTGATAATGGTTGTAATTGACAGATTCAGAAGAGGAGATTTACTTTATTTAAACCTAAGAAGTAAGAGAGCCATATTGTGAATTCTAAAAAAAGGGAGGGAGGGGAGACAGAAGTAATGGTTATAAGAAGTTCTGAGTGTTACATACAGTAACTTTAAGAGATAACATTCGATACTAGTTAGTAATGTTATATGTTTAAGAGATGTATAAGAGATAACATTTGATATTAGTTAGTAAATGATAACAAGAAAGAGGAATGTTTGTCTCCTCCCCTTTGGTACTTTAAGTTTTAGAACATACTTGGGGATGAAGAACATAGTTCTTGACTTTTTCATTTGTTATTCTCTGTTCTAGATAATCAAACTAGAGTGTCACAACCCTGTGACTTTACCAGTCTTCATGAGGGTGTTGTGGCATCTCAGCATTTCAGAGCTTGTGTTCAGCCTTGGGGTTTTAGCCATTGATGCCCTGAATTATAAAGCCATTGGGGTTAGAACAAATGACAGCATAAAATATCCACTGTAATGCTCAGGGAGCTGTAGACCCTTGAGAGGTTGACACAGCTCAACTGTCTTTGGGAGAGACAACCAGGGCAGGTCATGGTACAAATGCAATGACCATGATTCAAGAGGACCCAAAATGAAGCATGCTATTGTGTCGATAAGACAAAATGGGCTCCTTAGTACTTAGTTTAAGGGGTGCTGTTGAGGAGTTTGGCTTTTGCTTACCTTGAGTGAAAGTACTTTCAGCTGTTAAGTGCTAAGCCCCAGGCCCAAAGTCCTATCAGGTGTGAAACCTGTGTGGGCATAGATTAATGACTTAAGAGGGGCCAACTCAGGAACCAAGGGTCTCTGGTCTCTGGTCACTGGTCACTGGTCACTGGTAATTGAGGTGGGAGTTGAGAACGCCAGAGGCTTGGCTGCTAGGAGAGGCGAGCTAAGAGACAACTACAGCTGAAGCCGAAGCCGAAGCAGAGCCAACCCGTGTGTGGACCCAGGAGTTCGAGCAAGGACTTGAGGCCAGTGAATATGATTTATGCCATCTTGTTTCTCTGTGGCCTCCTGGCTACTCTTGTGAGGCGGGCTTATTGGGCCTGGAGGCTTGTGATCACAATATTGGAATGGGGAAGTTGGTTTGTGAATCTGTCACAGTGGGCCCTAAATAAATGTTTTGATGCTATCTACTTAGAGAATTCTACATACCCAACGATTTTCAACCATTCAGATATATATATATGATCACTTTTGAGATCATAAATTCGGCCTTCCTACTACAGCTACCTACCTCCTGACAGAATTGAGCTGGACTCAAGACAAAGAATGAGATAATAATCATGTGGATTAATGTGAGAATTTGCTTGATTATGCATATTTGTTAAAACAAATTGGTTTCTCTTTTTTCTTCTAAATTGGTATTAGTAAGGATAAAAAGTAAATGATTATCTATTGAAAAATAAAGTGAATAAAAAGAATTGTCTGAAGGTAGAGGACAGCATCAGAAATCTGGGCAGCATGATGTCAGCTTGTAAAGCAGGAAAGGGAATTGCTCAGGAACAGTGGAAGAGGGAGGATCTGAAAGTGAAAATGGGGTAGGGTGGGGGAATGCCATATCTTTTTCCTGTTTCTGTGTGTCAAGGGATATGAAAGAAGAAGTAACAGGCCTTGAAGAGGGTGCCAAGAGATATCCAGAAAAACCTAGGTTTCAGTGAATATCAGAAGATGGAAGGAGTTTGAGAGGAAGAGTTCTAAGGGAATAACAAGCAAGGTAAAGGGTTTTTGGAGGGAGCGAGGGCAATTGGGCCAGGGACTGATCTACTTCAAATGCAGTATTTGTGGGAGGCCCACACTTTCCCTCCCTAGACTTCCACCATGATGGCCCCATCTCTTCCTATTTACTGGTTTTAAATCCCCCATCCACAACCCCTATGGGCACCCATATTTGTAGGAAACTGAAAGGCAAAAATGTAGAGAAGAAGCAGTGTCACACTCCTTAGATTTTGATACCCAGTCAAAGCCCTGGGTACCCGACCTTGCTTACAGCTCTGTAACAAAGTATAATGTTCTAGGGAGAATTTTATTTTTTATTAGATCATAGATTTAACAAAGGAAAGAAGCTTAGAGAATATCAGCTTTCTTTTAAAAAATCGATCAGTGGAATAGTTTCATAAAATTTAGGCTTAAGCTGTCATGTACATGTACATTTGGACAAGAGAAGGAGTACATAATATTTCAACATCCCAAAATTAAATGTAATTTAATGCAATAAAACTCAATTTAATAAGCACCCTCCTCCCCCCATAATCCAAGTACTGTGCTAGGTGTCAGGAATACAAAGATAAAAACAAAACAATATGCTGTAAAGGAGCTTACATTCTGGCCTGCGGTAATTAGGAGCCTTAGTACTAAAGAAGCATTGGCCCAGGTATCAGGCAATTGGGGTTACAGTGCTAGAAATGCCAATAACTAGCTGTGAGACCAATATCATAGTGATGATATGAGTATCATTTAGCCTCCTGACTCATACCAGACCTAGGATGGTAGATAAATATTTACCCTTACCTTAAGATTAAAATAAAATAGAATCAGGACTTTAGTCAAACAGAACTTCCTGCCCCAAGGTACCCACAAAGCAAAGTTTCTCTTCCAAAATAAATTCGTACTCGTTGTTTCACGTTCCACTGTAGCTGTAGAGATATAGTTAACTTATCTCTTCCACTCTTTCAACTGTTCTGCCAAATAGAACCAGATGTACAACAACTCAGTGATCAAAGTTTAAAGAAAACTGAGTCCTAAAATGTTATAGAATATATACAGATATATAAGCCAGCTGTGTACTGCTGCAAAACAAATGAGCCCACAAGAAGAGCTCGTCAATATACTTTATTATTATTATTGCAGTAAAATGAGATTCTGTACTCCACCTGAGTATTTATTTTTTTGCCAGAATTGTACCAGATGGAAGAATTTCCTATAATTGAAAACATTGTCAGGTATGTCCTCCTGTTAAGATATATTATCACCAAAATCATCCTACTTTATTTTTTCTTAATCTCAACTGATACTATTTCTTCATTGTTTTCAAAGAGTAATACTATATTAGGTAATGTTAATTAACATATCAATGATAATAGTATATATAATAATATATAAAATAAATACATAATAAATAAAAAAATTCTCCCTAGAACATTATACTTTGTTACAGAGCTATACGCAGAATTCGGCACCCAGGGCTTTGACTGGGTATCAAAATCTAAGAGATGTGGCACTGCTTCTTCTCTATATTATATATTAATATATAATAATGATACCATGCATCCCTTCTTAAAAACAACCACTAAGGCAATGTGGTAGTGTATAGAGAGCCAGGCTTTGACACAGACTACCAATGTGACCTGAACAAGTTATTTTACTTCTAAGTGCCCCAGAGATCTAAGACAACTGCATACAGAGAAGTTGTAGATCTGCCTTAGAAGTAATTTCCTCATGGGGACCTTCTTACTCGTGAAATCATATGTACCACCAATAAAAAATGGTGATCTCACAGATATGCAAATAGAGGAATGATTTTGACCTCTTGTAGAACCTTCCTCCATCACTGCAGTTAACAACATTTTAAGACTTAGTAGATGAGCCCTAGGGAGTTATTTGGAGTTGGTTGGTTGGATGTTGTCCTTCGTTCTGGAAGAGGACCAAAATGACATCACTATGCTACAGTCAAGTTTCAATACCTCTGCCTGTGGCTGATCAGACCAATATGAGCTTGGAATGCTCTACCACAGATTGGGCACAAATAGTCTGTGTGAACATTTGGGGTGGATACTTTAAATTTTTGAATTCTGTGCTTCCTTTGAGCTGTTTCAATTCTGCTTTGCTCATACAGCACAACACTTTCTCTGATGCAGGTACACCATGCTGAGCGGTCCTGTGTCAGTGGCTCCCATGTCACAAATCAATTCCAAAGTTCTCAAGAGAGGTCTTGAGAGATGAGCCCTAGGGAATTATTTGGAGTATATTGAGGCTAAATTACTTGTTCAGGGTCACAGTGCTATTTAATGGCAGAGGTGGATTTGAAACCAAGTCTTCCTGATTCAGAGCACAACATTCTAACCCTTTTACCATGTTGCCTCTTTTAACTGCTAAAAAACCATATGTTAAGACAAAAGAAGAGATAAGATTTGGACATGTGACTTCAAGAATAGGGAGAACCTGGATGAGAAACTCTCTCTACCAGTTCAGAATGGCACCTCCCCTATAACTTAGAGACTTAAGAGAGTTAATATATCAAGCATAAGACCTCTAGGCTCATAACAAGCCCGAATCAGATTAAAAAGTAATTGTGAAACACTTAATAAAATAAATAAAAAATACAACAAAACCTAGATAATATTATATTTAAAAACTAAGTCAATAAGCAGCCAGGGATTTGTAGCATTTGCCAATTTTCTAGGTGTAAATGTTCACACTAGCACAGCTAGGTGATGAAGTGGATAGAGTGCCAGACTTGGAGTCAGGAAGATTCATTTTCTGAGTTCAAATCCAGGCCTCAGATGCTTACTAGCTGTGTGACCCTGGGCAAGTCACTTTACTCTGTTTACCTTAGTTTCCTCATCTGTAAAATGAGGTGGAGAAGGAAATGGCAAACCACTTTAGTATTTTTGCCAAGGAAATCCCAAATGAGGTCCCAAAGAGTCAGAAATGACTGAAATGGCCCAAAACATCAAAATGCGCATACTGAAAATTTCATAATCTGTTCTCTCAAATCTGTAAGAGTTGGCTCCAGCCCTCCATTGCCTACTAGCTATGTTTAACAGTTAAATAGCAAAGAAAGAATTACCATTCCAAAGACCCAGAGTGAGTTTCCCAGCTCAGATTTAGTGCTTTCTAGCTCATAATTTCCAGGGGGAAGGCAGAGAGAAAGATGAGATAGTAGAGCAAAATGCCATGAGATCATTCATTTATTAGTTAGCATTGAACTTCTCTTTCTTTTTGTATTTGGAGAGTTGCATCAGTTGACCATATGAGTGGAACTTTTGAATGTCATACCTTTGGAATTTGTATGTACAGCAGGAGGATATTAACCTTAGTTAAGGGAACTTCAAGGGATGTCATATAGAGACTCCAAAGCTTGACCTGAAGAAAAGCAATTTGAGCAAATTAGGCAAATACAGTAGGATAATAGAATTGGAACTGGAAAGAAATCAGAGGCCTAGTTGTACTGAATTATTGTATAGGTAAAGAAAAAGAAGCGTAGGAAGGTTAAAAGGTTTGCCTGAAGTCAAACAGGCAGTAGGCATTGGAGGCAGAATTTGAACTCAGGTCCTTTGATTCCAGTCCAGTTTTTTTTTTCCAATGTACAATTGTACCACTGTGGTAGGATCAAAACCCTAACCCTTGTACCCATGCAAGTTAGGCTAAGTTTTTCATTGGAAAGTATTTAGAACACCCCTAGAGACCTGGTTGGCTCAGGGGATTAAATACTTAACCTGTTGACATCACTTGCTCATTATCTGAATATAAAATAACCTTAAAGAACTCTAAGATATTTTTGATGCTTGGCTGGTGTATTATGATGGGCAAGGGATCTTCACTAAGCTGAATTAACTTAAAATACCCTCCATACATACCGTTGTTGAATACCCTTCTCCTGCTCTGCATAAGTAAATTTCTTTTGTTATATGTTGAATGTCCTATGGGTGTCTCATTTTGTGCCAATATCTACCATAAACAACCAGGGACTAGCCTGAGTCATGTCCGGCCCAGAACAACAACCAATTAATTTTGGCTACACAGAGCAGGGATGGTATATTTTTCTTAGAAGATTCAGGAAGGGGAGAAAGACTTTCCACAAATAATCAAAATCTCTACAAATACCGGGCACATGTTCAAAGGAAGACCAGTTTGCAACAGTGCAGAAAACATCAATAGCTATACAAAAAAAAAATCACTTGAACAGTAAAAGCTGCACAATGAACACAGCAAAAGTGCTGCAGATTATCCTTACAAATAGTTATTGTTTCTCTTTGAAAACGAAGGACAAACAACCTGTGAGTAGACAGAGCTGCCCACGTGGCGACCCAGATAGCTGGGTAACTCACCTCTCCCTTTCCCTCTCCATCTCCTTCTCCAAAAAAAGGTAAATTTTGATGGCCAGAAGCTGGTCACTTAACTTTGGGTTTACTGGCTAGATCTTTTTCTTTTCCTCCCTCCCTCTCTCCTTCTTTCCTTTCTTCCTTCCTTCTTTCCTTTCTTACTTCCTTCTTTCCTTCTTTGCTTCCTTCTTTCCTTCCTTAGTTCCTTCCTTCCTTCCTTCTTTCACAAAATCTTAAAGCCAGTTCACTCTGAAGCTCATAGATTGGACCACGATAGGTTCCTGCCCAGGCTCCACTTAATGGCTGCATTTTGGACCTTCCTGGCTTAGAGTGAATGTCAATGATAACTGTTTCTGTTTGGAACTGCAACTCTGAGGGTCTTCCCCTGGCTTTTTTCTTTTTTTCTAATTAAAGGGGCCATCCCTGGATTCATTTCTTAAAGAGGCCTATTTCCTGAATGGATGTGACCTCACTCTAAGTGAGTACATGAAAAGACCTCAGCCTAAAAGGGCCAGGGTCTCCCATTACATCCTGGGTCACCCCCAGTCATCCTGATGAATATCTGGTCACTGGACCCAGATGGCTCTGGAGAAGAAAGTGAGGCTGATCAAAATCAACTGCAAGTCATGTCATCATTTCTCTGATGCCACAGTCCTCTTCGAAAATGAAGGACAAACAATATTATTGAAAGTTACTAATTGGCAAAATGTTCTCTTTCTTGCTAATTCCTCCTCCCCCATCTTTAACCATGGGAAGGCACAACAGAGCTAGAAGTAGTAAGCAGTAGTAACCCAGAAGAAATAAAAGAGCAGTGACGTCTGCTCTGCCTTAATTCTTTATGAAAGCAATTGTTTTTCTTGCAGCCTGATTCTATGAGAACCAAATACATTTCATTTATGCCTTAAGCCACGCTAAATTCTATGACTGGCTTAAGAAGCCTAGTCAACTCTCTATTCTTTATACTGACAATTCCTAAGACAGAGAAAAAGGAAAGAACACATCCTAAAATAATTTATATTTGACTTCAGGATATATATGTTTTCAAAAAGGTTATCCCTTCTAATTATGTTTGCTTTAGTTGATATAGTATTAAAATTAGTTTGCTTTTCCTGAATAATATAATATTAATGTCAGAAAAATGGGGAATATACAAGTAAGATAAAAAAAAAAGCAAATTAAAGACAAAACATGTAGTACAGAAAATCAACAAAATGTAAATTCCATGCATGGAAAATGGCAAATTTGCTATCCACTTGGAAGGTACCATTAGAGGGAACTGAATTCCATGTCCAATGCTATGACTTTAATTTACAAAGGCAATTTTAAATAAGCAAATACAAATGACTCAGTGTTTCTAAAACCAACTTTTGCAAAGTGCCGTGAGATCACTTATTTATTGGTTAGCATTGAATCAATTCCCTACTCCTTTTTATCTGTCTACTTGTATCTCCACTCAACATATGGAATGCCTTTTGAAGTTACACATACAATCACTGCACATGGGCATGATATGCAATTATATAGAGCAGATGAAAATCAGACCCATGACAACTTATAAGAAAAGAATGAGAGTCTCATCTGCTAGAGTAAAAGTGCTGAGTGAATGTTAGTTTGAGCTTAAAATCATAAATTAAAAAGAAAAGTTTTCTAAGAAAGATACTTTGATAAGCAAACTACTTTGTAATAATTCTATTCAAGTAGTGAATTCAAAATAATTTGCAAAAAAATCCAAAACAACCTATTTCTGTTTTTAGCACTTATCTTTCTATTATTATTATCATCATGATATGATGTATAGAAGTTTATGGTTCTCAAAATGTCTTATATATTTATTTCATTAGTTCCACAAATCACCTCTGTGAATTAGGTATTATTATGATCCTAATTTTACAAATGAGGAAACTGAGGCTGAGGGAAGTTACATGGTGTGCCCAGAGTCACACTGCTAGTAAGTGTCTAAAGCAAGATTCGAACCCAGGCTGATACTATAAGCAATTTGGGAGTGCAAGGAATAGTTTACCTGTCAGATTTATGGAGAAGGGAAGAATTTATGACCAAACAAGAGATAAAGAACATTACTAAATGTGAAATGGATAATTTTGATTATGTCAAATTGAAAAGTTTTTGTACAAACAAAGCCAATGCAACAAAGATTAGGAGGGAAGCATAAACTGGGAAAGAATATTAATAACCAGTGTCTCTGATAAAGGCCTTATCTCTAAAATATACAGGGAACTGAGTCAAATTTATAGGAATATGTCATTCCCCAATTGAGAAATGGTCAAAGGATATAAACAGGCAGTTTTCAGAGGAAGAAATTAAAGATATCTATAGTCATATAAAAATGCTCTAAATTACTATTGACTATTGACTATTGAGAGAAATGCAAATCAAAACAACTCTTAGGTACCACATCTCTCCTGTTAGATTGGCTAACATGACAAAACAAGAAAATGATAAGTGCTAGAGAAGATGTGGGAAAATAGGAATGCTGTTACATTGCTGGTGGAATTGAGAACTGATCCAACCATTCTGGAGAGCAATTTGGAACTGTCCCCAAAGGGCTATAAAAATGTGCATACCCTTCGACCCAGCAATACCACTTCCAGGGCTATATCCCAAAGAGATCATACAAGTGGGAAATGGCCCCCTTATGTACAAAAATATTTATAGCAGCTATTTTTGTGGTGGCAAAGAATTGGAAATTAAGGGGATGCCCATCAATTGGGGAATGGCTAAACAAGTTATGGTATATGAATGTAATGGAATACTATTGTGCTATTTTAGATAATGCTGAATGTTTAGTAACAATATGGAGGATCTAGAAAAGAAGCCAAGTACAAAATCAGAAGGAATAGATTTTAATTCACCTTTAATATTTTGAAATGGCCAAGTGAAATTGCCTTTTATTCCAAAGAGATTATAATAATGATAATAACAAAATATCTGAGAATTCAACAAACTCTTATAGATTTAGGGTATTACAGCACAAAAATTTGCCTACATATAACACTGATCAGCACACATTTAATTTTTGATTTTTATAACTACTAAAATGTCATGATCTTCAAACCACTTTGAATGGTTGCATTTTGAATGAATTTTGAATGCATAAATCTCAAAATATAAAGACCTAGCGGGAGAAGTAAAAACCATGTGCAAAAAAGGAGAACTATACAATATCCTTATCACTCCATTTGCTATGGGATTTTTCTTGAATATATTTGCAGGGATGCTAAATATCTAAAAAAACATTTACTTTGTTTTTTAATTATTGTATCAAACTGTGGAATGGTTTTTCAAACATTAAACATGACTTATCCTAAGATTTCCATACAAAATTCATCCTATATAAAATCTATATAAAATCCATCCAACATAAAGATAGGAAGAATTTATCAATAAAATAATTATTTTTAATAGCTTTGCAGAATATTTTATGTATTTTGTCTTATTTGATCCTCACTACAACCCTCAAACATAGACACTATTATGTCCGTTTCACAGATGAGGAAACTGAGAATCACAAAGGTTGTGACTTGCCCACAATTGGTAAGTATCCCAGTATCTGAGGCACAATTTAAAACTAGATCTTCTTGAATATAAATCCACTGCTTTTTTTGCTTTGGCCAAACTATTAAACTAGAAAGCTTACTCTCATCTGTAACAAATAGAATTTACCTGCATAAGTGTGAAATGTAAAGAAGATAGAAACATAACATTATGAATATTTGGTACCCAGTCAAATGTGGCGATTGCCTTCCTTTTAATTTAAAATACTTTTAAATTTAAACTTTTAATATAATAAACTAATAGCAAGTGGTTGTAAAGAAGTAGTAAAATTTAAAAAGAACAAAATGGTGAAGATTACGGTAAGGAACTAAGGATGGTATAGAACTGTTGGCCATATATCTCTAGTTATGACATTTTCCCTATTTCCAGAATTTATTGTTGCCTCAAGTCTTGGACATTATCCAATAACTTCTGGGATTAATTTGGCATATATTTCAATTTCTTTATCAGTTTCTATATCTAGATATTTAGATCTATCTCTAGAGAGATAGATTTCAAGATGGATATACAAGGTGTTCTTAAAATCTGAACACATAGGCAAAAATGCACATTTTTAAGAAATGAAAATTTCAACAACATATTATTTAATTGGAATATTAACAACATCTTCAATATGATTTCCATCATTTGTAATGCAAAGGTTGATGAGTTTTGCAAGATTCATGTGAACTTGATGCAATAACTCCATTGCCATCAATTTTAGCATATTCACTCTTTATGTGTACAATCAAGTATGTTGCATCTGTGATTTTCATTGTGTACACCTTCTCTGGGGGCTAAGGTCTTTAGGGACTTTAGGCACACCCTGTAGATTTCTAGACACAGAGATAAATCTAGATTTAGATAATTTTCTTTCAACACCTATATCCATCTGTATAGATAGAGCTCTAAATATCAGTATCTATGTATTTATGTGTATATATACACATATTAATGTAGGAATCTCTACAAATACATATCATCATTAGTCTTGAGCCCTGATTTTGTAGAAGAAATTTTTGTTTCACTAAAATTTCCCTAAGATATATGACCAACATCAATAAGAAGTTAGAAAAAGAAAGCTCAGGTGGAGATATACCTGGAATTCATTCAGGTTTAGACAATCTAAAACAGACTGATTAAAAACCAGGGATTTTATAGAAGCAAAGTAATACTCAACTAACATATATTCTGTTAACTAATGTATATGGAAAACACTAAATGTAATTGGTTTACACCATGCAACTCTACCCATGCTTTCATTTTTGTTTTCCTTTTGGGATAGGCAGATTTGAGCTATGTTTTCATGAGTGTTCGGAACTCATGGTTTAGAACCTCCATTCACCAATGTATACTGGCAATTTTTTTTTTTCTACTTTATAGTATTAGAGAATTTCCTGGGACATTGAAGATTGAAGTGACTCACCTCTGGTCCCAAAGCTAGTCTGTGTTAGAGGCAGAACTTGAACCCAGATAACCCTCAGGTTGGCCCTTTATCAACCATACCACTTTGTGTCTCAACTTTTTGCAAGGAAAAAAAAATCACCCTGCTACTTTAACAAATCTGAAAAGTGTGTGACTTTAATATAAATGTAATTAAATGTAAATTTAATTTTCTCCTTTTAAAATGGCTTCAACCACACTAGAATGTTGAGAATTAGCAAATGACTAATCATTTATATTTACGGAATATTTTAGTGTAATATACACATACACAGGTATTTATGTAATGAAAGTTGTGATGGACTATGTTAGCTTGTTATTTCTCAGGGAAGGAAGTACTCAGAATGTTCATTATTCATAGAACCAAAAATGTTCTATGTATTTTGGAGAAAGGCACATTACATGTTTCTGGTAAGAGAGAAGGGTAGGTTAATTGAATACACTGCATGGTTTGACCTAGCCACTTCTAGAACTTAAATAGGGTGGTTTGAAAGAGGTTAGTTTCAGCCTCACATGAGGATAACTTCTGCAATTGTTTTGATGACTGCCAAAGCTCACAACAGAAAGATAGTAGTGTCTATGTAAACTGATGTTTGAGGTTGACTAAAGCATGTTGCCTACATCCTGACTATCCTAGACATCTTCAATGTAGTATGTAACTTTTCATGGGTTAACAGTTCTATCTTGACATCTTCATACAAGGTTTGGATTCATTTCTCCATTATATTTTTACTACATTATCATATTTATTTTCCAAAAAACCTTTTAAATTATAATGTATAATTATATTAATGTTGTATTGTAGTACATAATATTCCACTCATTTTTTACCATTTTGAATTTCTAATTTTTTTTACTCATATTGGAAAGAGTGTGATCATATCACACAATTCAATGACCAATACTTATACCAGAAGGAAAAAATATCCTATCTGTAGCTACATTTGCAAAGGACATGTCAACAATCCAAACAATATGGATGTTTGTTGAAACATTCTATGTAGGGATGGAAAACACAACAGCAGTTCATCACACTGCTATGGGCAGAAACACCATCCAATCAATTTGGCTATAATGAAACCACTAATAAATTGCTGAAAGAATGTTAATAAACACTGTTGCATTCCAAGTAATTTGGGATTTATTAGTGTAGTGTATTGAAAAGATGTTGCAAAGTAGATTTTGAGGCAGAGAACCTGGGGTGAATGTCAGCTCTATAAAGTAGCCATGTTATCACTGGGTGAGCCACTGAGACTCTTTCAGCATCATTTTCTTCTGTAAAATTAGTGAGTTAGATTAGAAGACTTTTAAGATCCTTTCCAGCTCTAAGTCAATGATACACTAAAATCAAAGAAAACAAATGAATTCTTGGATTACTTGAATATATCGAAGTCAGAGAATAAGAACTATATTCAAGTCACACTGCTTTTCCATACAAAGTGAAACAAGATTGTAAAGTATTTGAAATAATTAACATGTAGAGCAAAATTTTCTTTTACCTCCCTCTTAATTACACAGCTTAGTGATATAGACATTTCCTAATCACTTTATAGACAACACCCCTGGGTGATGGGATGGGGAGCTTCTTACAATACATTGTTTTTAACAAGTATGGAAAATAATAGTAGCTAACATTTCTATAGTATTTTAAGATATTTGATTATACAAGTGTGTATGTATATCTGTGTGTGTGTGTATACAATTTCATGGGATCCTCAAAACTACCCTGTAACATGAGGCAGGTGCAATTATTATGCCATTTTACAAGTGAAGAAACACCAGCTGATTAAGTTTAAGTGACTCAAACAAAATCACATTAGTAGTAAGTAAGGCAGGATTTGAACTCAAAAGTCTTCCAGACTTCAAATCTAGTGCTCTATTTACTAGAAAAGATCAGACAGTTCCAGTTCCTGAAAATTCACAAACATGCACTGAATTGCAAAAGTGGTAACTTGTTTCTAAAAAGTCTTTCTAATGAAGGCCAGTTTTCTCACTTGGATATTACCTTCATTTGTCATTGTTGACCAATGATTGCAATAGAATAAATCACATATACATATATATGTCTATGCGTGTATAAATACACACACACACACACACACACACATATATATATATATATATGTATAATAGGGATCTAATAACTAATCCCCTAACACTTTAGGCAATAATATAATATTCTATTAAAATGCTTAGAGCAGTGATTCTCAAGGTGTGGTCCTCAGTTCTCTCAGAGTCCCTGATAGAAACCCTTTCAGTGTGTCTACAAGGTCAAAACTATCTTCCTAATAATGCTAAGTATTTTAATTTCTAATATGGTAGATATTGTTAGACAAAACCCACATAAAGAAAAGCTCTTGGAAAGGTTCTCAATAATTTTTAAGAGGGTACAGTGGTCCTGAAACCAAAAAGTTAACAAACTGCTACCTGAAATAATCTTTTCAGTTATTGCAATTAACCATCTCTTCCCTTTCTTATACATTATACTAGGGATAAAAACTCTGAAATGCAGTAGTGGAGTAGGGCAGGTAGAGGACAGTTGATAAATAGTCTTATTCTTATCTCATCACTACATCTGTTTCACCATCAGATCTTGCTTTGGCTTCAAAATGATAATAAATTTAAAACTAATAGTAAACTGTCTCCAGTTTTATCCCTGAAATAAAAAAAGACACCTACAAGTCTTGAATGTATTAAACAATTTCTATTTGTATAGTATCTATTTGAATAACTCTTAATCAAATTACCCATTAACAATGTTGGAAGATAGAGTTAAATAATGGCATTATGGAAAAGAGGACATGGAAGTTTTTTCCAGAATTGTGTGTGAAAATCTTTTGGACTGGATCTCAGAAGTGCTTATTTATTGCCAGTTATCATAAAATGTTCAGAGACAAGGCATGAAATGTATTTTATAATTTATATCTTGAAACATTTCAACTCATGTTTTAAATTTGGATTAAGAACAACTGGAAAGAGATGAATAGTATTTTATGTTTCAGCCAGCAAATATTTATTGCCTACTATGTGCCAGGCACTGTCCTAGGCACTGAAGACACAAGTAAAGTGAATAGATTGATGCATATATGTATATGTAGATAAATAATATACATATAATTATATTACTTATTATACATGTATAAAATATGTATCATAATATATGTTTTATATAATAGCAAACATTTATATAATGCTTATTATACTCAAGGAACTATGCTAAGCACTTTATGATAATTATCTCATTTGATTGTTACAAGACCCTTGGGAGGAAGATGCTATTGTTATCCCAATTTTATAGAGAAGGAAACTGAGGCAAACAGAGGTTAAGTGACTTGTGTGTATGTACACACGTATATTTACAGCATATATGTATATACATACATATGTATATATGTGTGAATGTATATGCGTATATATTTACAGCATATATGTATATACACATATGTATGTATGTGTATATATGCATGCGTATATACACACACCTATATCTACATACACATATATACATAAATACACACATATTATTTTTTTTGTCAGATAGAATGGATAGAAAGCTGGATTTGGAGTCAGGACCCAAGTTTGAATCCTACCTCAGATGTTTACTAGTTTTATCACTCTGGATATGTCACTTTACTTCTTGGTGCTATAGTTTCCTGAAATGCAAAATGGGTACCATAATAATATTTATCTCTCAGGATTGCTGTATCAGATAAGATGATGATGATGATGATGACAATGATGACAACATTAGCATCTAACATGTATATAGGGCTTACCATGTTCCAGGCCCTGTAGTAACTGCTACACAATTATTATTTCGCTTGACCCTCATGATAACCTTGGGATCTAGGTGCTATTATTTTCCTAGATTTTATAAATGAGAGAACTGAGGTTCAGTGAATCGCCCAGCATCACACAGCTTGGAAATGTCTGAAGCCAGATTTGAACTCAGGTTTTCCTGACTCCAGGTCCAGCACTCTATCCACTGTACCACCTAGCTGAAATAATGTATGTAAAGTGTCTTGCAAACCTTAAAGTGCTACAATTGCTAACTATTGAGATTAAATACAAATGTCCACAAAGTAGTTAAATACAAGGTAGTTTTTAAAAGAGGGTATTTGCAGTGGGAATTGAAATAGGGGTGGGGGTGCAGATCAGGAAAAACTTCATGTGGAAGATGGTCCTTGAGTTCTACCTTAAAGGAAGAGGGGTACTCTATGAGGCAGAGGCTCTATTCCAGGCATGTAAGAGTCCAGGGTAATGCTAAGGCAACAGCAGACAGTGTCATGTTTGAGGAGCAAAGAGAAGGCTGATTTAGCTATGGCATAGTGCAGGAGGAGGAGTGATATTCAACGAGGCTGAAAAGACAGGAGGAGACCAGGTCGTTAATGGCTTTAAAAACTAAACAGAGGTGTTCATACTTTATCCTAGAGTCAAAAGAAAGCCGCTAGTATTGAATAAAAAGGGGACTCACAGGGTAGGATCTGTGCTTAAGGAAAAACTACTTAGGCAGCAGTATGTAGGATGAACTAGAATTGGGAGATTCTTGAGGCAGGGAAAGTAATTAGCAGACTGACCATAATATAGGCAAGAGGAGATGAGACGAATTAAGGTGCTACCTGTGTGAATAGAATAAAGTAATCGGACAGGAGAGATGTGGTGAACATAGAACTAGAATATTTTGGCAAATAACTCATATCTTTGGGTGAGAGAAGGTAAGCAATTGAGAAAAGAGCAGAGTTTATAAACTTGCAATCCTGGAAGGATGGTGGTGACTTTGTTAGAAATAGAAAAGCATACAGCAGGGGAGGGTTCTGGATAAAAGCTAAGAAATTCACCTTTGGACTTTTTGAGTCCAAGATGCCTCTAGGGCATGAAATTTGAAATGTCCAAAAGGCAACTGGTGATGTGGAATTTAAACTGGGAGATAGGGTTCCAAAGAGAAAACCAAAATCATTGCTAATATACTGATCTTATGCAGTTCAAATTTGAGAAGGGGGTGGAGGATAATATGTAAAAATATAATAAAATTTTACATATACATGTACATACAGTGTGTGTATACACACATATGTGTGTGTGTAATACAAGTTAATTTTTTTTTGGAGGGGTTGGCACTTGAATTTGGGAGGATTGGGAAAGGCCTCATGTAGAGGTCATTTCAGCTGAGCTTTGAATGAAACCAGAGATTCTAAGAAGCAGAAGCTATGGGTGAATGTATTCCAAGCATGACAGCCTATACAAAAGTAGAGAAATAGGAGATACATTGTTATTAATAAGGAGCAATAAATGGGCCAGTTTGATGCATTTGATTGCCGAGTGCATGAAGAGGTATAAGTATGAAACAATATAAGGCTTCTTAGAAAAAACATGAAAATGAATAGTGGAAGGCTGAGGAAGGGAAGGGGACCTCATGAACCTCATGTCAGCTAGATTTAGGCTAGGGATAATTAAGGGGAGAGAAACTGGAGTATAGTAGAAATAGGTTAAATAGAGCAAGAACATGGTCTGGACTAAGACGGGAGTAAAATTGTGGCTTAAGAATGGGTCAATTCAAGCTATACAAACTACCACAGTTTCTTCTCTTCTGTAACCAAAAACAGAATAAAATAAATTTCAAAAAGAGAAAATATGGAGCTTTTAAATAAATAAAACCAATGAAGGTAGAATCAGAAAAATATACATTAGGAAAAAATATTTATATTAGACACCTCTAATAAAACCCTGATATCCATTATCTACAAAAAATAGACATATGTTTAAGGTTGATATCTATTTTCCTATGGTCAAGTGGTCAAATAAACAAATTTTTGTTTGGAACACAATATGTGAAGGGGTACAATGCAAAATAAGTCTGGAAAGTTTGTTTGGAATCAGATTGAGAAGCGACTTTAATAGTAAACTAAGGACTCTGCATTTTATCTTAATGACAATAGGGAGCCACTCAAGGATTATGAGCAGGAAAAGAAAATAATCAGACCTGTGCCTTAGGAAGATAATTTTGGCAACTATGTGGAATGTAAATTGGAGACTGATGAGAATGGAAGCAGAGAGATGCATTAAAAGGCTATTAAAGTCTTCTAGGTCAGAGGTAATGAGATTCTAAACTAGAGTTTGTGACCATGTGGATGGAGAAACAGAGGATAACTATGAGAGATATGGAGAATTAATAAGAAGGTACAGAGATTCAAAGAATTCTTCTCTAGACTCTTGGTTATTAGGGCTAATGAAGACTTCTTTAAAGCTGCAGCTCCAAGAAGCTATAGCATGTGCAGTGGCCATGCCCCAGTAAAAGGATCTGGGCAGATGGGCTAAACCAGGTTGAGGGTAACCAAAAGGTCTCACACCCATGGGTGAGTTAGGGGGATGTCTACTCCAAGCACATAAAGACTTTCCTCAGTGAAATGGGCAGATGAGAACAATTGTTATGGTCCATAAGCCACAAAGACAGCTGAAGCAGGTGCTGTGGAGCATTTAGAGCTTGGTCAGATATCAAAGATGCCAAGGTGATCCACTGCATCCCTGGCTATCTTGAATTTTATCCAACCACTGGACTTAGATAACTCTGGAAGAGAGAATTAGGCTGCTGAACCTGTACAACTCTGCCTAACATAAATCCAATTCACACACATGTCAAGACATCATGCACCATCGATTATTTTACCTCAACATCATTATGTCATTGGGCCCATTCAAAAATAAAGGATGGGGGGGGACGGAGCCAAGATGGTGACTGGAAAGCAGGGACTAGCGTGAGCTCCCCACCAAGTCCCTCCAAAAACCTATAAAAAATGGCTTTGAACCAATTCTAGAAATGTAGAACCCATAGGGCAGCAGAGGGAAGCAGGGCTCTAGCCCAGGACAGCCTGGATAGTCTCTGGGTAAGGTCTATCCCGCACCGAGCTGGGAGCAGAGGGGAACAGAGCTGAGATGAGCAGAGCCTAGTATGGGTGGCACGGACCAACCAGACCCAGAGCCGGGCGGGGCGTGCCCTAGCACCCTGAATCAGTGAGCTGCAGCAGTTACCAGACTTCTCAACCCACACACACCAAAGACAACAGAGTAGGTTAGTGGGAAAAGCTGCTGGAGACGGGGCGTTTGTGGTTTGGTCACTGCCCAGGGGCAGCTGAAGTGGGGCAGCTACAGAACTACAGCTGCAGTCGCTTCTGGCCCCAGGCCCACCTGGTGGGAGGAATTAAGTGGCTGAACAGAGCAGGAGTGAAGAGCCTGCTGAAGATCTATGTCCAGTCCAGGTTGGGGGTTCTTGGGGAAGGAGGAGTGCTGGTGAGGCAGAGCTGGCACATCCTCCCAAGCATGGAACATAGAACTCTTTAGTCTACAAGCAGTCATACCCCACTGAAAAACTCAAGGGTCAAGTAAGCTGGCTGGGAACATGGCCAGGCAGCGAAAACGCACCCAGATTCAGTCT
>CM053623.1:128453910-128491138 GCA_028646595.1 Phalanger gymnotis | reverse complement strand
TGAGTATTGTGGAAGGGTTATACATAATGATACGCATGTGGCCCATGTTGAATTGCTGGACTTCTTAGGGAGGGTGGGTGGGAAGGGAAGAGGGGAGAGAATTTGGAACTCAAAGTTTTAAAAAATAGATGTTCAAAAACAAAAACAAAAAAGTTTTTGCAGGCAACAAGAAAATAAGATACACAGGCAATGGGGCATAAAAATTTATCTTGCCCTGCAAGAAAGGAAGGGAAAAAGGAGTGGGAGGGTAGTGGGGTGACAGATGGGAGGGCAGATTGGGGAACAGGGCAACCAGAATATACGCCATCTTGGAGTGGGGGGGAGGGTAGAAATGGGGAGAAAATTTGTAATTCAAACTCCTGTGAAAATCAATGCTGAAAACTAAATATATTAAATAAAATTTATAAAAAAAATAAAGGATGAACAACAAGGAAAGGAAAAGAAGCAAAATTTCAATGGGGGAAAAAGGAAGTGGAGAAGAGTGGACACAACTCTTTTCAGGAAATTAGAGAGCAGAAGAAGAGAGAGAAAAGGAAAAGGAAGGCTATAAAACAGAAACAGATTTGAGAGTCTTTCTAAAGAGGAGAAAGTTGGATGCTATGAAGAGGAAGAAGCTGCTAGTCCTCCCAAGAATAATAGAAGCACAGTCCTTATCTAATGAAAGCTCATCCAGGAAGGCTCAGGGGAAGAAGAAGGAGGAAGAGGAAGAAGTGGAGGAGGCAAAGAGTGGTAGTAGTTGGGAGTAATGAGACAGTTAGTTGCCTACCTGATAACAGCAATAGGGATATCTCTTGTCTTCCTGGGAAACATATCCAAAGAATGACAGACAACTTCTCAAAAATTATCAAAATAGATGACAATTATCCACTTCCAGGGATTCACCTGGTCACATATGACCCTTTGAGAAGAGACATAAAGAAATGTTGCAAAAGATTATGAAGACTTGGGCAAGAATCTGAAGGTCATAGGGATACAGTTTTGTATTTTTCTCTTTGTGGCTCATTGAAGAAACAGGATGCAGAAGAGAAAAATTAGTGTCAAAAATGAAGATCTGGCTATCTTCTGTGCCTGGAAATCTGTCCCTCTTCATCTTCACTTCCTTACTTCCTTATCCTCCTTCAAATTCTCCCAATGAAAATTCCACTTTCTATAGAAAATCTTTTTTTGATTCCCTTTAGTGGTGGCACCTTTCTCCAATTACTCTGAATACATCTTAAGGTTTTCATTTTGTCTCTCTAATTTAGAATGTGAGCTCCTTGCAAGGATATACTGTATTTTCTGTTTCCCCAGAGCTTAGAGCAGTTTAACACAAAAGTGATTAATAAATATGATTAGACTGATGTTAATAGTAGTAGTAGTAATGGTAGTGGTAGTGGTAGTAGTAAGTAGTAATATTTACATAACTTTTTAAGGTTTGAAAAGACTTTACAAGTATCATCTCATTTTATCCTCACAGCAAGCAGAAGTAGATGCTATTAATATCCCTCATTTTACACGTGAAGAAACTGAGGATGAGAGAGGTTAATAATAACAAATATTTATATAATCCTCTAAGGTTTGAAAAATGCTTTAGGATTTTTTTCTCAGCTAATGTAAAGTTTAAGTGGCTTGTCCAGGATCACATAGCTAAGTGTCTGAGGCTGAATTTGAACTCAGTTCTTCCTGACTCACAAATGGGTAATACTATTTATACATATATTTATGTGTATATATGTACATGTGCACATATACATAGATGTAAAGTACACACTAGCACTCTATCCACTGAATCACCTAGCTGTCTAACAGGCTCTTAGTAAATGCTTGCTGACTGACTAACAGAAGGTTTCCATTGCAGCACCTCAGGGATCTTTAGTTCACCTTGTGCAGTCCTACATTTTTTATCAATAATTTGGAAAAAGGCACAGATAGTGGGGGGGAAAGCTAACATATCAAATGACAGAGTCAAGATCCAAAGTGACTGAAAGGAGAAATTAAATAAGATTATGTTCAATAAACATAAAATATTCTATTCAGGTACAAAAATCAACTGCACGAATACATGATAGTGGACATATGGTTAAATGGCAGTTTTTCAGAAAAAGATATGAGGATTTTAGTGGATGTCCAATTCCATATGGTAGGCAGGTAAATGGCAGTGGATAGAGTGCTGGGCCTGGAGTCAGGAAAATTTATTTTCCTGAGTTCAAATCTGGCCTCAAACACTTACTAGCTGTGTGATGCTGGGCAAGTCACTTCCCCTTTTTTGCCTCACTTTCCTCATCTGTAAAATGAGCTGTATCCATTATCTTTGCCAAGAAAACCCCAAACAGGGTAACAAAGGGTTGGATATGACTTAACCACAACAAGCACAACCAAGTAATGTGATCTTGGGCTGTATTGAGAGCCATAGTTTCTAGTTATAGGGAAGTGATAGTTCCTATCCTCAAGGAGTTTATATCATGCCTCTGTGTGTGTGTGTGTGTGTGTGTGTGTGTGTGCGTGTGTGTGTGTTAATATGTATGTGTGCATGTACATATAGGGTCCCTTTTAGCTCTCAATTTTTGCTTCTATTATTTGAACTCAACAATCAGGAGAACAAGTGCATGGACTTCATTCATTCAACAAATAGTTTTTTATTTCCTACTTTACTGAAGGTGCTGTACTTTTAGGGAAGCAAGGATAAAATAGATGTTCTCCCTTCTCTCAGTGACTTTAAAATCTAGTAATGACATAGCTCTTCTCTGATAGTTAGTCAATCAAGTAGCATTCATTTTTCTACCTGACTGACTGATGACTGAATAACTAATAAAATTTTTACTGTGATGTTTTGCCCTATAACTAGAAGTAGTTGGGAGGCCATCAGAGGATTGCATGATTTTTAAAACATCTGAGTTGGCATTTAATGGAACATACCTCTGGGAGTATATTAGCAAATACTTTGCAACTGGTTCTCTGAAAACTCAGGACACACTTTTAAGTGTAATACATATTATTAACATTTTCCCATCACTTTCCTTAGCCTAGACAATCATCAAAACAATAAGTCAAGCCCTTATCTTTCTCCTTTTAAAATATAGGCATTGGACTCCCATTGCAGAATGTTGTATACACTGTCAGATGTGGTCACTGTATGGCATGTTTTTACTCAATTGATTTTCTTTGTTACAAAGGGGAGTTCAATTTGCAATTGGAGAAAAGGAGCATTTTCAGAAAAGACCGTAACGCAAAAACAAAAGGAATTAATTTTGAAAAATTAAAATGAAATAAGATAATAATGAAAATTAAAAATGAAATAAAAAATAAACATTTCTGAGTTTTAAGAGACATCAGAGCCTGTCAACTGACCAAGAATCCTATTTCGAATATCTTCAGTAAGTATTAGTCATACTTCCTTTACTTGAAGGTATCAAGTGAACAGGAATATATTAGTGATAATAATTGTCACATATAATCCTTCATGATTAGTAGGGTACTTTACATAGACTACCTTATTTTGATCTTCACAATAACTCCTGTGAAGTAGGGACTAGAGATAATATTATCCCCTTTTACAATTGAGAAAAACAAGGTTCAGAGAGGTTATAACTTGCCCATGATTACACAGGATTGGGACCTGGATCTTTCTGACTTTTCTCACCACAACCAGTAACTTTTAAGGCAACTCATTCCACTTACACATGGTTTTGATTGTTAAGATTTTCCCCTCTTATATCAAGCTTTAATTTTATTTTCTCCTACCCTTTTCTCCCAGTTCTGCCCTCCGAGGATAAGGAGAACAAATTTAATCACTCTGCCACATGGCAGCTCTTCAAATCCCTGAAGAGAGCAGTCATGTGCTCCTTAGCCTCATCTTCTCCTCACCAAATGAAACATTCCCTTCTCCTTCAAGTAACTTTCAAAGGGCAGGATGCTGAGGGCCTTCACCATCCTGATCAAAAAGTCCTGTCCAAGATGTGCTTCCCAGAGTTATTTTAGATAGCAACAAATTAATCACTCAATCAAAAAGCTTTATCCAACATCTCCTAAGTACCAGGAGGTCTGCTAGGTGCTGAGGATATAAAAGCGGGGGGAGGCGGGGAGGGAGAGGAAGAGAGATAGAAGCAAGAATCCCTACCGTCCCGAACTTGCATTCTATCCGGGAAAACATACATGTTAATAAAAACATACATCTAGCACAGTTGCTAGAAAGGCACCATTAGTCTGAGGTCATAGGTCTGGTGACCTTTACTAATCTCTGTCTTTTAACTGTCACCGAGGTTTGCCCTAGGGTCATTCCTTTGGGTTTACCAGTTTCCTCAGTGGGGAATATGGCTTCTAGTGCTATTGATTTCACCCCCTATACAGATACCTGAGGTACAATTCTATTTTTTTTGTTGTTGTTGTTGTTGCTAGTCCTTCCCAGAAGGGGGTAAGGAATAAAATGGTACCCATCGTACAAATACGGATCAGGTATAGAACAGATAGTTTCATTCCACCACAAAAATAACGTTTAAAGATTACAAAATGATTACAAGCAGTTGAGAAGTCGATATCCAAGTTTCCTCGGAACAGTTTGAACAGGGCTACTCATTAGTTATTTTGGCATTTAGCTTCCAACTAATTAATGAATTAACATTAAGTTCCCACTATGTGCCACTCACTGTGCTAAGTAAGCACTAAAGATGCAAAATGTGGCAAAGAAAGCAAGGAGTTTACAATCTAATGGGGAGATGACGTGCACACGAGTATGTGAAAAGCAAGTTATATAGAGAGCATAGGAAATAATTAAGAGAGAAGGCACTGGAATTAAGAGAGGTTGGGGAAAAGGGATTTCAGTTGGAACTTAAAGGAAGCCAGAGGGAGCAAAACAGAGAATGGAGAACGTTCTGGGCAAATGTCTGGGAGCACAAACAACATTGAGACTTCCCTCTTTGAGAGATCTGCTGCTGCCTGTGATTAGACTGGGCTTTTGCTGTTATAAGAGCTCTGGTAAGTTATATTCCATCCTTGAGAGTGCCCAGGAAGTGGGAATGAGGGCATCCGCTTTTTGAGATCTTACAAAGTTCTGTACCAAAGGCATAAGACAAAAATGGGAGAGAGCCCCATCGCGGCCACATGCTTGCCTATGAGAGCATACACTTATGAGAGCATACACTTACAGGACTGGGGTCAATGAGGGGAAGGGCATCCATCTTCACTTCCTCAGGGGTCAGAGAGGTGTCTTTATACCTTGAGGCTAGCAAGAAGGACAGGACTGAGGAGCTAGGAGTTGTTGTTCATTCTTCTTTCTCGAAGAGACAATGACTTCACAGGGGTAATGTCTTTACTTGTGCACTCCAGAGTCATCAGAGTCCAGTGCCAAGACAAAAGTCAAGATGACTGGCAAGGCTAAGATGCTATGGGCAACCTTGGCCTTTTTAAATTAAGGTCTTTCTCAGGTCTCAGTTTGTCTGAGGCAAAGCCCATTCAATAATTAAGGGCTAGGCAAGAACTGAGACAAAAGACAGTTTACTTTACTATCACAAAAGAATCAATCTGGGAGGGGAAGACCCTCAGAGTTTCTGACCCACAGAAGACAATGACTGTTTTCACTCACTCTCAGCCAGCAGAACCTAAACAATGAGCAACCAAGGCTAGGGCTGGAGCCTATTATTGGCTGTTCAATGAAAGCCAAAGTGATTTGGTTTTAAAGTCATAGTCATCTAGCTCCATTTGAATCACAATGGACTTTTTTTTAAAGTCTGTTTTTTCAGAGCTATATTTCAAGAATTCACAAATGGAAGCTGAACAAGGAAAAGGGTAAATTGTCCCAGGAGCTGGGAGCATTCCTTTAGTGTATCCACTGCATTCTGGTTCAGTAGTCAATTAAAAGTGTCATCATAACAGACTGGAAGTAGTCCAAGGGTATCTTTGTCTAATCTGAAGCGTGGGGGACAGAGCAGGGGAGAGAAGGGCATATCCATCACACATCTGGGGGTGGGGTGGGTTACGCTCAGAATAAATAACAAATAGTTAAATGCCAGGTAGTTTGGGAGGAAGAGCACCAGAACTTGGGGTGGGAGTGGGGGGCGGTGGGGTGGCGAGGATCAGGAGAGGCTTCATATAGAAAGTGGTGCTTTGACTTTGTCTTAAAAGAAAAGAGACTGAAATAAATAAATAAATAAATAAATGAATGAATGAATGAATGAATGAATGAAGAGAGACAGGAGGTAGAGTTGGAGAGGGGGTACATTAAAGGAATGGGAGATTGCCAGAGCAAAGACACAGAACCAGGAGAGATGGAGTGCCATTTGTGAAGAACTGAGAAAAGGGCAGATTGGAGTGACTATAGAATCAAGGAAGGAGAGGCTGGAATAATGAGGCTGGAGAGATAGGTTGGAGCCAGATTGTAAAAGGTTTTAAAAGCTAAACAGGGGGATTTAAATTTTATTCTAGAAGCAGTAGGGTGCTATTGTAATTTATTGAGCTGGGGGAGTAACAGTCATATCTGTGCTTAATTAAAATCACTTTGGCAGCTGTGGAGGTGAAAGTCTGGAAGAGTCATTGATGCTTCTTGTTTTTCAATCATAGACCTTTCCAGATGTATGCCTCCTCCCTCACCAAATGAGTCCTCCCTGGTAAGAAAGAAAATCAGTTAAGCAAATTCAACCAAAATAAAGATCATTGTATGCAGCATTCTGAATGTGTAGCCCTCCTACCTCTCTACTGAAGGAAAGGAAGTGATTCTTCTTCTCTTCTCTGGGACCAAGATTGGTCATTATAATTAGTCAGTGCTCGATTTAATAACTGAAATCTTTTCATTTGCTTTATTATAATCACTTTGAATATTCTCCTGGTTCTGCTTATTTCAGTATGCATCATTTCATACATATTTCTCATGTTTCTCCAAGTTCCTTATGGTCATTATTCTTATGCAGCAATAATATTCCATTACATTCTCTGTCATTATTTATTTTTAATTTGTTTTGGTTTTGGTGTGGGTGTATATGGACCTATGCTTTCACTGGTACAGGGGAAGCTTCAGTGACTTCTGCAGATCAATATATACTTGGCAAGAATCGCCTGGAGATACTAAGAGCTTAAGTGTCTTACCCTGGGTCACAGAACAACCTCATGACAGAAACTGGACCTGAAATAAGGCCTTCTATCCACCATTATGTACAATTTCTTACATCTCTATACACCAAGTGATTTAGTCATTACCCTATCTACCTTTGTGGTTGTTAATGCTGGTACATTTCAATAAAGCTTTTTTTTTTTCATTTAAACAGCATCTCTCTCTGTTGTCCTCATTGCTAGGAGAGTGTTAAAAGTAATTTTAACTCAGTTGCCCATTGTTCCCATCCAGGCTTATCAACCAGCGTTGGGGGAAGATCTGATGGGGAAGGAGACAGGAAGTCTGCAGCTTCCTGTATCACCTGCTCTTTGTCATATTCTTGCTGCCTTGGGGAGGAACCGAGATTCCAGGGCTCCCTCTCTTTTGCTGAGGCGGACCTATCTGGACTGTCTTAATGTTAGTTATAAAAGCTTTCCCCACCAAGAAGCAATCCACTGTTGATCTTCAGTTACTACCTTGACATGCTCATGATAAAATCCTTTCAATTCTCTTCGTCCTGAGTTTTGCCTCATTAGTCGGGGTGAAAACTCTGATGAATTTTCCTTTCATCAAGAGCCCCAAAACGTGATTAGGAACTCATCAAGCCACCAACAGCATTTCCCAAACTGCCATGCTACCCCAAATGGCCAAGAACAACCCATAACAGGGGATGCTGGAAAGATTTGATCCAATATAACTGTCATGCAATGTAACGACCAATTTGAAAGAGTGTGAAGGAAAAGATAAAAAAAAATACAAATAAGAAAGTTAATGATAAACACAAAAGATATAGGACAAAAAGATCAGTTCTGCCCCAAAGTTATACAGGTACTTTAGGAAATAATAATGATCATAGTATGAGCCTATTTATGCCAACTTTCAAGTGAGATGCTCCTGTCAGGCCTTCACTCAACACTGCCAAAAGTTTAGCAGATTGCCAAAATAAAAACCTTAAGAGCCCCCTAGTCTAAAATGTATTTTCCTGATAATATAAATAGATGAAAGGATTCATTGGTTTTTACCCTGACACAGATCCTCTGAATAATTAAATTTCCTACAAACAAAGCCCTACAATTTAATAGATGTTTTAGGTCAGCAAATTAAATTCAAGAAAATGTATTAAGCACTTGTTCCATAAAAGACACACTTGGATGCTGTCTTGCTCTGGTTCTGTCTGGTTCAATGGAAACAATCCTTTTAATAAAAACACCCAACAACCCCAGGTAAAGAATATCCACAAGGTTGTTAAAAAAAATCAGTCCAAGAAAATAAAAGGTAGAGAAAAACCCTCTGGCAAGGAAATTAAGAACAGTCACCAAGGAGGTTCCCTGAGGTCTCAAAGCTCCTCTGCCAAAGTCCTAAAACTGTTTTTATATTCTCCTTGCCCAAAGGGGCTACAGCTGGGTCTCAGATCATCTGTGGGCAAAGTTAATAGTCCAAGTTTCCTCCACAGTATTTTAGCTTACAATAGCCTTGGCTAAAGTTGTATATGTGAGAGTTAACTGAGGCCTCTGTAGGTCTTCTAGTGTCCTAGACCACAACGGATACTTCATCAGAAGGTGGAGATAATTTATCAATCAACTAATAATCATTTGTTAAGCTTCAGTAGGCACTGTGCTAGGCACTGGATACATATATATGGTTACACACACATACACATATATAAATATATACATACATATAGACATATATATTTTTTTAATGACATAGTTTCTGCAATCAAGATTGACCTAATTTCAGAAAGGCTTTTTATCAGAAAGTTGATTGCAGAATGATCAATTTTTCAGGTACCTTAACTTACAAAAGCTACTAACTAAAGCATAAAAGGTTTGTGATCTATATCAGCCTAGGGAAGGAAGGATGGATATGGCAGACTAAGAGTCCTCATGATTCTAGGCTTGGAGTCAAGTTACTGAAAGAAGAAAATAAGCATTTATTAAGCATCTGCTATGTTCCAGACACTCTGCCAGGGACTTTACAAATATCTCATTTGATCTTCACAACAACCTTGAAGTGTAGATGCTATTATTACCCCCATTTTACAGACATTAAGTGACTTTCCCAGGGTCACACAACTACTAAGTGTCAGAGGTCAGATTTTAACTCAGATTTTCCTGACTCCTGGCCCAGTATCCATTGTGACACCCATGTACCTACCTCTTGGGGAGTAGGCACAACAATGAAATCATTGGTCCTTGAAAGACAACTCAAAAGTTAAAAGGAGAAAAATAATGTCATGTGACCATATAGCCAGCCTGGGATAGCATCGAAATGGGTCTTTCATGAAGGGTTTCATATATAGCAAGTACTTAATGTATTTTATTAATCCTCAAATACTCTCTATATCAACCTTGGTACACAGGTGCACTACATGGTAGGGAAGATCTGCAGTGAATCCTAGCTCTGCTATTCCTTTCCTCAGCCTGGGCATAGAGGTGGAAGGCTAACCTTTTATTTAAGCTAATTCTAAATGGCATCATATCTTCAATAGAAAGACAATCTGGAAACGTGCGACGCTTGGATTCAGGAAAGCCAGGGTTTAAATCCCACCTTTGGACATTCAGTGGGTGACATTTAACTTTTATATGCTTCAGGTGGCTCCATAGAGATTAGATAACCAAATCCTCTATGGCTGACTGTGAAGCATTTGCCCCACACTGATAAAATCAATGATTTGTTAATATCTTCTGTCTTTTAGGAATAATGTCTGCTATATAGTAAGTTAAGGATTACAAAGTACTTTACTTATGCTTCCTCCTTGCAATGCCATGAGATAGCTCTTATGACTGTTGTTGTACCTACTTTTCAGTTGAGAAAACTACAGTGCAACGAGTTTAAGTGACTTATATGGTGTTAAGCAATGAATATCATCATGGGTTGTACACCCAAGCCCAGACCTCTTTTTACCTCAATGCATTTCATTATACCTTTCATTATGGATTTTATGGGTGATTCAATCCATTGCCTTCAAGAACAAAAGTCTCAGCAAGAATTGCTTTATTTAGACTAGCTGGTCTAAAACTTTTTGACCTCAGGAGCCGTAAAAAATTATGAAGACCTTCCAAAGAGCTTGTATTTATGGAGGTTATATCAATCAATATTCATTATATTAGGAATGAAAATGGCTTAGCATTATTATCCAAATAGCTTTGACCTCGTAGAACTGAGGATCCCCAGGCCACTAGGTGGCACTGTGGTAGAGCACTGGGCCTGGAGTCTGAGGTCAAATCCAGCCTCAGACACTCATGGTGATCCTGGTTAAGTCACTAAACTTCTGTTTGAATCAGTTTCCTCAACTATAAAAAGAAGATAATAGTAGCACCTACCTGCTGCAGTTGCGAGGATTAAATGAAGTAATATTTATAAAGCATTCAGCACAGACTAGCAAATAGCAGGCACTTAATCAATATTTCTTTCTTTACTTTTTTTTCCTATCCTTTACCATACTTTGAGAACTATTGATCTAGCTTCTAGAAAGCAATGACATAGTAGGTAGAGTTTTGAACCCAGAGTCATACAGACCTAGATTTAATAATACTCAGACACTTATTAGGTGAAAGATACCGGGTGCGTCACTTAACCTTACTTGGTCTCAATTTTCTTATATGTAAATTGGAGGTAAAAACAGCTCCTGGTTCATAAGATTTTTTATGAGGATCAAAAGAGATAAAGTATATAAATCATTTTTCAAAATTTAAAGCACAGTATAAATATGTCATATTTATATTAGTAATTAATAATATCTCATAGGTCTCATCTTAGTCCAACAGAGTTCTGGTAGAACTCATGGGATAGGTCACTATTCTGTTATTACTTTTTCACATGAGTGAATATACTGACTCCTTTTCGTAACTGAATAAAAAAATGGAGTGTAAGCTCATCTCCTGTAGACTCACTGAAATCATCTTTGGGATAATTCCAAGACTAGATGGAATAATGAGATTAATATGTATTTCATCTTGTTCTCATATGGTTCTGATTTCTCCTGTTAGGTCTTTATATTTTTAAAGCTTTCCCTTCCTCATAGTTTGGAGAATGTGGATATTGAGCATAGTGACATATTAAAATGTTATGGATCACTATAAATGTTATGTTCAGGAAATTGTGGGTAATAGTTCTCGCTGTGGAATGCTCCAGGTCCCACTACAGTTTGTTTTTTTGATTGTTTAGTATAGGCTGTGATCATTACTTGTTGACCAAGAACATTTTTATTATTATCATTATTGTAATTGTTATTACATGGTACCTAAAATATTTTTAAAGATCTGATGTTCTATGATTTTATGATACAGCATACTTATTGATGGACTTGTATATGTTGTCCAACAAATAAAAATAACAGCCTGAGGCACAACTGATTGAAGAATCAGTCTTAGAAAGGGATTATCAAGTCATCAATGGTTTAGGGTCAGATAGTGGAATACAAGTGTTATTCCACGTTGAGCTTGCTCCCAAGCTCAATGCCTACATTTTCATCAATAACATTCTTGATAACACTCATAAAAGTCTTTCAGAGTTGATGGGGAATGAATGAATGGCAGAAGGTTGGATCAAAATTCAAAGGGATTCCGGGAAATTGGAGAAGAGGGTCATAAGTAAACTAAACGAAATTGAATTAAGACACATGTGGAGGTGGGACACTTGGGAGGAAAGATGAGCTGTACCATTGTAGGATAGGAAATGACTGACCAAGAGCTGCTGGAGAAGATCTAAGGATAATAGATTATAAATTAACCATTAGTCAGCCATGTGATACTTTAGTTTTGTTGGGATAGTTGCTAAATGCAGTTAGTTCAATTCTGGCAGACACAAATACAAATATAAAGACAAGGCCCTTGAGAAAACATCCCTATTATTCACATGACAAGATTTTTCTACATCGAGTTTCACAACTCAGGAGGCACAAGTGCTTGAGGGGAGCTCAAAAGCCAATCACACGCTCACACTCACAGAGAGGGAGAGAGAAAGAGAAAGCGTGAGAGAGAGAGATAACAAAAGCTAGACTGTAAAACATTAAAGTAAAAGTGGAAGGAAGTGAGCTGAGTTGGTGATTTAATAATGATCTTTAAAACAGGTCATGGGTCTGTTAGAAAAACCTATGCAATTAGGGCCATGTTATTTAATCTCTTTTGGCATTGGGCTCCACAGCTATAAAATGAATAGATACTTAAAATTATTCTTATTCTATTCTATGATTGTAGGAAGCCAAAGGATTTTGATAGAGAGAAGGTAGTTATTTTCCCTTAAAATGCCTATGTATGTGTATACATACATACATATATATGTGTGTGTATATATATATACATATATGTGTGTGTCTGTGTATATATATGTCTCTCTACCTGTGCAGATTGGCACCCTCTCTGAAACTCATTAGAGAATTGGCTAGGTCACCCCACAAATGTTTCAGAGGTGGGGTTTTAATCTAGGTCTTTCTGACATTGAGGCTATCTCTCTATTCATTAATCCAGCCTGCCTCTCTAGATACAAGGATAGGAACAAAGAAGAATCATTACACAGTAGAATGTATTAAGGGATGTTATTAATTTTTTTTACAACAGGTATTTAAAAAGTAGAATAGCTCCCTAATTGTAAGGGATAGGTTAAGCTGTGGGGTCTAAGGTAGAGACATGGGTCAGATAACCTCTTGAAATCCATTACTGCCTTAGGTTTTTATAAAAAAAAAAACAACCCAGCATTCTCAAGGAACATTACTTTCAAGATAGATTAATCTTTTAAAAAATATTTTGGTTTTTGTATGCCTAGCAGGAAGACTCCTCCATGGTTTTGAATCATTTTACAACTTAATTCTGTGATCAGGTCATTGAAATAGGATTTGTGGGGATGGTTAACAAGCCACCAGGGAGTTGATGGATGAAAAAAAGCATAACCCTAACAACAAGCCCGTGTTTTCATAAAGCATGCTTGCTGTCTGAAGGTCACAGTCTGTGAAATTGTGGTTAGCAAAAGAAATTAGTCATGAAAACAGAGCAGAGACCAGCAGGGACTTATAATATGGGAATTAATTCCATTTTCTTTTGTTGTTTAGCTAAAGAGAATTGGGTTGTGAAAGGGCAGAAGTTACCTAGTGACTGAGAATTTGAGGGGAGTGTCCCTGACAAATATTTCCTGATAATGATGAAATTTATTTGGAAGAGATGACTTTTTTTATTATTATTTTAATGCATGCAGATTTCAACACATTAGGCATCCCAAATATGCAAACACCAAAGTTGACACACCCAATCAACTTGTTTTCCTACAAGGGGAAAAAAGGTCCCGGTATAAACCATCTAAAATTGAAGATTATGGTAGATAAGTTTCTTGCCTCTCTCTTCTTTCTTATTTCCGATGTGTATATATCTATGATTTTTTCTGGTATTATGGAACAGTTAGTATGAAAACTCTTCTGTCTCACACATGTGGGAATACTTGTCTATAATTTATCATATTAGAGTTGCCTGGGACACCGGTCACACAGACAGCTGTTGCAGAAGTAAGACTTGAACCCAGATCTGCCTTACTTCAAGTATAGACTATACGTTTCCTTCTGTTTCTGTTAAATAGGAAGGAAAGGAAACGTGTCAGCCTGCTGGGTTTAGAATGACAAAATTCCATATGAAGCAAGTTAGCCAAGATGATGACTGTTCTTCTAGTAAATATTTCTGAAGTTCCTGTCCCTGTCATACCATCAAATTTAGGGGAAATGTAATTAAAAGGCACAAGAATATTCAGTGACAAACTTCAAGTGCTCTTTTGAAATCTGTTATTATTTTACTTGTTTTCCTCCTTTATAGAGTATACTCAGCTTGTCTTGACAAGCAGACCCTAGGTTTCCTTGCAAGATGATGCATTGAAATATTATGCTCTCATATGTTGTCAATGTATTAACAACACATGGAAAAATAGAAGCACACAATTTTAGAATGGTAAGAGTCCTCAGTCCTCATTCCCAGAAGGAATTCCTCCTATGACATATCCACCAAGTAGTCAAACATCTTCTGCTCAAAGAACTCTAGTGAAAGGGAATCCACTATTTCCTAAAGGAGCCTAATATAGAGTTTAGATTGTTATAAAGTTTCTGTTGTTTGTGGTGGTTCATTTTTTTCCCCCAAGGGCAAAATTTGCCTCTTTGCCACCTGTGAGGAAAAATAAAAATGAGAATCACTTCCAAGTGCCAGTTAATTAAGGAATAGATTCATTTTTCTTTGCCATGCCTAGAGGACTGGTCTCTGGCCCTGCCTAAATAAACTAGCAAGTGGCATAAGTCAAATTGGAAATTCAGTGAAGGCAGTGCCTACATTTATGTTAGATCTAAGCCTCTAGCCCTGCATATCTGACAGCATAGCCACATTGATGCATATCCTACTTTCTGCTTGGCTCAGATAATTTGTTGGTACTGGCCTGGCCACCAGAAATATTGTCATCCATAGTGCCCCAGGGGCAGCTAAAGTGCTGGGTCTGGAGTCCAGAAAACTCCTTTTCCTGGGTTCAAATCCAACCTCAGACACTTACTTGCTGTGTGGCCCTAGGCAAGTCACTTAACCCTGTTTGCCTCAGTTTCCTAGTCTATAGAATGAGCTGGAGAAAGAAATGGCAAACTGCTTCAGTGTCTTTGCCAAGAAAACCCCAAATATAGTCATGACAAGTAGAGCATGACCAAAACAACTGGACAACAAAAAATACTGGCCTAATAACTCTGAGTCCTTCTCATATACGTATGTCTAACTTGTCATCTTCTCTCCAGTTCCAGTGCACCTTCAATCAGCACATTTTCCTTGGCTCATCAGTCACATTGACCAAGGATCAAAACAGGAGCTTCTTCTCACCACCTTCTGCCTTTCCTTCCCCAAATAACCCTACAATGGCATGGGTTGGTATTCTCTATTACAATTTAGACTTTAGGGCAGTGGTCTATGTTTCTCCGTGTTACCGTTCTAATTTTTTTTTTATGAGAAAGTGTCACATTTCTAGTTGTGGACCAATTAGTCAATTGGCACTTATTTAGCACCTACTATGTACCAGGCACTGTCTTCTGGTTGTTGTTATTTAGTCATTTTCTAGTCATGCCCAACTCGTCATGACTCCATTTGAGATTTTCTTGGCAAAGATACTGTAGAGGTTTACCATTTCCTTCTCTAGCTCATTTTATAGATGAGGAACTAAGGCAAACAGGGTGAGGTGACTTGCCCAGGGTCACACAGCTAGTAAGTGTCTGAGGCCAGGTTAGAACTCAGGAAGATGAGGCTTCCCGATTCCATGCCAGGCACTCTATCCACTGTGTCACCTAGCTGCCCTCAGGCACTGTCTTAGGTAAGAGCAATACAGAAAAAGAATTAAAGAATGACCCCTCTAAAGGAGCTTATATTCTAATTCCATGTGCCTCTCAAGGGAAAAGATTTAACTCTATACTACTTTTCCAGGCTTATTATATCTTCCTCCCTTTCACTCACATTAAATCCTAGGTACACTGGTCTGCTTGCTGCTCCCTCAATGTAACACTTCACTTCTAATTTCTGTACCTTAGCACAGGCTGCTCCTTTCCCTTAAATGTATCATCTCTTTAACTGTGCTCCATTAGAATCCTCATCTTTCTATAAGGCTTCACTTGTGTACTGTCACCATCTTATATAGATCTATACTAATCCTCTAGCACCTCCCTGGGGATTATTTTGTATTTAATGTGCATTCATTTTTTACTTTAAAAATGTCATTGTACTGATATTGTTTCTCTCCAACATAAAATGAACTCCTTGAGGGGAAAATCTGTTTTATTTTTATACTTATCACTACCAGGGTTCATGATAGCAGCTTAATAAATACTTATTGAATGGATGAATTATGGTAAAGTAAGGCTTATCACAGTATCTGAAACAGATAATTTCATCTTTCAGCAAGAAAGTCTGCTAATAAATAGATAGGAGATAATTGCTGAAGAAGAAATGAAAGAAAAAAGAAATTTCAGAGAATGTTGTGGCAAGTGGCTCTTCTATCACTCAGCTTGTGGGAGGATGGGAAAGCTGTGCATAATCTGTTATTTACTCTATATTAGGGAAAAGCAGGTTTAAAGAAAGGACAGGTAGGATGCACTGGTCTAGTATTTTAAAGGGCAACTGAACTTCTAAGGGGGGGAGTGTGAAACCAAAACTGACTAGAGAGAATGAGTGCAAAACCAATTTTTATAAACTAAGATTTCAAAAGAAATCAGTACTAAGAGAACAGGACTAAGGACAATTAACCTTCCCTTTAGGAATGCCCCAAATATCACTAAGATACTTCCACTACATATTATTACGAGTCTCCAGAAAATTATTCCCCATTCTTTTCCACATGGGAGATTGCATCAGCAATTGTGCACTTTGAACATGCTCATAAGGATTGTGCTCAGTGGTCAGTCCTCATTTCCACTTTCCATGTGTCACCTTTGTACAGGCTCAGAGTGAAAGAGTACTCTGGATAACTCTTGTTTTATAAGATGATATAATCAACTGTCTTCAATTTTTCTAGAATTTAGAAAAAACTTTTGATGCAGTAATAAAATATAGACATCCTTGAATATAAATTTCCTGATAAATAAAACTTACTTGAAGAAAGTTTTTTCCCCTCACTTGTACGTCTTTGTATCAGTTGACACTGTGGCCAAACTTTTAGCCATCTATAGTGTAGACTAGGGGTATCAGCACATCCTGGGGCATATTCCCATTCCTATCAAACCTTCATCAAAGGATTTTCAGAATTCCACAGATTTGAAGGACAACATATTGTGTACAATGCAAATTGTCCTACTATCACAGAATCTATGAGTTGAAATCAACCTCAAAGGCCACTCATAAGCTAGATGACAGGCAAGTTAGATGGATTTGTAATTGAATGAATGACAAAGTCCGAGTGGTAAATGGGATGGTATAAATTTGTAGAAAGGTCTATAGTAAAGTGAGTTAATAATTTGTCGTCATCTCTGGGCCTAAGAGGCTCAAAAAAGGAAGACATATTATATATGCTCCCACATAGTGTGCCAGCACATATTACCCAGATTCTATGTATGCCTATCTCTAATCTTTCTCAGATTTCTTTTCCTCATTGGGTTTGGTGATCCTGCTCTCTACTAGTTCTACAATTGTTATAGCTTTTCTCTTTTTTCTTTATTGGGTCATCAACCTCTTTCTCTTCAAATCTCTGTTCCTGATTTTTTTTTCTTTTTCTATGTTCTCTGCTTTGGAGGTCATCACATCTATCTAGATAGTGCCTGAGTCTATATCTCTATCTCTGATCTCTCCATGAATTTCCAGTATCATTTGTTTTTCAAATATTGGCTGCAAATTTACACCTGGGTCTCCTATTACCTCCACTAAGAATATTCTACTCCCTGTCACTGAGACTTCAAATCTTATTAATCTTTGATTCTTTCTTCTTTCTTATATTTATTCTACAGAAATTACCTCCTGCCTATTTATTAGCAGACTTTCTTAGTGAAAGATAAAATTATCTGTATATGTCTTGTGATTAAAATATACATGTTCTTTCTCCCATTAGAATGTAAGCTTCTTAATGGCAGGCATTGCCTTGTTTTTTTGTCTTTGTATTCTTGGTACATAGCACAATGCCTGTCACATAGTACTCAGTCAACCGATGATTTAAGATTGATTGATTTATGGTTAAATTTTCTTTCTTCTGCATTCACAATATCTCTTGCATGGACACTCTCCTTTCTACTTCCACTGTAACAATCCTAACTTAGGTACTCATGACCTCCAATCTAGAATACACAAAAGGAGATATAACTGGTCTTCTTACTTCCAATCTTTACCCTCTTGACTTTGTCTTTTAATCAACCTAGATCTCAAAATTCAATTAGTTTCATTTAAAAGACCCTCAGTGGTTCTATATAATTTTTGAATAGTATAAAACTTCCCCTGACATTCAAAGCCCCCTATGACTCAACTTTGCTTTTGTAGCCATACCTCCCATTGTTGAGTCATTTCAGTACAGGTTGAGTCTTCATGACCCCATTTGTTTTTTTTTTTTGCAAAGATACTAGAGTTGTTTTGCTATTTCCTTCTCTACCTCATTTTACAGATGAGGGAACTGAGGCAACAGGGTTAAATCACCTGCCCAGGGGCTAGTAGGTGTCTGAGGCTAGATTTGAACTCATGAGGATGAGTCTTCTTAATTCTAAGCCCAGTGTTCTATATCAACTGTGCCAACTAGCTGCCCTGCCACCTATTATTATTATTATTATGATAAACACTTAAAAGATGGCATAGTGGATAGAGGGATGGTTTGAGGCTCAGGGAGAAATGAATTCAAATTCTTCCCCAGATACTTACTACCTATATGGCCCTAAATAAGTCACTTATTCTACTTGCATCTCCATTTCCTCATCTATAAAACAGAGATAATAATAGCACCTTTCTCACATGGTTGTTGCAAGGATCAAAGACTATGATATCTAAAAAGGGCTTTGTAGAACTTAAAGGTTAATTTAGCAATAAATATTTGTTTGCTTGAATATTTCAGAATCCATAGGTCCTGGAACCAAACTAAGGGAGGAATATAGCCAGTTCTGGGCTTTCTCTTATAGCTCTATGTTTTCTACTCATTTCAGTCAATTTTTTGAAAATCCATAAATTCAAGGAAAATTTAGTCCTAAAAATAGTTTCACTAGGAATTTTAAAAAATAGCTGTTCTGTTGAAATTTTTACCTTTCAACCGGCTGTTATAGCATTATAGAGACAGTCTGATGGTAGTAAGTTTCTTTACTTTGGTTTGCTGAGTATATAGTAACAAATCACATCAAAAAGTCTTCCATGGTGGAAAGGTAGGTCACTGGAAGAATTTGTTTCAGCATTTATAGTGTCACTGCTATACTAAAGGATACAATTACTATTTATATTATGCATTCTCTGCAAATATGATATTCAAGAGGCTCAATTAAGCCATGAGAATGCATTTCTGTATGTGAAATGGGATATGTATTTCATATAAGAAATGAAGCAGTGTACTTTAAAAAAAATGAAGGTTGGATACCATACTTTCAGAGACACTGTCTGAATGTATTGCTGTTAATAATGACAAAGCCTTACTGAGCTGTCATGAGTCGAATGAGTAAAGGTCAGCTATGACCAGGGTTGTCAACAAGAGTCAGTCTCACTGTAAGAATTTCCAGGGTAATGCCACTTAAGGGAGAAAGGAAGACACTATAACGAGCTCTCCAAACAGTAATTCTTAGACAGGAAATATATTTTACTGTAAGACTTGTTATGAAAGATTAAGTCAGTTACTTCATCAGGACTACTCCCTTTAAAAACAATCCTCCCTTATTAATTTAAACATTGAGATTTTTAATAATGTAGATATCACCTATGGCACATACATGGAAAGATTATAGGATAATGAAACCATAAGTTTTGTGCATGGTAAATTAAGAGTAATTATTTCAGAAAAGCAATGTGGACTCAAGAACAATGAGTAATACTACCAACTGTTCTTTCCTCCTGTGAATATTAGCTGGTTCTCAGTCTTCAGCTGTAACTTACAATTGATTTTAACACTAAGAAGTACCTGATTCAAAAGCAGTCGAGGTAATCTCATATTTTTAGAGTTAGGTGTTCCCTGGCTAGCTGCAATATCATAACAGAAATCCAATGCCATTATATTGTTGAAATTTCAGGGGTATATCAGTCCCACATGGTTAAAGCTATGATTCCTATGGGCCTGTGAATATATCTGGAATCCTCATCAATGGAGTGTTGCTCTTTGGATGGAAGTCTTATACCTCCAGAATATCCTTACTCAATTATAGTTACGTTCCCCAAAAGAGGTAACACATCAGCACCCACACATCCATTAATATGGATTATTTATCAGACTTACTGTCATTGCATACATAATAATCCTCACTTTTTCAAAGTATTGTAAATTTTGCAAAGCACTTTCCTCACAACAACCCTGTAAGGTAAGTAATGCAAACAGCACTAATGACGTTGTTAGTGAATTGATTTCTCAGTCATGTCCAACTCTTCATGACTGCATTTGGTATTTTCTTGGCAAAAATACTGGAGTGGTCAGCCATTTCCTTTTCTAGCTCATTTTACAGATGAGGAAACTGAGGCAAACAGGGTTAAGTGACTTGTCCAGAAGCTAGTAAGTGTCTGAGGCCAGATTTGAACTCAGGAGGATGAGTCTTCTTAATTCCAAGCCCAGTACTCTATGTTCCATCTAGCTATCTGGATTAATTTATTACATATTATCTAATTTGATATCTGTTAATGATACAAATATCAATAATGTCCCTTAATTATACAGATATCAATAATTGCTATTACTGATAATTTATTAGAAATTAGAATGTTTTAATATTATTTTGAAAATATTTTTGACCTGACAACCCCCTCTCTGAACAGGTCTCGGGACCTCCAAGCTTCCCTGGAATATTTCCCTGTACATGTTGTATCTTCTGAATAGAACATAAGTTCCTTTAAGGCAGGGACTTTCTTTGCCTTTGTTTTTGTGCCTCCATGGCTTACCATAGTTCTTGGTATACTTTGAGAATTCTCTGGACTAAATGAAAGGAGTCAAGGCATCATGCATTTCTTCTATGGGGGAGAGAAGAACTGTATGGAGTGCCACAGTCTTGAGCAATATAAGGATACAAGAATCATTAGTAGAATGTATTGAATTTAAATATTGGCAGGGTAGGAGAAAACCAGACCATATCCTTTGTAATTTATCTAGGCTGTGGCTCTGTTCACAATCATGATCAAAAGATTATTCATTTCCAAAGCAGGGAGAGAGGTAGAAAACATTCTTAAAAGCTCACAGTATAGAACTTTGTCTATATAGTAAGCGAGATGATTTCACAAGGGGCAGATTAGGGGAGACCCTGATCAATTTAGCAAGTCCCCCACCCCAAAACCCACTTATAGACATACTGGAATTAATTGCCTGAAATATCATTAAATAGGAAAGAACATCTTTAAAACTCTTTGCAAAAAGCATAAACTAACCCTATCTATTCTTGGATAAGTAAATAGTAGCACACTACCTAATATTTATGGTGTGTTGTGGAAAGAAAATATTTTTTTTTCCTACTGGAGCAAAATAAAAAAAACCAAGTGCACAAGGCTATGATTTAAGAAACAGTATCTTTTTCAAAGTGCCATATATTCATGTACACTATGATAGGAGATATCTTAAAAAGTGAGTCTGACCCCTACCTTCAAGTGGGACTGGATCTTAAATCGTTCCACATGGATGAGTGTCTTTCCTTAATGATTTCAAGGAAAAGATTTCCCATAAGTGCAAGAAAGTTCTTATAGCATGTATTTCTAGTGCCATAAGAAAGATGAATTCATCATTATTCTTGCAACACTATGCTTCAAATTTATATTACTTGAAGATATCCATGAAGCTGCCTCTCTTAATTCTCTCCTCCAAAGTTCTCTATTAATTATAAGTGCTTTAATCATTTCCCAGATGTCAAATAGGTCACTTAGAAAAAAATACCAATCATTTTTGTAACTCTTTACTGGATCCTATCCAATTACTCTACATCTTTCATCAAATGAAGAGCCCCAGAAAAGATTCAGTATTAATATTTTGTATGGAGGGAGCTCCTGAATTTCATTATACCTGTTAATATAGCCCATAATCCTTTGGTCTTTAATAATAAAAGCACTAGCATATGCCTAATGAGCCATTATTTTTTCTCATTGCTATTTGCTTCCCCAGGAGTTCATTTCCTTAAGTGTTCTTGTCTCTCTCAAGCTTTATCCTGTTTTTGAAAGAAGAATCATTAACGCGGCAAGGTCACTTTGAATTCTATTCCTATATCCCTGGTCTTACCAAATCTAGTTTAGAGTCATTGACAAACTTTTTATCTCATGAAAGCAATTCAGAAAACAACGGTAATTAACATAAATCCAAAGAACTCAATATTTAGTATTTTGGTGGCCTTCAAAAATAATATTTATGGAACTATAGATTTAGAGGAGGAAAGGAAACTAGAAGTCTTCTAGTCATATCCCCCCCATTTTATGGATTGGGAAAGTGATACCTAGAAAATTTAAGTGATTTGCCTAAGTTCATATGGCCAGTAAATGGTAGAGCTGGGATGTGAATCCAAGTTCTCTGTTTCTAAATCAGTAAACCTCTTCAAAGAGTTTGATAGTTTCATAGATTGAAAGATTATAGGTTTTATGTAGCTAGAAGGGACCTCACAGGCAATTTTTCTCCTCATTTTATATACGAGGAAACTGGTACCCATAAAATGTCAATGACTTGCACAAGATTACACAAGTAGGAAGGGGCAGTTGGCACTTAAATCCACATACTTTGACTCCAAATCCAGCACTGTTTCTCTTGCACCATGCTGCCTCCCATATTTTGGGAGAGACATGTTTCAATATTTTCAAACTTGAATGCTGTAAGGATGCATTAAAATATAGGTAGACAGCATGCATACATGTAGTGAAAGATCTATCAGTTAAATAACCAATCACTTTTTATGTTATAAGTCAAGTAGAAGGTGACAGGAAAATAATACATGATAGAACACTATAACTATAAGCATTTCTAGTGAATACAAAAGTATCTTTTCTCAAAGGAGAAAAAAGAATAATCACACCAAAGATAAAAGTGAAATTTAACAAATACTCTTAAGAACAAAATGCAATTATTTGAATATTTAGATAATATAATTCCTGGTAAATGTGTATCTAAGCCCAAAGGAATGGAAGTTAGAAATTCAGGAATGTAGAAGATATGCAAGATAAGGTTACAATATGGTGTGATGGCAAAGGGCCCATGATGATATAAAATTCATAAGCACGAATTTCATTGAATATAGCTATCTGGAACATTGCAAAATGAATTCTGTTGAAATCACTACTTGTAAGATGTATCCCGATTGAAGAGAACTGAGAAACATCATTAAAGTCAAAAAGCTAAAGAAAATATCAGAACTAGATGTACAGATTTTGAAGCCTTTGTCCTTTCTAATTTTTTCTGAGGGTGTTAGTTGAATGTCCTGGGTGAAGTCTGGGCAGTCAAACCAGAGAGTGATAGTCTCAAGCTAGATTCAGTTAGGATTAGCAACTGGCATAAATAGGCAACTACTGGTAGCTTAAAAATGGTTTCGTTCATTCCCAAACCAGGTCTTTCTCTGGAAATACATGGAACAGCAATTAGGTGAGAAAATAGTTGCTCCTGAATTCCTGGTGCGTTCCCTTCCTGTATTTATCCACAGATTGCTGAGAATAAAGGGGAAATTCAGGAGGGAAATATTTTTTCTGTGCCCAGTGGAGGCAAAAACTGGCTTAATGTTTCGGCAGTAGTTGTGTATCCCCTGTTCCACAGCCCATTGATATAGGGCTCTCTCCTTATTGGTGGAGATGAAGGCCCTGACCTGCTTGAGGGGTGTGGTGGAGTTGGTGAAAAATGAGAGCTTGAGTTCTTAGTCACTTCCCCTTTGTGGACTCTTCAAGTGGGAGTCACTTGAATTGGCTTCAGGTTCAAGAGAGAAGATGGAAGAGGTCATCCCCATTTCAGGCTGCTGAAGGAAAGGACTCTGGGAAAACATGAGTAGAGCTGGCAGTCTCCATCATGTCTCTATTCCCAACTTGCTATTTGGAAACTTTGGAGAGTTTTCCCTTAGTTGAGATCTAGGACCCTCCATCTTGGTTGAGCTGAATTACCCTTCTCCCAATGGGAGAGTTCCTTCATTCTCTATTGTCTGGTACATATTGTCCTATGTATGCTTTCTTTAATTTAAATGTGCTCCTTTGCTATTCTCTATGTTTGCTTATTGTGGAACTGCCATTAGGTGGGAAAGGGGTCAAGCCTTGGATATAGAGTTTGGAGTCTTCCTCACCCCAAAATGGTAAAGTGATTAAAAATTAGTTCAAAACATAATTCTATCTCCTACATGTATAATAACCATAAAGGAAGCAGACAAATACACTTCTACTCTGATCCCCTCCCCCGCCACTCTCTGAAGAGAGCAGAGTGCTGGTTTTTGGCTTCAACCTCCTGCAGGAACGTAAATCCGTTTTGGCGAAAGGTGGAGAGAGAAGAGCTAATAGAGACTGAAAAGTAAAGGAAGACTGTGCATGTTAAGTTGAACAACTGAAATCAATCAATCATGTATCTGTATCATACATATGAAACATGTATTTATGCAAATATAAACAAAGAGATAATTACTACTTTCAAGGATCTGACATTCTAATGTAAGGATGGTAGAGAGAAAAAGGGAAGTTGGAAAGAGGGATGTTTCTTTGGCGGGAGATAATGAATTCTAATTTGGGCATGTTTTTGAGATGTTTATGGTATATCCAAGAGGAAATGACTAAGAGGAAGGTGGTGATGAGATCAACTGGATGGCATGAGAAAAATGAGGGCAGGGTACGTAGATTTGGATGTAATCTGCATAGAAATTATTATTGGACCCATGGTAACTGGTGAGCTTACCAAGACAGAAAGTATAGTGAGAGAAGAAAAGAGTGTCCAGGTCAGAGCACCATCCATATGGGAGGAAGAACATGGATGGATGATAATCAGCAAAGGAAAATAAAGAAGAGTATTGAGATAGGACAGAAGAAAACTAAGAGAAAGTAGTATTGTGTATATCCAGAGAGGAGAGACTATCCAGTAGGAGGAAGTAGTTAAGGGTGTCAAGTGCAACAGAGAGGTCACAAGAATGAGTCTTGAGAAAAGGTCTTTGGATTTAGCAATTAAGAAAACATTATTTCAAGATGTTGAAAAGTGAGTGAGATATGAAGAAGTGGAGACAACCATTAAACAGGTTTTTCAAGGAATTTGGCAGGCAGAGGGAGAAGTGATATAGGTTAATGGCTTAAGGGGATGTCAGGGTCAAAGGAAGATTTTTTATAAAAGGATAGAGGTGATCTGGGTATATTTGTAGTCAGTAGGGAATGAGCTAGTGGATAAAAGGAGATTGTGGGAAAACTATATGATTTCACTTTTCAGATTTATTCTCCAAAAAATTTGACCTCTGACTGAAATTTTTATATCATTTCCTTTCTAATAGTTTCTAATGAATTTGGTCCCTAAAGTTAAAAAAAGAAAATTTCCTATTATTCTAAAATATTCTGATGATTTGGTGATATGAATTCACTCTTGCATTAGAATAGACTGTCATTACCTAGGTGAAATGGATTTTCCAAATTACTTGTTTATATTTCCTTAACTATCATTGCCCTTTATGGATAAACAATAACTATTATTATGATTCTACAAAAAATTAATTATAATAAGTCAAATTATATATTCTCATTTCGCCTTTCCAACAATCCCGAAACTGATAGTACAAATAAGAGTATTCTCATTTGTTTGATTAAAAACAAAAACAAAAAAAGGAAGAGTGAGGCAGTGAGAAATTAAGTGAATTGTCAATGGTCAAACAGCAATGAGGTTCCTGAGCCAAGATTCAGACTCAGGTGTGTAGACTTCAAAATCTAGTGTTTTTTTTTTTTCCATGCTGCTTTCTCAAATACATGATGCCACTAGAGTTATGACCAAGTTAATTATAATTTTATTGTTTGTTTGTTTTTGTTTTTGTTTTTTTTGCAGGGGGAAAGGACAGGCAATTGGGGTTAAGTGACTTGCCCAAGGTCAGATGCCTAGTAAGTGTGTCTAGTGTCTGAGGCCGAATTTGAACTCAGGTCCTCCTGACTCCAGGGCTGGTGCTCTACTCACTGTACCATGTAGCTGCCCTGATAATTATAATTTTTAAAAATTTGCAAAGCAATTTATAACAACCCTATGAGGGAGAAAGTAAAAGTATTATCCACATTACATAACTGAGGAAGCTGCATAATACTATTCTCCCCATTTTATAGCTGAGAACAATGAAGTTCAGAAAGGCTAAGTGATTCGGCCAGAGTCATACAGCTGGTAAGAATCAGAACCAGTGTACAAGAATAGGGCTTCTGCTTCCAAGATTGGGCTCTTTCCTCAATATAAACCTCTTATTTCATATGATACTGCCCATGGTTGGTTCTGAACAAAGTACTAGGCTTGCATGATAAACTTCAGAACATATTAATATTTTTGGGAAAAAATAATTCAGCACTGACATCAGCATTCTAGTGTTGCATATCAAAGGCCTGAGGCATTAACTGCCAAAGGGCAGTTAAATACCTAACCACATATCAAAAGTTATAAGATTTATACACATGTTGCATTCCACTGATTTTTGGCTCTTCCTATTGCTGAAATGCCTTCCAGATGTCATCATTACTATTATATAACATATGTACATACATATATGTATGTATAGAGAGATCTATATCTATATGTATACACAATGTTTAATATCTAAGCTAATCCTTTGAGATGAAAATTTAAGATTTTGTCCTACATTTATTTTGAATTTCATAGCAAGGAATATAAGAGCAAAGACTTTGCTTCCCTGAATTTTTATGATACCTTGATGTGTTTTTGCTCTTTTATGATTGCAAAGGTTACATGAAAACCCAGAAATTCCATAATTCTACTTTATTTCAGCTATATGAAAAGAAAGCAATAAAAAGTCATATTCCTGTAAAACAGGAAGTAAAATAGAGAGAACATTAAAAATTGGTGTTACACAAAATAAAAAGTCAAAGCATTAGGTATTCATTCTCCTTATGCACTATAAACCACAGCTTAGGTTTACTATCATTTAATCACAGTGATATTTTATGATCTGGTACCTGGTAGAGCCTGGTGTTAGATGAAGAACAAATAGGTTGCCCTGATCTTATGTTTACACTGCCTGTATCTACTCTTCCCAAAAGTGATGTGAGCTTTTGTGGTGCTTACCCCAGGTATGTTGGGAGTAATGTTTTGTTGCTAGTTTTCTTATTATTCTATTTCATTAAATGACTTTGGGACTTTTAGGAGAGGAGGAAGGTGAAAATAAATAGATTGTCCTTTTAAAGACAGAGAATGACGCATAGAACAAGTCTAATAGATCCATTGAAGAGATAAGCTTTTCAGGGAAAGAGAATTTAAATACTTGGACAATTCCCTTCATTTCTCTTTTATCCTGCTGATATTTCTCATATAGAAAGAATCAAAACTTACTGTTCACATTTTTAAAGTTATTTCTTTTGAAAATTGATCAAAACTCTAAAATTTTTATCAATAAATATTTGTTCAGTCATTTTTTTAAGTTATGTTTGGTTGTTTATGACCCCATTTTGGGTTTTCATGGCAAAGATACTGGAGTGGTTTGTCGTTTCCTTCTCCAACTCATTTTATAGATGAGGAACTGAGGCAAACAGGGTTATGTGACTTGCCCAGGATCACACAGATAAAAAGTATCTGAGGCCAGATTTGAACTCAGGAAGATAAGTCTTCCTAACTCCAGGCCAGGCACTCTATCTACTTTGCCATCTAGCTGTCCGTCAATAAATATTATATAAAATTAAGTTACGCCTTATTTTTTTCTAACAGGGTAATTCTGTAAAGCAATGACTGTGGTTACGCAACCTATAATCATTTTTTGGAAAGTTTTATGTGCCTAAAGTAGAGACAGAATTGTATAGACCACAAGTCAGGGTTCAAATATTATTGCTAACATTTAATAACTACGTGGACATGATCAAGTCACTTAACCTCTGTAGCCCTAGGGAATTCTCTAAGTTTGAATTACAGACAAGTTGGTAGAGGAGATTTGCACATTGGAAGTTCCTCAGCGGAATGAAATCACAAGGTCCATCTGAGACAAAAGAACAACTTCTAAGTGATACAGTGGCCTGGAGTCAGGAGGACCAGACTTCAAATCTAGCCTCACATATATTAATTATATTACCCACCAAGGCAGGTCAGACTCAGTTTCCTCATTTACAAAATGAGGAAAATAATAAGCACCTCTCTCCAAGGGCTATTGTGAAGATAAAATGAAATAATATTTGTAAAAACACTTTGAAACCTTAAAGTACTAGATAAATGATAGCTATTTATTACTACTACTACCATTACTACTACTGCTATTACTATTACTACTGTCACCAAATTGGCAGGTCAACTCTTTGCCCATGTGAATATGCGAGCTTCTACTGGATGAATTATTAAATATTCTCAAAAATCAAATCAGCAAATATTTATTTTTACAGATACTTGCCTAAGCCCAGTACATATCCACATTCATTAGAAAGGATACAAATTAGGAAGAATAAAAGGAATAGCTCTTAACCTTGGCCAGCTTGTAGTCTTAATAAGCTGAGAGGAGATAAACTAAATAGGCATTTTTTTTAAAACAGAAGATTTTTTTACTTTCAGAAATTACTTAAATACACCTAATACCTGTATTTTGTGGAAATACGTTGTTCACAACCTTTATTTTAAAAGTATTTATTACAAAAAGTGTAAAAAATCCAGCTAAATCAAAAATTCGAGATTTTTTTTTCCTTTAGGCTTTCACAAGTCAATGATAATTTCTCCAATTCTATTTAAAAAAGTGATAACCCCTTTTTTCCAGTCTGATTACAGAGGTGCAAATGTACCCCAAATGGCTTGGAATAAATACATGAGAGGCAAAAGCTGTAAGCTGAGTGCATGCAAACCGTATCAGAAAGTCTCAGAAATAAACAAAGTGAAAATAAGAACTGTTGGCATGAATTTGACATTTCCTTTTAGTGATCTTTGTCTTTTGCTCCATGTTTAAGAATACGTGTGAACTCTATATAATTGAAATTTCCCTTTTTGTCAATAGGTGCTTCTCTATACAGCTCATCTACTTCTTTGTCTGTGAACCTGTCTCCCATTGTGGTCAGTAATTCCCTCAAGTAATCTTCCTGAATGGTGCTTGTAGCTTCTTCATCAAAGCAAGCAAAAGCATTTCTGATGACATCTTCTGGATCTGTTCCATTTAACTTTTCCCCAAACATTGTGAGGAACATAGTAAAATTTATAGGACCTGGAGCTTCATTCATCATGGCATCTAGGTACTCTGTTGGATTCTTTCCTAAGGAAGTAAGCATATCATGTAAATCTTCCTTGTCAATGAAACCATCTTTGTTTTGATCAATCATATTGAAGGCTTCTTCGAATTCCTGAATCTGTGATTGACCAAACATAGCAAATACATGTGAAGTTGCCCGCTGAGGGCGCTTCTTGGTGGTTTTTGTCTTTGCCCTTTTGCTCGACATGTTGACTATTAAGTCCTGCGGCGGCTGAGAACCCGAGAACAATGGTGGCGACCGACGACGCCGCGCCCCAAACTCGTCTGGAGATAGGGAGGAGGCGGTGGCTACCCTACGCTACAATACAGCGCTCAAGACCACCCAGCAGTCAGCCACCGAGCCAGACACTTCCGGCTAAATAGGCATTTTTAACACAATCAATATGGGCGTTTGTTTTGCTTGGCTATGGATATTTTTACAAAGTTTTTTTATTTGTTTGTTTTGTTTTGGAGAAGCTGTGTGAGGGAGGAGAACCTCCTCATTAAATGAAAAAATACAGGCACATTCACATGCATGTATGTATGCATGTGTGTGTATATACATGTGTGCAATGTACATACACAATTATACACATCATCCGAGTGTATACCTACACATGTGTAGGTATACATATACATACTGGTCTCTTACCAGTTATATCCACTAATTGTAATCAATTATATTAAGCTCTGATCTGCAAAGAGAATTTACTCACTTTCTATTGACTCAAACATTCTCTATGTCATGAAAACAATTGATTCAGTGAAACAAAAAGTCCATTAAAGAGAAAAAAAAACAAATATCAAGTCTGTCGTGACAATAGAAGGATCATTCAAAGTCCATCAAAACAAATAGCCCATTTGTTCAGTCTAGACATTTCTAGTTTGATCATGACTGCTAATTGTCATTAATAAATATCTGAAACAGAATTAACAATAATGTCTCATCCCAGTATTTAGCCTGTATGCACTAGTATATTTTAGCATTATTTTTCCTCAACTAGAGAAAAAAAAATACTTTTCAGTCTGACACTGGCTGTGTTTCTAGGAGGGGCCTTCTAATCATGGTCCCACTTTCCCCACCCTGGGATGGTGTAAACCAAACAGTGACCCACTAGGTAAAGACAAGAATGGCTCAGGGTGCTCACTCATTTGAGAGATGAGATGAGGACAGGCCAAGAGTTTAGTAGGAGGACACAGTAAAGAGGCTGCATTATTAATTTCAAGTGTGGTAAATTCGCAGAATGCCAGACACGTCCATAATAAATTATCAAGAGAAACAGGCCTCTCTGAAGGAAAGTATCAATGATTAAAAAAAAAAAAAAACAGCCATGACCCATATGACTACTTTGTTCCATAAGTAGCAATAAGTCATCTGACTATGCTGTTGACTCTCATGAATCACAGCTTTCATAAATGTGAAAATGTCAAAAGGTGGCTTAAATATGTATTCTTTCTAAAATGAGTGTGTATTTTGGAAACATAGGGCTGAAAATCTTGTATTTGAGGAAGAGTGACCTTGGCGAAGTCATAACACATCTCTGAACCTCAATTTTCTCATGCATTAAATGGGAACAATAATTCACACATATCTCAAAGAGTTGTGAGTTTTAAATGAAAATACATAAAAGCTCTATATGAGTTTTTTGCTCATTTTATTTTGTTTTTTTGAAACTGAATTACCCCTCTCACCCAGGCTGGAAGCGCAGTGACCGTTCACTTGCCCAATTCCACTACTCATTGGCAAAGAGGTTTTGGCTCTCACATGGGCGTTTACCATATTGGTGTTCGAGTTAGCATTGAAATTCAATTAGCTATTGCAACTCAGCAATGCCAAAGTACCGAGATTGAGTGATCTACCAAGCCTCAGACTTCCTGGAAGCAGAGTTTAGAGGTGTGCACTGCCACACCAGGCAACATGAGTTATTATTTTGTGTGCCGTATATACTTGTATGTTATAAATACATATATACACATACTGTATGTGTGTTTGTATTTCCTGAGGACCTTGTATACAAGCCAAGAAGAAACAGTTAGAACAGAATATGGAACAACTGTCTGGAAAAGGTGTATGAGAAGCCTGTATGTTTTCACCTTATTTATTTAACTTATACGCAGAGCAAATCATGTGAAATGTCAGAAATTCAGCTGCCAGGAGAAATATCATGAATTTCAGATATGGATATGATACCACTCTGATGACAGAAAGAAAAGAGGAATTAGGAAGCCTCTTGATAAGGGTGAAAGAGGAGAATGTAAAAGGTGGCTTGAAGCTTAACATAACTGGTCCTATCACTTCCTGGCAAATAAAAGGAGAAGAAATGGAAGCACTGTCAAGTTTTATTTTCTCAGGCTCAAAGATTACTGCAGAAGACGACTGCAGCCATGAAATTAAAAGATACTTGCTCCTTGGAAGGAAAGTTATGGCAAGTCTAGATAGCATACTTTAAAAGCAGAGATATCACCTTGCCCACAAAGGTCCATGTAGTCAAAGCTATGGTTTTCCAGTAGCAGTGTATGGCTGTCAGACTTGGACTATACAGAAAGCTAAGCACCACAGAATCAATGCTTTTGAATTGGGGTGCTGGAGAAGACTTTTGAGAATCCCTGGGACAGCAAGGAGATCAAAGCAGTCAATACTTAAAGAAATTAATTTGGGCTGTTCACTGAAGATCAAATACTCTAGCTGAATTTTAAACGTTTTGGCCACATAATGAAAAGATAGGCCTCACTGTAAAAGACTGATTTTGGAAAAGATTGAAGGAAAAAGGGAAAGGGGAAGGCAGAGGATGAGATGGATAGATAGTGTCATGGAAGCAATGAATGTGAACTTAGACACTGAAAGACAGTAGAGGATAGAAGGGCCTGGAACATTGTAGTCCATGGGATCTCAAAGAGTTGGACACAACTGAACAATGTGCATGTGTGTTTGTGTGTGTATACACACACACACACATACACGTGTTTGACAAGTCAAATGATATATTTGATAGTGAGATGGCCCTGGAGTCAGGAAGACATGAAATCAAGACCTACTTAAAAATATTGACTATGTGACCATAAGCAAGTCACTTAACATCTCAGTGCACTGGGCCAATCGGTAAAAATCCAAGTCGCTAACAAGTTAATTGTTGATTTGTCATGGGGAATGAGTTTCCATGCCAAGTTTTCCTCACACCAATTAAACCACAGCTCCCAACAAAATAAAAACATGTAAACATGCATATATAAAAATGTATGCTTATGCATTCATAAGCAGATTTATTGGCATGCTTGATTCAAGCTCATCAGTTCCCCAATTCAATGATGCGATAGAAGAGTACGGGATTTGGTGGGAAGCATTTGAGCAGGACTTTCTCAAGGTGTGTAAGCTTGCCTACTGGTACTCTCTTGACTGGGTTTCAGAGATCTGAGCTGCCTCCAAGATGATTGGTGGACTGATACTCAGGAGGACATGTCCTGGTCCTAGAAATCGCCCCCTCTTCATGGTCATCATTGTTGTTCATTGTCCAGCCATTCAGTCTTTCCTGATTCTTCATGACCTCATTTGGGGTTTTTTTGTGTGGTTTTGCCTTTACTTTTCCAGCACATTTTATAGATGAGGAAACTGAGGCAAACAGGTTTAAGTAACTTGCCCAGGGTCACACAACTAATAAGTGCCTGAGGCTGGATTTAAACTCAGGCCCTCCTGATTCTAGGCCCAGTACTCTGTCCACTGTGCCAGTTAGCTGCCCCGCATGGTCTATAAAAGTGACCTAATAAATCAGCTCTTTCTGGCTCACTTACTCTTCAAGATTCCCTCTTTGCCTCCTTTCTTGTCCCTTCTTCCAAAGAGTAGAAACAAGAAGCAGATGGGTTTCCTTCATCCTCTATCCTCAACCCAAGAGTAAGTTGATGGTGACTTGCAGTTGTGACTTATGTGATCTCTGAAAGGGTAGATTATGGATGATGTTTGTGAAGTCACAGTTCATATAAAATGTTTTATAGCCCTATATAAATATCATGAATCACTATAATTCCCTTTATTATATTACCATTAATACTATTTTCCCTTAGAATGTAAACTCACAGTGTATATAAACTATATAAATAGCTGGGGCTATATAAATATCATGAGTCACTATAATTTTCTTTATTATATCACTATTAATGATATTTTTTTCCTGTAAACACAAAAAGTAGAACCTATGGAGGTCATGTGGTATAGTGGAATAAGTCCTGCATTTAACCAGAGAACCACTTGATTCAAATCACTACTTTGCCAATAATGAGCTATGTGGCCTTAGAGAATACATACATACATATATACATATATATATATATATATATACACACACATGTCTATGAGAAGCCAAATGGTACAGTTGAGACAGAGATGGCACTGGGATCAGGAAGAACTGTACTAAGAACTACTTCTTAAAAATATTGGGTTCCTGTGGTTTTCAGTTTTATTTTGTATAAAATGAGGATGGACCAGGTAGTCCCTAAGATTCCTTTCTAGATCTATGATCCTGTGTTTAGCCTTAAGAAAATATTTTACATTGTACTGAGTGCAATATTATGAATCCTTGATGTTCAAATATTAACAACAGATTTGATTGTTCTGATAGTGGTGAGGAGGATACATCAGAATTAGAGACATAACTTGTAGAGACCTGAGTTTGAATCAATCCTGGCTCAAACACTTAATAGCTGAGTGACCTTGGTTTAGATGATTTGAGTTTTTTTTCAACTGCAAAATGAGGGGAAGGGCTAGAAGACCTCTAAAATCCATTCCTGTTCTAAACATCTGTTTTCATTTAGTAAACGCTTGGGAGTGTGTTATGGAGGGTCCCCTGCCCCACACACTTCAGAGCAGGCACAGATATCCTGTGACTTCTACTGGCTGTGATGATACTTTTATATGGCTGTTGAACCAAACTCCATGGATATGATACAAGGCAATCCTCTCCTCTCAGGCCTTTCTTTCCTACTGCCCTTTAGATATAAGGATGACTAAGCTCTGAAGATTCAGTGGTTGAAGGTCCCACCTCTCTTTCCTCAACCAGGTCCCAGCTCCCTGAATTTATGAGATGTTAGGCAAAGCCTCCCTTGGAAGCCTATTAGCTGTGTGATTCCAGGCAAATCACTTAACCTCTGTTTGCCTTAGTTTCCTGAACTATAAAATGGGAGTAATAACAAATAGCACCTACCTCATAGGGTTGTAAGGATCAAATGAGATGAGACAATATTTGTAAAAAAGTACTTGGCATAGTGCTGGCATATAGTAGGTGCTATATAAACCCTTTCCTTCTTCCTTTCTTTAACCTCCCTCCCCTTTCCTTTCCCTACTCTTCCCTTTTCCTGGCTTTCCCTTCCCTTCCATACCCTTCCCTTCTCTACCTTTCCATTCTCTAATCTTCTTTTCCTTTTCTTTCACTACCCTGCCCTTATCTTCCCTTCCTTTTCCTTCTCTTCCTTATCCTTTCCCACCTTTCCCTTCCTATCCCTTCCCCCATGTCTTTGATAAGCTGCCACCTGTTTGCATCTTCTTTCCTTTGGTACAAGACCTTGTGAGATCTGGAAAAGCAGCTGGCATCTTCCCTTCTCCTTAGGCCCCTAAGCAAGAAAATAGTGGTCCATTGGAGAAGTTTCAGTACGAACAGGAGCAGTGGGAGGCCCATTCATAGGGAAAAAATTTGCCCACAGAGAAAGAAACCAATGAGGAAAAAGGACACAGTTGGTGTTGATTGGGCTACTCTTAATGGAAGAGAAATATAAGATAGCTAATGAGCATTCCAGTTGCAGAAGTCTTAAGGAAGAAGGAAATATATACTTTTTCCACATTTGTTTCCTAGAAATGTTACATAATAGGTTAGTAAAAACTTGTTGGAATTTAAAAATAAAAATATATCCACAAATCTGAGAGTAATGAAGAATCTCAGAGGCCAGCCCAACCAACCTATTTTGTCATTGTTAACAATTTTCCTTTCATGACATTGGAAACTCTTAAGAAGTACCCCTTTCTGCCAATGCAGATGAGCAACTTTTAATTTTAGGAAGTTTGGCAGAGTACTAAGAAATGAAATGTCATGCTTAGGGTCACACATTCAGTATGAGTCAGAAGGTGGACTTGAACCCATGTTTTCCTAAAAAAAAAAGCTATCCCTCCAAAATTATGCCAACCTGCCTTTCCTAAATCTCTTATCACATTAAAAAATACAAGGGGAGGGGCCAAGATGGAAAACAGGAACTCCTTTAAGCTCTCCCCCAAATCCCTCCAAACACCTATAAAAATGGCTCTGAACGAATTCTAGAGCTGCAGAACCCACAAAATAGCAGAGGGAAGCAGGGCTCCAGCCCAGGACAGCCTGGATAGTTGCTGGGAAGGGTCTATTGCATGAGATTAGGAGCATAGTGCAGCCCAGACTGAGAGTTGGGTGGAGCAGGCCTGAGGGCCATGAATCATTGAGCTGTGGCAGTTACCAGACTTCTCAACCCACAAATGCCAAAGACCATGGAGAAGGTTAGTGGGAAAACTGCTGGATTGAGGTAAAAGTGGTCTGGACCCAGACCCTGGGGGCTGTGGAGGTGGCACTGTGGTGGCAGCAGCAGCAGCAGGAAGCTCCTGCAGCTGCTTCCAGAGCTCCAGCTGTGGCTGCTTCCAGAGTCCCTGGCTCACACTGTGGGAGGAATCAAGCAGTGGATCAGAGCAGGAGTGCAAGGAGTGCTTTGCTGGCACAGAGGCAGATTCTCTTGCTTTGTTCTGCTTGGATCTGGGTCTCAGTCCTGGTTGGTGGTTCTTGGGGGAGGAGGAGTGCTGCTGTGGCAGAGCTTGTGGTGACAGTGGAGTAGAAGTAGCTCTGAAAACAGCAGCACAGCCCCTAAAGCCTGGGACAGAGTACTCTTTACTGTACAAGCAGTCACACCCCAACAAAAAACTCAAGGGTCAATTAAGTTGGCTGGGAACATGAACAGAAAGCATAAAAAGACACAGACAGTTGAATCTTTTTTTGGTGACAAAGAAGATCGAAACATACAGCCAGAAGAAGTCAACAAAGTCAAAGAGCCTACATCAAAAACCTCCAAGAAAAATATGAATTGGTCTCAGGCCATGGAAGAGCTCAAAAAGGATTTGGAAAAGCAAGTAAGAGAAGTAGAGGAAAAACTGGGAAGAGAAATGAGAGTGATGTAAAAAAGCCATGAAAAATAAGTCAATGACTGGCTAAAGGAGACCCAAAAAATACTGAAGAAAACAACACCTTAAAAAAAGACTAACCCAAATGTCAAAAGAACTCCAAAAAGCCAATGAGGAGAAGAATGCCTTGAAATGCAGAATTAGCCAGATGGAAAGGGAGGTCCAAAAGACCACTGAAGAAAATTCCACCTTAAAAATTAGATTGGAGCAAGTAAAAGCTAGTGATTTTATGAGAAATCAAGATATTATAAAACAGAACCAGAGGAATGAAAACAAATGGAAGACAATATGAAATATCATGCTGGAAAAACCACTGACCTGGAGAATAGATCCAGGAGAGATAATTTAAAAATTATTGGACTACCTGAAAGCCATGATCACAAAAGAGCCTAGACATCATCTTTCAAGAAATTATCAAGGAAAACTGCCCTGATATTCTAGAACCAGAGAACCAAAATAGAAATGGAAAGAATCCACTGATTGCCTCTTGAAAAAGATCCCAAAAAGAAAACCCCTGGAAATATTGTTGCCAAATTCCAGAGTTCCCCAGTCAAGGAGAAAATTATGCAAGCAGTCAGAAAGAAACAATTTGAGTACTGTGAAAACACAATCAGGATAACACAAGATCTAGCAGCTTCTACATTAAGGGATCAAAAGGCTTGGAACATGATATTCCGGAGGTCGAAGGAGGTAGGATTAAAACCAAGAATCACCTACCCAGCAAAACTGAATATCATGCTCCAAAGCAAAATATGGATTTTCAATAAAATAGAGGACTTTCTCTATGTGAAAGCTTTCTCAGTGAAAAGACCAGAGCTGAATAGAAAATTTGACTTTCAAACCCAAGAATCAAGAGAAGCATGAAAAGGTAAACAAGAAAGAGAAATCATAAGGGACTTACTAAAGTTGAACTGTTTTGTTTACATTCCTACATGGAAAGACGATGTGTGCAATTCATGAAACCTTTCTCAGTATTAGGGTAGTTTAAGGGAATATACATAGATAGATAGATAGATAGATAGATAGATAGATAGATAGATAGATA
>CM053623.1:128434434-128453410 GCA_028646595.1 Phalanger gymnotis | reverse complement strand
AGGGAAGATATAAAAAAATAAATTAGGGAGGGAGAGAGGAATATATTGAGAGAGGGAGAAAGGGAGAGATAGAATGGGGTAAATTATCTTACATAAAAGTGGTGAGAAAAAGCAGTTCTGTTGGAAGGGAAGAGGAGGTAGGTGAGGGGGAATGAGTGAATCTTGTTCTCATTGGATATGACTTGAGGAAGGAATAATATACACACTCAATTGTGTATGTTACCCCACAGGGAAGTAGGGGGAAGGGGATAAAAAAGGGGGGATGATAGAAGGGAGGGCAGATAGGGGGAGGAGGTAATCAAAAGCACACACTTTTGAAAAAGGATAGGGTCAAGGGAGAAAATTGAAAAAAGGGGGACAGGATAGGATGGAGGGAAATATAGTTAGTCTTTCACAACATTATTATTTTGGAAGTGTTTTGCATAATGATATATGTGGGCTATGTTGAATTGCTTGCCTTCTTAGGGAGGGTGGGTGGGAAGGGAAGAGGGGACAGAATTTGGAACTCAAAGTTTTAAAAGCAGATGCTCAAAAAAAAGTTGTTTTTCATGCAACTGGGAAAGAAGACATATAGGCAATGGAGCATAGAAATTTATCTTACCCTACAAGAAAATAAGGAGAAAGGGGATGGGGGGGGAGTGGGGTGACAGAAGGTAGGGCTGACTGGGGAACAGAGCATTCAGTATATATGCCATCTTGGAGTAGGGGGAGGGTAGGAATGGGGAGAAAATTTGTAACTCAAAATCTTGTGGAAATCAATGCTGAAAACTAAAATATTAAATAATAAAATATGGAAAAATACCCACAAAATGATATTCAGTGGAAATTGTTGAGGTGGCGGGGGATCAGGAGACAGGGAATAGCTACTGAATTCTATAGCCTGAGGGGAAAAAAGAAATCAGATTACAAGCTGGTACAATAGGGGCATAGGAACAAATACTGCTTTAAATCACCACCTGAATGTATCACCAGCAATCACATATGCACACCACATGAACAGGTGAAAAAAATGATTGTGGAAAGCGTGCTGACAATCCTGTGTCCATAACAAAATCACTCCAACATGCATTTCTGCATCTGTAATGCATTTAATGCTTTCTTTTTTTTTAACTACTAGCTTTCAAGATACTTAGGCAGATCAGCATATGTGACTAAAAGAGTTTGACCTCTATATCCAACTTCTCAATGCCCACTGGGCATCTTTATCAGGATTCTGAGCTATACACCACAAATACAATTTTACTTAGTTTTCATCCCTGAAATCCAAAGTATTGGTTTTATGCTGCACTAAAAAAAGTTGAAAACAAGCACATATGTTTCCCAGGTGAATAGGTAGGTGGTGTGGTAGAGAGAATGCTGTATTTGAAATCAGGAAGACCTAAATTTGAATCCTGCCTGATGTATTTATTCACTGCATGACCCTCGGCAAGTTACTTAAAGTATTTCAGCCTCAGTTTCCTCATCTGTCCAATGTGATAATAATAGCCCATACACCCCTGGATTTGATGAGATGAGAGAATGAGGCAATAATAACAAAAATAGCCAACATTTATATAGTGCTTACTACGTTCTAGGCCCTGTGCTAAGAGTTTTAAAATTATTATCATATTTGATCCTCACCACAACCCTGGGAGGTTGGTACTGTTATTGTCCTCATCTTAACTGATCAGAAAACTGAGGCAAACTGAAATTAAGTGATTTACCCAGGGTCACGTGGCTAGTAAGTATCTGAGGCTGGATTTGAACTCAAGTCTTCCTGACTCTAAGCTTGGATCTCTATCCATTGTATTGCCTTCCTGCTAAAACAGGCAAAACATGCTGCAAACTTTAAGCACTATATGAATGCTAGCCATTATTATTATTATACATTAAGAAAAATATGTGAGCACAGTTTTAATATCACATAGTAAAAAACCTTTTCCACTTACCCCTGTGATTATTCTCTGATGAAATAACATTTCTTAGCTCATTTTTACATGTATGTCCATTAGTCATCTTTGTATTCCCAATGCCTAACACAATGGAAGGCAACAAAGTAAAGTGGAAAGGGTATTGGGTTTGGTGTCAGATGATGCTGGTTTGAATCCCAGCTCTCTCTGTCACCTGTTACTTTGAGCAAGTCACTTAGATTCTCTAGACCTGAGCTATAAAATCTCTTTTACCTCTACATCTATGATTTTGCACTAATGCTTTACAAATAACTGCTAAATTTAGTTGAATTAAGCACATGCTCATTCCATTCCCCCCCACCCTCAATTCAACTAATTTTGTTCTAATGGAAGTTCATCATACACGAAAGAAATGGTGGTCATGTCGTAACCTTTATTCTTCTGCGTTGACTATTTTTTTTTCAAATCCATTCTGCATTGACTCAGCAGTTATGCCTTTAGAGTACATGGTGATATGATTTCCTAGAAAGACCTGATTCACTCTTCCCTGAATATGAAACAAGTGAAATAAACCATTTCAACTCCATTTTTACTTTTTCTCAAGCAAGAGGGCCTTACATCTCTAACAAGGTTTTTTCATTACTAATTGTTGTGAATCTGAATCACCCAGTCTTCACTATTTTATGAGGTGATTCATGCTTCAATTCTATTTAAAAAATTGACAGTGATTGTGAACATAACAAACTGTGTTTCAATGTATAGTACAATCATATATTCATTTCTTATGCACTTCCAGAAAAGGGAGTGCAGTGGGGGAAACACCATTAATGATGTACACTAGACCTCTGTCCTATCAGTGAATCAGTTTTCACTAAGTAAAACGTGACATAGATCAGCTGTTGTCTCTTCACTTGCCTGGCATGCTATGAAGGAAATAATATACATGATTCTACCTATGAAATATTCCATGGCTTTTCAGAAACCAGATGTCCATTATTATCTGAAACCAGAATACATAAAATACTTGCATGACTTGACTGTGTTCATTAAAAAGATTCTAAGTGATTTCCATTTCAAATAAAGTGAAAGTCTAATTGAATTATCTTAATCGAGCTATGGGTATTTGAGTAAAATTGCTTTGGAAAATATATTGATTCTTTGCCAAATGATAAATCGGGCACATAGATCGCCCTATCTCTAGTATAAGAACAAAAAGGAAGGTGAATGCTGATTACGTAATGAATAATATCTATGTTGCTGACATAAAAAGTACAAAAGTAGAATGCCATGAAGACGAATGTTATCAAGGAGAGTGAACATTTTCTCTGGGTGAAGTCATGGAAAAGAAGACTCCTTAGATAATTCTAAAACCGATGTTAATTTTAACCTCTAATTTTAGGCTTGTGAACAGAAATTTTTTTTAACATTTAAAGTTTGATTTTGTGTTTGTGATATAGCTTCCAAAAATGTATTTGTTTATATTTTAGGCTATTGGTGACAGAATTATTTTATGATCCTTAACCTGTGGTTTATATCATGAAAGAGATCCAGAGTCACAAAAAAGAGATGCCTAGAATACAGTTGGTGCTTAATATATACTTATTCAGTTTAAATGAATTGGATCAAATTGACCTTCATGTAGCTAGAAGTATGGGATAATAAGAGCCCTTGTGATCCATTGGTCTCCTAATAATGTCATAAGATCTAGAATAAGGCACCTGCCATGGTCAATACCTTTCATCCCCATGTGGCAAATTTATAGAAACGTATGAACAAGGTATACATAGAATAAAAAGGTATGAATGTGTTACAACTTACACTGTTGGAAGGAGTGCCCATATTAATGAGATCACAGATCCAAGGAAGTCTCAGAATATTGGTGTCCTGGTATCAACCAGATATAATGCAGAGTAACACAACCATGCTATCTCCCTCCCTATACAAGCAAACTTGTTTTCTGTGATAGATGAAATGTCCAAATGAAAACCATGACAAATCATGGTTGTACCAACAACTGACAGATGTGCTATTATCAAGGTTAAAGAAAAGAGGCATCACATTTTGAAATATAAAATCAGAGATTTAATAAAGTCATAAACTTACTCTGCGAAATTGGTTCTCACTCTCAAGCTCTCTTAGCATCCTTGATACAGAGCCACATGTCTTATATGATATGGAGTAAGCCTATCTTCTGTCTTGGGACCTCACTGACTATGTGTAGTATGTGGTTGAGAATCATGGGAAGAACTATAAGGAAGTTGCACTAGATTGAGAACTACTCCCATGAGAATGCAAAGCTAATCAAAGACAGAATCAAAGCATACAACTCCATTTACAAATAATAATTCCAAGACTCCATTATTTCCCTAAAGAAAACAAGATTAAATATGGGATGCCTATCTCTCTCCATAGGGCAACATTTCCCTTTTGGTTAAGAACAAGGTGGGGTTGTTTAGCTCAGATTGTTTCATGAGGTATATAATATGCAAGAGATCTAGCTGGGGAAACTAGTTAAGGATGTAAAAGGTTCTACTCCTAGGTCTTTTGAGCTGAGAGATGACACCCAATTCATGAGACAAGTGGACCTCTTCCTAAGGTTCTAAGGGTACTGTTAGATTATGATTTTTGCTTGTGAAGTTTGGGGAAAATTATGCCCATGTGGAAGTTATTACAACTGCTATGTATGCTTTAAACAATATTATCTGTATATATTACTATAGTATAATCTTATTAAGGGCAGAGATCAGGTCTTACACATTTCTATCTCATAGTAGAGTGTGCTGAAAATAGGTACTCAGTAAATATTTGTTGAATGAAAAACAAATAAATGAACCAATCTGATTCAAATAAAGTGTAAAAACAACTAGGCAAAGAAATTTGGTTGCATACACACACACACACACACATACATACATATAGGTTTCTACTTCTTTGACATTTTAGATAAATCTCAAGCTATGTCTATCTCCATGGCAAGTTGAACACGAAAGTCAAATTCAATTCAGATGGCTACAAGCAGTTTACTTTAAGACTAAGTAATATCATGTCTGTATTTTTGGGAAATGGCTATAGTTCTACCACAAGGAATAATGGAAGCAAGCTGGGTTGATGCCATTTGATAATATGATAAAAATGACATTTTCCAAAAAATGGAAACAATATAAGGGAAATTTTTATTCTAGATCTAATTCTGGCTAAAAAGGAAGAATTGACTATCACAGTCAAAATAGGATATTCAATAGGAATATTGTAGGGGAGTGACTTAATCTTAGAATTTGTGATAGAATAAAGGAAAGATGGGAACAGTCTGACATGTACCCTGGATTTGGGACATGCACCTTTTGAAGGATTTAAAGGAAGCATAAATAGGATAGGATTCCTGTAGCCTAAAATTATACAGGTAAAGTTTGCCTAGAAGAGATGGCAAGCTTTCAAGAATGCAATTCTCAAGAGACACTGTGCGTGTGTGTATATATGTGTGTATTCTGAGGAAGAAAAGGAGAATTGTCTAAAGAGACCACCATGGATGTGCAGAGTTAACTGACTGGTTTACATTTTAAAAAATAGGACAGGTAACAGAGTGTGATTATAAAAGCATAACATAGTCACAGTTAAGTGGTCAAAGAATATGAACAAATCATTGTCAAAAGAAGAATTACAAATGATTAATAACCATATGAAATATTGTTCCAAGTTGCTAGTAACAAGAGAAGTTCTAATCAAAACTCTGAGGTGAACAAGTGAACAGAAATGACAAAAGGAGAAGATAATCAATGTGGGATAGAATTTGGAAATACAAGCATAGTACAAATATAACGTAGTAGAGCTATGAATTAGTTCAACTATTCTGAAAAGCAATTTTGAATTAAACAAAAAAGCAAAATGCTCATACCATTTGATCCAGAGGTCCCACTGCTAAGAATATACCATAAAGTAAATCAAAAACAAAAATAAAGACAAAGGGCAAAAATAGTCATATTGGCATAATTAGCAACTTTTTGTGATTAGAACTTTCTAAAAGTATAATTAGGTGGTAGTGGGTTCCCCTTTAGTAGAAGTGTTCAAGTAAAGCCTCATTTACCACTTCTTAGGTATTCTGCAGACTGAATTAGATGGATTCTGTAGTTTTCTCCAACTCAGAGAATTGATGCTTTGTCTTATGTCTGTTTTCCATTTTCAGAAAAGCTGATCATATATAGCTGTTAATTAAAGCAAAGAACCATTTAGGACATTAAAAACACAAGTCGAGCAATGCAGACTAGTAGACCCCAGAAAGGTTTAAATTAGTTTTTTGGGGGGTTTGAGGAACATGTTTCATTATTTTTCTTAAATCATCAAAAACTGAATTATTTTTAAATATTGATATTTTCCTTATTCTTCTTAGTGCTAGTCGTAAGTGTGTTTTTTCATCGATCTAAACCTCTTTTCTTTTCAAAATACTTTGCCATTTCCATGGATTTTGTATTGTCCTAAGTGATTGAATTTAGGTTGTATGTATTGATGTGCACAGACAGATCTGTTTTCTCATATGCCTGATTCTTAAAACATAGCACTTTAGATGCATCTGTATTTTAAACTCACTGCACTGGGATGTCTAAACTAATGTTGGAAATTTCTCAGAGTACGTTCATATATGGTTTTCGTAAGTGTCATTCTTCGACACCAACAAGAATATGCACCAAATTATAAATAACCCAGTGGATATTTATTTTCATCCTGTTTTTACTTAGTCAGGCAACTGGAAAATAAAATAAAAATATTTTTTAAAAGCACATCCTTCCCCTTTCCATGTTTTTGAAATTAGAGAAAAGGATTGGTTTGAGTTTTACAATTATTTTAAAAATCTAATTAAGATTTCCAGATGTTGAAATTCACACCAGATGATTTTTGTAGCATATGTAAATAATGCTTTCAGACATGAATCTCTTTCAACTTTTAATAGCACCAGTGACAAAATAGTATTTCCAAATTACAGAATGGACAATAGCATTGAATTTGGTTTATATTGAAATCTTTCCTAATTTATGTTCCAGTTCTCAAAATCTGTGTGCTCTTTCAATTTGTTCAAACATTTCAAGATAGAAAAGATGCACATGTGCTGTCATTTTGAAAAGGGAGGGCCTCTGATTACAGGGCTCAAAAAATATAGGTTATTTCTTGTGTTGCAAACTAGTCTGATTTTCATTCAAGTTCATCTAGCACTTAGTACAGTGCCTGGCATGTAGTAGTCACTTAATAATTGCCGTATGGCTGACTGTCATGTGAGGATTTTTATCTCTAGGAAAAATAGGTTCAGGTCTTAATAACCTTTCCTCATAGGTTTTATGTCCCAAGTCTTAGGTACACTCTGTGTTTTCTACATAGCTGTTTGCTTTGTGCAGTTCACTTAGAGATAATACACGTTCGTTCAGGATTGCCTAGTACTGCAAACTGCAACAGGAGAAATACTTTACAGTTTCTGTAGGCAAGCTGTTTAAGTAATTATGAAGGGAAGACCATATATGAAAAAGGCAATAATCACTAAGAATTTCATCTCTAAATGTAATGGTATGTGGATGTGGTCTACCAAGGGAGTGGAGTGAAAAATGACTTAAGCTGGAACCAGTAGTAAGAGTCAATGAAGTTGGGTTTAATGAGTAGTTCTTGATATAGGTTTTAGATACAGTAGAAGTTTCTCTAAATTCTTTAACAGTTCCTTAACATTTCCTGACGGCTAAGTTTGATTGCATGGAAAATCCTGATTTTTTGGAAAGTGAAGATTATGTTTAAAGTGTTGGGATGATTCCAACATGAAAGGAGATGAAAGCCAAGTTTTCTAAATCCATTGTACACAAACAACCTCACTGTTTCACAGGTCAGCATATGGCTATTTGAATGGGTTATCTGTATTATTTTAATCATTTCAACTCAATGTAATAAAAATGTATTAAGTATTTACTGTGCACAAGGCACCATCATCAGTTTTTGGTAGGAAAGACAAAATTAAAAATAATTATAAACAAAGAACAACACACAATACATTTGTATACATACACACACATAAATACCTTAAACTTCTAGGGAAGGGGATATATTTGAGGAGGGATGGAAAACTAACAACAGTCTGAATGGTGAAATCAGGGAGGGCTTTACAGAGAACCAGGCACCTGAATAGAGCCTTGAAGGAAAATAATTATTCTGAGAATCAGAGATGAAGAGGGAGAGCTTTCTAGCCATGTGTGTGTGTGTATGTGTGTGTGTGTGTGTGTGTGTGTGTTTGTGTGTGTGTGTGAATTTACTGAAGAAGGCGATGGTGTGTTAAATTCAGGGAAAAACTAATAGTACAAATTAACTAGAATGAAGAATTTGTAAGGTCAGTGAAACAAAATAATTCTGGAAGAGCAGATAGGGGCCAGATTGTGGAGGGTATTAAAATCAGACAGAAGTTTGTATTTTTTCTTTAGGTCAATGGAAAGGCACTGAAGGATTTTAAGCAAGAAGTCACATATGTGTGATGAAAATTATTTTGGCACATGTGTGGAAGAATGATTGAAGAGAGGAAAGGTTAGAAACATGGAGGCCAATTAGAACATTATTGAAATAGATCCATATAGAAATATTTAGGGTCATAGCTAGTATGGTGTCCATGTGTGCAAAGAGAAGAGGGATGGATGTTAGACATACTATAGAGGTAGAAAGAACAAGATATGGCAGGCAGTTGAATATGGGTAATGACAGTCAGGGAACAGTTGAAGATGACTCAGGTTGCAAAACTGGGTGACTAGGAGAGAAAAAAAGGAAGTTTGGAGAAGGGGGGAGAATCATATGTTTCATTTTGGTCTTGTGTTTGGGGTGCGAGCAGAATATCTAAGACATGTCTCACAGGTAGTTGATAAAGCAGAACTGGAATTCGGAAGAAAAATTAGAGGTGTGTATATATATATGTATATATACATATATATATATACACACACATACATATATGTATAAATTTGGTAGATATATATATGGAGATAATATTGAGACCATGAGAGCTGATAAGATCACTAGTTGAGAAAGCATATGTAGAAAAGAGAAGGACAAAGCCTTATGGGACATCCAAGCTAAGGCGAGGAAGATGGATGATAGTTTAGGAAGGAAACTGAGTAGAAGCAGACAGACAGGTAGGAGGAGAAATAGAACAGAGTATATCATGGAAGTCAAGGAAGAGAAAATATCCAAGACTAAAGGAGGATCGACAGTGCCAAAAGCTACAGAGAGGTCAGGAAGGCTGAGGAATGAGAAAAGTTCAACAAACGGAACAGTTGGGAGATCGCTGGTAACTTAGAGAGAGTAATTTCAATGAATTAATTCTCCAGTCAGAAAACAGATTGCAATGAGTTGTGAAGTGGGTGGGTGGTGAGGTGATATAGGCGATAAAATGGAAACAATTTTTCGAAGTTAAGAAGTGAAAGAAAAGAGATGGTATCATAGATTGATAGTCACAGAGGTTTAAGTATGTGTTTCATTCCCCGCCACCCCCCCCCCCAACCCCTTTAAAGGCTAGAGTATATCTAAGCATATTTTTAAGCCTTAGGGAAAAAGCCAGTAAGTAAGGAGAGAGTGAAGAAGACAAAGGGGGGTGGACAGATAATTGGTTGCATAGCCTCCCATAGAAGACAGGAAGGAGTGGGATGAAGGGCACAAATAGAGCGAATGACTTTGGCAAGGAGAACTATTTCTTCCTCAGACACCTGAATAAGGGAAAAGAAGATAGGTAAAGATTGAGAGTATTTTTGCAGTGCAGAGGAAGGAACTCAGGATGGATGACCTTGAATTTCCTAGTAAAATTGCCGGGGAAGGACATCTGCTTTTAATTTCTCAATTGAAATGGAGAATAAGGATTAAGAAAACCCATTTGTATTCTTACTGGAAGTCAGAATTTGAATTGATTCAATGTAAATGAAATCTCATTTATAGCACTGCATAATACAAATACTTAAATTAATAAAAAAATTTGCAGAGGACTAAGATGTTATGCAAATAGATTTGCATTCTAAAAGAGTAATTCCTTACTTTGGTCATTTAAATGAGAAATTATAAAGACTGTTCACTGCTTGGTCTTTGGCCAAATGCAGCTTGATATGAGTCACACAACACTGACATATTGACTGAAGAAAAAATTGCATAGGAATGGAGCCTTGCACTTTTTCCCTCCCTACTAGGAAGCAAGAGAAAGTGAAGTGGTAGACAAAGGCCTTCACCTTTATGTAGATCAGAATAAATAGTTTTGTAGCCTCAGTGTATAGTAAGCCATAACCAGCTTTCAGAATATGCTAGTTGTGAATGGTCACAAGAGCTGACAGTTACATAGAAATTTAAGATTTACAAAGTACTTTATATGCATTATCTCATATGATGCAACAGCCCTGTGATATGGATAGGTAATCCGGGCATTATTACACCCATTTTCACCTGAGGAACCTAAGGCTCAGAGAGTCTAGCAATGCTGATAATGAAATTATTATCTGCTCACTCCAAGTCTTATGCACTGCAAGTCCTTGCAACTTCCTTAATGACTCTTGACATTTGAACAGACTCAAGTTGACCATTTTCGGAGCTTAGGATGTGTTTCTATCACACCACATATGGACATTTTATTTTCTAAATAGGATGATATAGATACATTACATAAATGAAGGAAAAGCTACATTTAGTTAGAAGTCAATGAAAATGAAGACATTTTTTCCCATCCAAGTTCACAGAATCTATGAAATCTAGTCATACATGGACCCCAAATTAAGAACTCTTGAACTAGCTAAAAATAGAACATTCGAAAAGCAGTAAAAATGAAACTCTATTCTAAATTCAATTAATTATAAAGAAAGACTCAATTTCAAGATCTTACAACCCCAGGAGCTGAATTAGCTTTTCTTTAATTAAGCAGCTCTAAGCATATACTTTCTTGGATTTTATCTAAGTTTTTAATTTAATGTTATTTTAATGACTGATTTGTGAATAGGCTAGAGTATGTTTAATCATCAGAGTAGTCCACCTGGTATTTCCTACAGCCACAAAATGGTCTAAAAAGTTTAAATGTAACAGTACCCCATGAGTCAACTCAGTGTTTCTAATTTTCTCTGAAAATGCAACCTCTGTAAACATCTAATAGACCTTGTAACTTATTTAGTGATTTTTAGTTATGTCCATCTTGTTACCCCATTTTCAGTTTTCTTGGCAAAGAAACTGGAGTGGTTTGTCATTTCCTTATCAAGCTCATTTCACAGAAGAGGAAACTGAGGCAAACAAGGTTAAATGACTTGCCTAGGGTCACATAGTTAGTAAATGTCTGAGGCCACATTTGAACTCAGGAAGATGAATCTTACTGACTCCAGGCCCTGCACTCTATGTACTAAGCCCCCTAACTGTTCAGACTTTGTACCTGACAAGCAGTGAAGTAAAGAAGGGCAACATTTCCTTTGGCAGAAAACAAAGTAATTTATCAGTAAAGCTTCAATAAATTATACAAATGTAAACAAAACAAAACGAAAAATACATTAAAATAATTGATTATTTTCTAAATTGGTAAAGTGGTACAGTGGAAGGAGTGAGACTAGAATCACAGGACATGTTTTCAAATCCAACCTCAGATATTGCTTCTGCTATCTTGGGCAATTCACTAATCTTGTGTATCATTTGCCTAATCTGTAAAATGAGGACTTTGAAACTGATAGCTTTTGAATGCCCTTCTAAGCTCTAGACCTATCATCCTGTGATACTACCTTGAAGTAACTTGATCTCTTCTGAATCTCATTGAACAGACCTATCGTAAAACATGGCATACATCAGTATGACTCACTAAAACAGGAGTTAGCTATCTGGGTTCTAAACTGGTTTTTTGCCATCTGTGTTACACTGGGCAAACTACTTCAACTCTCCCTTTTTCTTCTAAGTGTTCCTATCTGCAAAATGAACAGACTGGAATAGATCATTTTTATCATCCTTTCTAGTTCTAAAAGTTGTGTGTATACATACACATACATATGTGTCTATATGTAGGTGTATATGTACACACGCACACTTTCATGTGTATATTATGTATGTATATACCTTATCAATCAACACTGCATTCTAGTTTTTAGCACTATTGTCATGTGAACAATAAGAAGAAAAAAAGAGAATTTATGAATATTCAAAAGTGGCAAATTACATTTAATGTCTGGCCACAACCTATTTTCCAGATATTTTGCTTTTCCATAAAGATGGAAAGTAATGTCTGTTAATAAAATTGCCTTAGATAAAAGTTTAATTTAAAAAAAATTAGCTAAACGTCAATGCACTCGGTGGGAACTAGGTAGACAAGGATAACTAATCTGGCAGCACTTTTATGACAATGAGTTTTAGTTCTCCAATCAAATATTTGATATAATTTCAATATATCTCTGCCCTTAGAATGATATCTTGACATTTTTGAAGGGTTATATTCATCACTATTCTTAACTTGGGCTCCTCCTTTGTCCATTTGTTTAGTCTCTGATTTATCTACATATGCAATTTAATTTCATTTCTAAGAAGATCCTAACCACTAATTCACTCTGTGCTTATTATAGTCTTCATCTTTTTGTATCATTGAATTAAATGCATTTGCAGCTGGTCTCTACATCGAGGTCACTTATGCAGATTAGAAACTCAAAAGATTCAAAGCCTAGATGCCTTTTGAACTACACATGATTATTTCCTAGCAATCAGACATACTTCTTTTAAAACTTTCTGTGCTCAGTGATTTAAAAAATACTTTTCTATGATCATGCTTTCTGTTGATTAAACTAATATCTATCAGCCACTTTATTATTGGAAGTCACTATTCACAGAAGTAGAAGCCATGAGTGAAATTGGAGGTAATATAAAGGAAGTGCAAATGTAAAGTAATATTACGCTTTTAAATTTTATTTTCAGTCTTCAGTTTTGATTAATGATCCTTTTTCCAAATGCTAAAATCCTTATGTGTACCATTGGATCCCAAACTGATGACTAGAAGGGAACTTAGAAGCCATCTACTCCAGCCACCTAATTTTACACAGAATGGTACCTGAGGCCCAGAGACATTAAGCAAATTGGCCAAGATCATGCAGGCAATAAATGATAGAGATAGGAGTTGAACCCAGATACTTTCATTTCAAATCCACTTTTTTTTTAATGAACCACAAATAACTAAGCTATGATTTTTCCATGATGATAAATATTTAATGATTAGATACACTCAAAATTTCTATAATCTCTTGAAAGTGTTTATCTTGGAATTCAAAGTTACTTCTCTTTAAAATTAAAGACCACAATACCTAATTTTTTATCTGTGTACAATGGGGGCTGATTGATATGGATTTATATTGGCATCTACCTTCGGCAGGAAATTCAGAATGTGTAATTCGAATCAGCAATATCAGAGAAGATAAGACCTACTGAGAACATCTGCAAGCCATAATAGCATTCTCTTATGCATGTATGATGGAAAAGTACCTGAGAGGTTCGAGAATTTATAGAGAGTAATGTGACTCAGTGCTGAAAGAGAAGATAACCTGGCATGAATTGGCACTTAATAAATACTGATATGACTATCAGAATGAAGAGGTAACACATCTGGGAAATATTTATAGCCACTTTGATAGTAGGCAATTTGTGCTATGGGACAACAGACTTCTGCAGGTATTTTTCCTTCCGTACTTGTTATTTCACTGGTGTAGGGGAGTTCCCCTTTGAGGAAACCCCCTGTACCAAAACAGATAAGCAAGAATCCTGTTTATCCCTGTCCGCAGCACTGAGAGATGTAGGTGACTTTCCAGATTCACGCCATCCGTATGTGTCAGTGGCATCACTAGAGCCCAACCTTCCCTGATGTCAAAGCCATGTCTCTGTCCTCTACACTATCCTGGCTCTCATTAATTAAATATTACTACAGATTAATTAGGCAGCTATATGGTGCAGTGGATAGTGCACAGGGACTGGACTCAGGAAGACTCATCTTCCCAAGTTCAAATCTGACCTCAGACGCTTCCTAGCTTGTGACCCTGGGCAAGTTACTTAACCCTGTTTGCCTCAGTTTCTTCATCTGGAGAATGAAATGGGAAAACCAAAAACAGATTATTCACTTCTTCCACTGTAAATGTTCAAAGACAGCATTACATATATATATATATATATATGTAATGTAATACATATATATGTATATATATGTGTATATATATATACACATATATATTTTTAATTCCAAGTCCTCACTAAAATGCTTTAGATATACATTTTAATTAATTATAGACTATGAGGCTTGTGAGATTAAAAAGTGGAAAATTAGTGACAAAATTTCTGAATATAATGCTGCTTCTGAAACTTTTTAGCAATTTGTATAGATTTGCAAATGGAAACAATGGGGTGCTTAACCAAATGGTTTGAGCCCCAAAGTGAGCACAAGGGGATCATCAAAAACCTCTTTGACTATTTTTTTATCTTATACATTTAAGGTAGGTCTATCCATCAGTTCCAATGAGGATATAATGTGGCAGAGTAGGCAACAGTCATATATATGTACTTGAAAAAATAGATTGGCAAGGAGAAGACACCATGTCTAGCATCACAGAATCATAAAATGATAGATTTGCATATGTAAGGGATCTTAAAAGTCATTTAGCCTAATCCCCTCATTTTAAAGTTCAGAAAATTGAGGTCCAGAAATCCAGAACTGACTTGCCTCAGAACACACTCTAGCCCTCAAACACAAATCGTCTGACTGCAAATCTGGCATGTTTTTCACCACGCCATGCTGCTTCTGATACACATCAAGAAAGCTGGATCCAAACCGTACCTTCCTCACTTACTAGTTGCATGGTCAAGTCACTCATTCCCCCTCAACCACAATTACACACACACACACACACAATGTTACTCTTGAAAATTTCCACAGATAAGTTCATCAAAAGGCAGCCCATTCTACTAACTGCTTAATAAATGCTCTATCTCCATAGAATATCTATCATCTCCATGTCTAGTATCCACAATCCATTTTTGTACTGTAATCATTAAAAAAATGAAATATTTTATGATGGAAATTCTGACCTTGATCCCTATCTGCCCTGCAACCCCCCACCCCCAAACCAATTTACTCCAACTCCAAAAGTCCTCCTTTTTTGCTTAGGGCTGACATCTAAAATGTCTACATTTGTTCTAGAGGTTTCAACATTCTTGCCATGCTCCTTTGAATAATTTGTGGCAAATGAAACTGTACATACTACTACAGATACATGGTACAGCCATAAGGACAGTTACTTTTCTTCTTACAGACACTATACTTACCGTAATACAATTCGATAATATATTACAAGAGGCAGCATAGTAGGCTAGATAAAGACTTAGAATTGAAACCTAGATGATCAGACTTCAAATCCTCCATTTGACCCATCTGGCTGAGTGACGATAGGAAAGTCACTTAACTCTTTAAGAGTACAAGTTGTTTAGTAGGCTCTGAATTATATTGAGAGAGGGAGCTCCTCATGTGGCAGTTGCCTATTGTAATGAAATCACAGGTCCCTATTCCTAATTTTTGCTTTTGGTGAAGCTAGTAACACGATTTGCTCATAATGAGCTTGCAGTCCATTTAAACCCTCAATGTTTTCTTTGTTTTCCATATACAATTTTATTAAATCATTTCCCATCTAGCCTGTATTTGTTCAATTGATTTTTAACTTGAGTGCAGATCTTTATGTTTATTCTTTTTCAATGAATGTTAGTTTCAATCCTTAAATCCAGGTTGTCTAGGTCTCTTCTGAATCCTGATTCTGTTATCCAGTACATTAGCTACCCTTTCTACCTTTGGGTCATTCACAAATTTAATTAACAAATTTTCTGTGTCTTCTTCCATGTCATTGATTTTTTAAAAAGTCCTATTTGGGTAAAGAGCTCTATATCACATACAACAACCAAGGTGACATTGATCCATTAACCAACATATGGTGGTATATATAGTTGTTTAATCAGCAAAAAATCTGCCTATATGTGATGTTGTGAAGCCCATATTTCTTCCTCGTCTCCATAGGATATGATGAGAGACTTTGCTAAATATTCTCAGAAATTTAAAAAAGTAATTGTCTATAGTCACTCCTCATTTCCTAATATAGTAACCTTATCAAATAAGGAAATTGAGTTAACTTTGCATAATATATTTTATTGAACTTATGCCAGATCAATGACTGATCATCATTTCTTTTTTCTAAGTGCCAATAAATCATCTGAACACTGGTGACCATTAAGAGGCAGTGAATTTCCTATGTTCCAGCTGCTATGGCACCTACCTCTGCCATGCACCTGTCCCCAATCAGATGCAGTAGGTTATCAATAAAGATGGCAAAGCAGATAGCTTTGTTATATATACTTGTCTACCATTCAGAATTCGTTCTTCACAGAACTTCTCAGCTGGCTTTATACAATCTCAGAGTTTTGCAGTACACAATTGCAGAAACATCATTCTAATTCACTTAAGCTAAATGTACTAGTCAAAGGATTAAAACGAATAATGCAAGCAGATGAAAAGCCAAATATAAATCTCTATCTTCACATTTCTTCCTTCTTGGTCAGCAGATTAACCCATCTTTCTTCCAACAGCTAATTCAGTGAGTGCCAATTACTGCTAACTTCTATATGTCTGTACATTACTGTCATCATTGTTATGGTTATTAATACCAAGGGAGAAACATCCAAGATCATTTTGCCATGGAAACTAGGTAAATTTGAAAGCTTTTCCCCCTCTTCTTAAAATCAAATAAAATAACCACAGCATCATTTCTGTTTACTATTAATTAATTTTCAAAATAGTGCCTGAAAGATTAAATTAGGTCATCATAAGTGATTACCATAATGATAAATATACCATGATGCAATTGGAGCTGGAAGCCATTCTCTTAGGCAGATAAACAACTGAAGAATGCTTGATAGATCAATTTGCTTCTAATGTTGGCAGCTGCAAACTCAAGTGGGGAAAAGATTTTATTAACCATAGGAGGGATTTATGTGCTAAAGAAGGTCTCTTTGACTATGGATGATCTCTATTTCGCTCTCTTGATGAGGTGATTTACTGCTCGGTGAGTAGCTTGGTGAAGACTGAGAAGAGAAGGTACAAAATACAAGCTTTAATTCAATCTGAACAATCAAGAGGTAATGTAACTGGAGAAGATGAATGGGACAGAGTTTCTAATGAGCTCTTTCTCACTCTGAAATACAGATTAAACCCTACACAGTAGGAACCATGGTAATGGAAGAAATTCATGGATTTCTGAAGAGTAAAGCTTAAATGATCCCAGCTTGTATGCTACAGAAAACCACCTAGTATTATGGCATCAGAAATGTTGCAACTATTTGAAGATTTTAAACTTTCAATATGCTATGATTTTATTTAAAAATAATAGTGTATGTTAATGGGCTTAATCTGTGCTTTCTCTAATTTACAGGAATGAAAAATGGCTAATAAATATATTTTAAACTCATAAGACCTAGTCTCAAGCAGTTAATATATAGTGGAGAAATTACATTTAAAATATTATGACACCACTCTATCATCAGCATATTAATCAATAATTCACAAAGATAGGCATATAATTAAAACACCAAATACAATAAACAATATTGTTATTATTTATTTGTTTTCAGTTGTGTCTCTTTGTAACACTATTAGGAATTTTCTTGGCAAAGATACTTGAGTGGTTAACCATGTCTTTCTCCAGCTCACTTTACAGATGAGGAAACTGAGGCAAACAGAGTTAAGTGACTTGCCCAAGGTCACACAGCTAGTAAGTGTCTGAGGCCAAATTTGAACTCAGGAATATGAGTCTTCTTGACTCCAGGCTCTGCACTCTTTCCACTGTACCACCAAGCTGCCCCTTACTTAATATACTCAGGTGTTAAATCTGAACATTTATAAATATATGGACAGAGAGGCTCTAATGCATAAGTTATCCATTTTTCTTAGCCAGATTTATCAGATTTTTGACATGATTCTACTTCTTAGGATTATTCATAAAATATAGCTAAACACTCTAAGGATTCAACTACAACTTAAGAGATTAATAAATAACACCTACTTTTTTCCCAAAAACATATTTAATCTTCCTTGTCTTTGAATTACAATATTAAGAATAGGGAAGAAGTGTATAATCGTCTGCTACCAGATAGTTTCTTTGTTGTTAATAACCAAATTTGACCATTCCCCTATTATTCTACTGATTTAAAGGTCATAGGATCATTCAGCTAGATCTGGAAGGTGTCTTTGAGACCATCAATTCCAGTCATTTCATTTTACAAATAAACAAACTGAGGTCCAGAGATGGTAGGTCATTTGCCCAATTTCACAAAAATAGTGGTAAAAAGTAACACAGTATGAGAACTTATGGATATGTTCTGACATGCCATTGGATAGAGTTATTGCATCAAGATGTCAAAATACATCAAATTATCTAAGTACACAATGAGTGAATATTCCTTTGTCTTGGAAAACAAAACCAAACACCTAATTGGTCCCACAGAATTGATTTTGATTACTAGGTAAGTTCTCCAAAATTTTTTGTGAAGAACATTTTTGTTTAGTGTTTGTGTGTGTATATAAATTTAACTGTAAGAGAGTGGAAGGTAAATTCTGCTCTCTCTATATATCGATCCACAGGTATATATTACTTACTATCTTTATCTTGATTTTAAAAGATTAGAATCCACCAAAAATATATTGACAAGACATATCTTTTTTTTTTTAAATTTATTTTTGACATGTTTGGTTTTCAGCATTGATTTTCACAGGCGTTTGAATTACAAATTTTCTCCCCATTTCCTCCCCCCCCCCCACTCCAAGATGGCGTACATTCTGGTTGCCCTGTTCCCCAGTCTGGCCTTCCCTCCCTCGCCCCATTCCCTTCCCATCCCCCTTTCCCTTCCTCTCTCCCCTGTTCCCTTCCCATCCACCCTCCCTAAGAAGTCAAGCAATTCAACATGGGCCCCATGCATATCATTATGTATAACCCTTCCACAATACTCATGTTGTGAAAGACTAACTATATTTTGCTTCTTCCTAACCTATCCCCCTTTATTTTATTTTCTCC